>VZDJ01000594.1:4665122-4721715 GCA_008694505.1 Cyanoderma ruficeps | reverse complement strand
CCTTCCTCCCTTCCTTCCTTCCTTCCTTCCTTCCTTCCTTCCTATAAATGAATAATATCAATCAGATTTGAATTTCTGGGTTTCCTTTTCTTTTTAGCACCACAGACTGGAATGTTTTCACTTGAATTACCAGAACACAGTGGTGCTCTCAAAGGCTCCCGAGAAGGAATTTTTCTTGGTTTCATTGATGTTAACTTGTTCACGTTCCATATTGACCAACATCTTAGTTGCACTTAATTTAAGTGCAGCACTTAAATTAAGAGCACTCTTGCAGATTTGAAAAGAGCTGGTCAGCTGACTGGTGGTTATTTTTTATTATGCCTAAAGGCATAAGAGCAAGGTAATGCCATACACCATTTTGTTTGCTGGGTTACATTTCACACATCTACCAAACACAAAAGTGCCCTTCTTTGGCAACAAAGCACTGTGTTTGTCAGTGGCATTATATTGCAGTATCAGGAAGTGCAAGTGTCAGCCAGGATGGTTTATTAGTTTGGTCTGTCAGACATTTCATGGCTGAGAGTCAAAAGAAAATGCTCACTTCTTACTTTATCAATATGCCTTTCATGGCCCTACGGCAGGGGCAGTTCTGCAGGGGACACATCTCAAACAAGAACCAATCCAGTTCTAAAGGCACAGGTAGCCATCAATCCCATAAAGGTCATCCCTATAGATCATCTTCAGTGTCAGTGCTCTAGGACCAAAGTCTGAAATGGAGTTACAGTGATCTTCCAAAAGGCAACACCTTTGAGAAGTGTTTATGGAGCTTAAATGCTCAGCACTTTTGCACTACAGCTCCCTATTTGTGTCTGTCTGTGGATGAGTTGATAAAATACTTGAGATCATTTAGACATGTCCCTCTCTAATTACTAGATTAAGTTTATGTCTCTTTAGTGATAAAACCCTCTAGATTCTGTATTTCAGGGGTTTTTTTCACAAACCTAGTAATTTCTTTTAATAGTCCCTCAATCGTGACATTGGCTGCCATAGTCTTCTTTTCTCCTGCAAACAAAGAGTTTTCTTCTACAAACAAGTTAGGCTACAGGCAGTAGGATGTTTTTTAACTGTTTGTTTGTTTATTTGGTGGCATGCAGGGAGAGGCAGACACAGATCCTGCTCTTGTTCTGCAGCTCACCTGTAGCCCCACAGCATTTTCAGGGGTCAATAGGATGAGAACACCAGGTTCTTTTAACCTGGTCTAGATACCTCCTAGCCTAGATGTAGTCACCTTGGGTTTTTTTAATTTAAAACAAAAAATTATGTTGATGTTGATACACAACACTAAATTAATTTTTAAACAACAGAGTGTACTTAAATTATAATCCAATGTATGTTGGTGGTTTATTTAGTGTTTTTCTCTTGCACTGGGTTAAATAGAGTTTAAATTGAAATTGTCTCTCTTCTTGGTGTTTTTAGACTGAAGATTACTTGGGTCAAAAGTAATCAGAATGTTATTTTGGAAAAAGAATATGGTAATTCAGTACCTTTTCCTTTAGGCTATGAAGAGTGTCCATGATATGATTCCCAGAGGATACAGCATGCAGTGACCTTGGTAAGTAATTGATGACACCTCACATAAGCACCTACCCTTCCCCTATACAATGTTGTTGCAGGATCATGTTTGCAAAAAATGCCACAGCCAGCATGAGCCACAAGCATTGATAGATTCAGTCGTGGCAACAAAGGAGGAATAAAAACAGAGGCTGCAAAATATGTCATCTGAAAATGAGCAGAAAGTCTTGGAAAAGATTCTTTACAAGTGAGTATTTTCCAACTATTTTAAGAGCTGGTCTTAATTCAAGATAAAGTTGCTGTGTAAATATGGGAAACCATAAAAACTAATTATTTTGTTCAGAGAAATATTTTGCAGTTAAGCAAGACTAAATGTGTCTATTCCAAACAATGCTTATTCTTTATACCATTGTAGACATCGCATTTCCAGGTTTTGTGTAACTAAAAAAACCTGGCTTATTTGACAGTGGTTTTATTTCATTGTTAATATTCACAAGTATTGAAGAGAAATGGAAGGGAAAATTCATTTTCAAGAGGTAGCAAGCTGTTACTTAAGTCACAGTCTTCCTTTTTCTTACTCTTTTTCTGCTTTCCACACTATGTAGAGAGATCTTATTTCCAATGAGACTCTAACCATAGCCTAATGGATGACATGACTTTAAGCAGCTGATATTTCATTTTTGCATCAAAGAAAAGAAAAAAAAAAAAAGCTAGGAAATTCTGAGGAAGCAAAATAATATAATTTTGTAATAAACTTATCCAATTGCTTATAATTGCTTGATGATAATTCCCATCCTAACACATCTTAACAACCAGACACTTCCATCGTATTTGCAAAGCTTCACGTTTTCTCACATTTATTCTAAAAACTTATTCACAGTTTTCTATTAAGTCCATATGATTAAACATGAGATAAGCGAACTGAAGAAATCACAAAACATTTTTTTATTATACACAGATTGAGTCACTTTTCCTCTTGCTAAATCCAGTCCTCCTGATGCATCTGCCTACCGAGCCCTTTTCCCACCATGCCAGACCCAGGTTTTGTTTAAAAGGCTGCAGGAAAAGGTAAATACACATTTACTTCATACTCAGATTCTCCCCATGCATGTATGAAATATTTAAAGTTTATAAATTTTACCCTGTGTATTTAAAAAAAGAAAAAAAAAAAAAAAAAATGGTAATCCCGGCTTTGAAGGTAGGGACCCAACAGGAAATCTCATTTCCTTGTGGGATTTGCCTGTGTCAGAAAAGACATGTCATATGTTTTATGGGGAATAGTGCCCAACTCACATATTTTCTCTTATTTTAAGCTCTAATTTGTGATTTGGTTTGATATGTTAGTCCTTCATCAGCAAGAAAACCCATTTTTTTTCCTTGCTGTATTTTTATCTTTATCAAAAGACCCTGTGTGAATGTTTGAGGGAATTATCTTTCTGCTCCTCTATAGCAACAGTACTTAGATTGCTTCTTCTCAGCTCCCTTTTGCTGTAAGTTTTGATAAACTCTGTGAGGTGATAATATTTCTGCATTTTATTGAAGAGTATTTTATCCTTTTCTGATGCCAAATGAATTGTTGCTAGGGTTCTTCACATTCCCACCTGAGTATTTAGCAAGGATAACTATAGAGAGGGTTTGGAACAAGCCTGATAGCCACTGCCAAAACGAGTATTTTGAAAAACATGGTCTTCACAGCCAGGAAACCATACCCATTTCTCTTTGTGTCAGTTTTGGGGGCTTCTTGACACCTTCTCAAGCAGATGTTTGACACTTTAAATCAAACTCTAGCTCTTGATAAACATCAAATGTCTAATACCTAGAGAAACATGTTACCCACTTAATGTTTTTTGCCTATTTGCCTATTTGATTTTGTTACTGCTTTTTTTTTTCTCCTTTTTTTTTTCTGGAGGAAATAAAATAAGTTTTCTGAGTCCTGACACACAATTTGGGTTTGAATACTTCATTTCAATGAAGGGAGATGCTGTAGGTAAAATAATTAAATTCTCTAGCTACTAACTTTTTGGAGCAGACAGAAATATTGTCAACATACAGAGGAGTTATAATAGATTTCTGCATTCTTTATTCTCACAATTGTTTCTTATCTTGCTAAAGAGTGAATCACATCATCCATGTCATTCTTCTTGTAAGAAGAAATGGGGCCCGTTTTTTAGTGGAATTCAACCCCAAAAGTTTGAACCCAAAAGCCAGGCCCTTCTCTGTGTGCAGCACTAGGAAAAGCAATGGATCTGTAGTTGTTCTTGCATGGGGAGATACACTGTGAGTATTGACATTTGTCTATCCATAGAGAGCACTGTCAGATCTGGATTGATGGAAGATGGATAAGGGAGTCAGTTAACAGCCCCACTAAAACATTTATGTTCCATTAGCAGTGATGGAGTTGTGCATGGCTGCTGGCCTTTGCCAGTTTTTCAAGGGAGAGGACCATCTTTAGGAAACTGAAGAACTTTTCTCTGTAGAATGAAGAGTTTTAAATCCGTTTCACCTACAAATGCCTTCTTAAACAACCAGTAAAATTAAAATTTAAATGCAATTGAAGTTCGAAGCTCAAAATGTCAGTGATATTTTGAATCTCTGCTGCAATAAAATTGTCCTGTAACCAAAAAGAAAGATGACAATGTCAGTCATATAATTTAATCAGACTATGATAAAAGTCAATTTCTGCCTCTTTCAGATTCTGTCTAAAGCTTTTGATGATGCCTAAAAGTTATCAAGGTACAGGCAGTCAGAGTAATGCAGACAGCTCCCTCTCCATCATCAACACCACTGATATGTTTTGGTATTGGGGTGCAGGGATGCCTTAATAGCCACAGAAGTTTCAGTTAATTTTCACATTCTTCTATTAGAACAGAATTCTGTTCTCCTCTGTGTATTTTAATAGGTTGTATTTTACTGACAGAATTGATGTAGTATAAGTAATACATTTTACTAAACCAACTGGTTTAATTAATTTCCAGGTAATATGCTCAGAAAGTGTAGCTAGGTGTGCAGTCTTCCTGACTTCAGGGTTTGTGTGTCCAAAAGTACCTGCTTTCTTCACTTTTTTCTTTAATTAAAAACCTGTCCACAGACTTGGCCTTATCTTTGTTCCAGGGTGTCTTCATTTCACATGTCTGTGTTTTGTCACATTTAGGATACCAGTGTATAGTTTGTTAGCAGGAGATGCATCACAAAGTGACTTTTCAGGTTGAGTCAACTACAAGCCATATTTGTGTAAGACGGGATTTTTTGTGTGTGTCACCAAAAAAAAAAAGTTTCTTCCTATAAACTTTGAAATTCAGCTAATGGAGGGAAGGTGATGTGTTTTTTAATCAGTTGGGCTTTTAACAAGGGCACCAATATTGTAACACGGACACGTGAAGCAGGTAAAGGCCTCACTGCAACAGTCACAGCCTCAAAACACTCTTACAGACCCACTGCACATTTCAGGTACAGAAGGAGCCCAGTTTCTGCTCTTGGAGCAGCTGAGCACACTTCTTGCACCAGACAATACTTGTGAGAGATTATTAGTGTTTGGGTGTAGTTGTTATTTAGTTATAAGATAGAGCTGGCTTTTGCTTTGTGTTTCTTAACTTACACTTCTCTAACTTTGCTCTGGATTGCTCTTTCTTCTTTCTTGGCTTACTCATTTGAGCCTTAATTTTAAATTTTTTTTTTTTACATAATTACTGAACTTTACTTAATTACTAAATTTTAATTTTTGAGCAGGCTGAGAATCTGGGGGGACACAGTGAGTTCCTGCACATAAGATACTTTTTTATCCATTATTCTGCTGTGCAAAATCTCTTTCACTGCTACAACAGAATTGCTTGTTCTTCTTCCCTTTCCAAAACTGAAGAGGGAGAATTAGAATGAATGACCTGAACCAGTCCCAAACCGTGTCATGAGAGGTTCAGATGGGACATTAGGAAAGTGTTCCTCACTAGGATGTTGGTGTGTCACCAGAAGAGGATACTGAGGGAGGTGGTGGAATCTTGCCCCTTGCAGGATTTCTGAGCTCAGCTACCACAAAAGGCACAGGTCACCACAGCTGAGCTGGGACAGTGGTGCTTATGGTCCTTCCCAGAGAAGGGAGCTGGTCTAAATGATCTCCACAGGGTCCTTCAGGCCCAAAGTTCTTTGATTTGACCAATATAACCATCGGGGGTTATACTGCTGTAAGGTTTTACCTTGTAAATGACAAATAAAGTCATATTGAGGCAGGTTGACACAAAATGTGCACAGGATTAGAGAAAGTGATAATCCTAGCCTAAAAGCAGGTTAATTTACCAACAAAGGATAAGCGCTATGTTTTCCTGAAGGATAAAATACTGATGACTTACTCCTCTTGGATTGTTGCTTTACTGATGACTTCAGAAGGGCTCTCAATGAAGTAGATTCCTTATCTGATAGTCTGTCTAAGCCCCTTATTCTAGTCTATCATTTCATGATAAACCTACTGCCTTTACCTTACATCATTTTGAATTTTGGTCAGTTTGTTTCATTTTTTGTTTATGGGTACAGAAAATTGACCTCATACTTATGAAGGTCATTAATTGTGAAACTCTCCAGAATTGCAGGTTGTTGTGGCTGATGTATCAGTAAAGTTTGGATTGTCTTCTTTATCAGCCTGAAGTTTGTGTAATTGTGTTTACCAAAAATTCAATCTCTAAATGAAATTTAATCAGGAAATAAAATCAAGAAGCTACCGAGGTCTGTTTCACATCCCATAATCATTTTAAATAGAAGTTCATTGAGATTGTTTTGCTTATCTTAACTTTGAGGATAAAACATGTTTGGAAGATATTTAAGTTTTCATGAAGTCATAGAACAATTTGAGTTGGAAGGGACTTTAATGATAATCTATGAATATTTGCTTCTGAGGAGGTTCTTGTGCTTTAAACTTATTTCTGTATTAAAACTGTCCACTGGTTACAACACTAATTAGATTGATACTGCATGGGATATCCAGACTTATTGCCTCTAGACTTGTTGATTTTCCCACTAGATGGCATTATGCATTGGGTGCAAGTTAATTATAGGTCGACTACAATTGCACATGCTAAAGATTTAAAAAATAAGAAATGATCTCTTGTGTTTGCTCTTAGTCTATGCTTAGAACTGTGGCTTAAAAATCACTTGACCTACTTCTACCCAACAGTAACCCAATCCATCCTTAATGGATCAAATATGGATTTACTCAAAGCAATAAAGGAAGTCAGCCATGGCAACAATATCTGACCATGTGTGCAATGTGCTTTTTAGAATAAAACTTGTCCAGCCATTTCTGCATTTAACATTTAAAGAGTGACTTCAATGCTGCAGATTGCTTCCTTTCTGGCTGCATGGCTTCAGCTGAAATGATAGGAAGTGTCCAAAGTAAAGCTGCAGTGCTGAAGATTGTTTTTAAATAAAGAGCCTCACGTGAGCTTTTTTTTTTTAATTTAGTAACTAATTCAGGATAGGTAATCAGAATAATTTATCACTTCAAGTGTGAATATAGAGATGCTGCTGTTTCCTCCACCCAGATAAACCATTAGCAATGCCCTTACAAAATTATGTGTTGTTCAAGGGCGAGGCTTCTAGAACCTGAGGTCCCGACCAGTGAACTGCCACCTGAGCTAGAGCAGAAGTCCAACACCTTCAAAAGAACTGATCAGATAAGTGTTATCTAGGCTACTCTTCCCTGTATTCCATATTCTGTGTTTTTTCTTTATTCTTGATGTAGAATGTGAGAGGCTCCAGGCTGGAAAGGGGTAATCCAATATTGCAACATTTTACTGTGAGAGATCTGGATGAACCAGTTCCATTAGCCTGGGCCAATAATGGAAAAGTATCCAAGGACAAGAAATCAAGTAAATATTAGCTTAGTATTAAAAGGGTCTTTTAAATCCTCATGCTGTTGGAACACATAATAATAGAAGAGTAGAACTTGTGCTTGTTTCTAAATTGGCTTTTGTGAAGAGGACAGATGAAGGCCACCTGGAAAAACTTACCAAAGCATTGCCATGAACTCTGGCTGCTAAACTGTTTGTGTTTCCTGTTTAAGACTTTATTTTACTCATGGTATGCCCTGAGGTTCTATAAACTATGACTTTAATTGCCCTGTGCAGTGCATTATGCAGTAGATAATGCAATGTATGACATACAAGTGTTTATATTTTGCCTACGATGGGCAATGGGATTCAGCCCTTTGTAACACTGCTCTAAAAAATACCTCATGAGAGCTGCCAAATTGTTGACGTACCTACAAACTGCAAATGTGAACCAGGGTATAGATCCACTGAATTAGAGAAAGTGGTTTCCTCTTGTCACTTGAGATGAAGAGATTTAATGTAGCTTTTAGTCAGTTAGTAATATTATAAATTAGTAGACATTAATTATTGTTAATTGTATTATTGATTAATTTTAATAAACACATGTACTTCATTACTAGGATCCAAAACTTGAGAGTTTCACAAATGGCATGAAATCTTATTGCTAATGAACAGATTTTCCTATGGAAAGGTTAGTGACAGAAGTTTCCTTTATTATTTAGTCAATGGTGAATTATTTAGTCACTTAGTGAAAATCAACATCCCAATCCTGGTATTTGAAGCACGTATTCTACACCGGGATCCTAATGGTTGTGCTCCAAGCCCCCAAGGGATTTTAATACACCCAGTTGTTCAATAACAGAGCAGAGACAAGCAAGCACGTGAGAAAAATGAGTATTTGGAGGCATGTGTTTTCTTTCTGTTCCTAAAAAATCTGAATTACTACAGACAAAGAGACTTTAAAACACCCATTCAGCGGCCAGTGCATGACATGAATGTGTAAAATATTGATCATGAATCACCCCAGCCCTGCTCTGACCTTGCAGCATCAGCCACGAGGAGGGAGCTCCAGGCTGTGTCCCCTCCCAGGGCCATCCATGGAGATCAGAGCTCTCTGGGAACTCTGCAGTCGCTGCTTGCTGCCTCCAAACTGCAGCCTGCAGTTCCCACAGCGAGCTGCACAAACATCAGTCACAAATCTGTGATTTGTAATGCAGATCTTGCTTTTGAGGCACCAAGCTGGCAGGGGCCATCGGAGCTGGTCCAAACCCAGCACTCTGGTGTTTAGTTACTGATCTCCAGGCAAGGTTTACCTGTGATTCCTCATTTCAATGGGTCTGTCCTTCCAGGGGCTCAAAATTACTTTTTGAATCTCCACTTGATTGATCTCTGCTGTAACAACTGGGTTTCCTGGTGACTTGAGGGATCTTTCTGTTGGGTCTGAAATTATTAATTACCACAGAGTTCTTCTAAAGCACCTGCAATTTTTTTCAACTGTTAAAAAGTTTACGTGAAACATTAGATGGAGATGAGTGCCAATATCCTGAAGGGGAAAATAGATCTTATTTAGGAGCAGCTTTTTTTTCTGATCTTCACACTCAGAAATTAACACAGATATTTTGGTGTATCTGCAATACAGTCCTGGCTGAAGTTGTGACCAAGAAAGTGCCAATTTCTAAATCGTTTTTAGCAAATAAAGAAAAAAAAAATCAAGCAAATTAATAAAGCACATTTAAACACAGCCAGGAAGTTGTGGATCTATTTTAGCAATTGTGAAGAAGGTGGCTCATCCTCAGAGGGTGTTAATAAATTCCTAATGTCAGAATAAAAAAAGAAAAGGCAGTACCTGTCTGTTTGTAGCTGGACTCAGCAAGTGAAAGTAGGCTCCAGAAATGTTCTGGGGAAGAATTCCTCTCCCCTCCAGGTGGATGAATGAATAAATGCAGCTGCAGCATGAAGACCCCAACATTTACATCGTAAACATCTGCGGAGTTGGAGAGTCTTTGCTTTGGCACTCACTTCCTCTCTGAAGCAGTGAAAGCTCTGAGAAGACTGTCCTTGTCCCCAAAATTCAGATGTGCCCAAAGAGTGGCACAGAGAGGCCTCTGCAAAGAGGGGAAAGTGAGGATTTGACTGTCTAGCACACAGGAAGAAAAGATGTTGAGACAACATACGGCATGAGTTACTATTTTATTTGTTATAGGCACCAGCCTTCTAAATAATTGAAACAATTTCAGATGTTACCATGGGGTATTAACTTGAAAATTATGATTTTTTGGTATCTGTAGGCTTCATTCCATCTGTTCTTTCTGGCCCACGTTTATGCTGCTGGTATCTGTCTGGTTGCTCCCACTGCACAGGAGTGACACTTGGCCTGGTACATGCTTAAATAGAATATTTTTTATCTGCTTGAGTCTACACATGGGAGAGAAAAATAAACTTCTATTTTTCTCATACTGGCCTTTTAGAAAATATCTATTTAATTAACATTTTTGGTAGACGATTTCTATGCACGATAAATGCATGGTAAGTGTAAATTGCAGAATTGCAACTGTAGTGTATTAAGAAAATAATTATGTTATTTGAAGGTTAGCCATATAATTTTCTTTTATTCTTTTAGAATGGCAGCTGAATTCCAAAGATGTAATATTTTCTAGAAATAAGGATTTTTTAATGGCTTAACTTAGGCAGCAGAGAACACGGTAATGGTCACGAATTTGGCAGAGGACACTGTTTGCTTTCCCCACTGTGTGATTCATCGAGAACTCTTGTAGGATGGTGGTCACAGAGCAGTGCAGGGCTGCCAAAGGCGTCAGCAACCTTGGACACATTTACACTACAAATTTTAGTGACACAAACTGGCTGTGGCAGGTCTAATAGAGAGCCCACCTGGGGAACATCCCCCTGAGCTTGTGCAACCATGAAGCTTCGCTGTGCAGAGTTAACATCTGAGATCTTGGAGGCATCAGAGAGGCGGCAGCACGGCGTCACACCTGAGCTGAAAATCCCAACTTCTCTGCAAGGCTAAAAGGGCTCAAGATACAGAGCAGCAGCAGCAGCAGCTCTGGTGTCTGCCTCACAGAGGCTCTTACAGTTGTTTGTTCTGCAAAAGGCTTTTTAATAACCAAGTGAAAAATCTGCTGCTCTTCAGCATTTAATGATGAGTACACCTGCACTGCTGGGTACACCTACACTGCCTTGAGCTGGTTTAGCTGGCTGTAGACTGGAGGTGTGTGTCCCTTTCCAGCTGCATTCTGTAAATGCAAAAAAAAATAAAAAAAGGAGACCCTGGCATTGCAGTCCAGCTGGCTGTGCAAGCCACCAGGAGCTCAGGCAGTCACACTGGAGTGTTTGGTTTACTGCACTGGAGAACAGGGAGTCATAATACCACCCACTCTCTGGGATAAATCTTGGATAAGGACTATACTGGTGTAGCTGTAGCTGGATATGTCCTCCTGGTATGGCTCTGCTAGGTGAAATAATGTCTTCCTGTGTAAAACAGCACTTGAGAGCTACACATGGAAAGTGCTGCATGAGAACTGCATAATGTTATTCCTCATTAGGAGGGAAACCATAACCATTGTTGCTGTTCCCTGCAGAACTCAGACCACACCACTCCCACTGAAGTCTGTGTTCTTTGGACTCCCAGAAGAGGTTTAACTTCTGTGATCAGGCTAATTTAATAGGAGAGGTTTAATTATTCGATACCACAGGAAAAAAAACCCCAGAATTACTGACTTTTGCATCCTTTCCAAATCTGACATTTCCAAGCAGGTCTGTAATGGCAGTCTCAAAGGACCCGTGCAGTCCCCGGCACAGCCAAAGGATAACCTGTTGCTAAGCAACCAATATAAGTGTGCTGCTCAACATTTATTTCATTTGGAAAGGAACGTATTCTTTAAGTACTTCATCTTAGCTGCTAAGCACAAAGAGTTTTCCCCCTGTTTTTCAGTAGCTGTGCACATGTGTAAAACAGCCAATTTGCACAACCAAATGTACACTCCCAAGAACAGATGCCAGAGAGGAACACGCAAAACAGAAGGTATCAAAACCTGGCAGGAGGACTTTAGCCCTTGCTAAGATCAGCATCCTGAATTTGCCTCTTTGTTCAGCCGAATTGAAAATGGGCTGTCTTGGAGCACGGATGTGGCAGAGCTCTCTGCAGAGCTTACCCGTGTTTGTTGATGCAGCCTCTTTTGAAGATGTCAGGGTTTTCCCACCGATCCCCGGAAACACTTTTCACCCTGATGAGCAAAGGCCAGAACACAACACCAAATTTCCATCCTGAAGACTCCAAATCTCAGATTCTGCACTCTTTCAGAAAAGCAGCTAAATAGCTTCGGAAAAGAGCACTTAACACCCTACAATTAACACCATTTTCACTTTAGTGCTTGTCCCTACAGTGAACTAAAACCCTATAGATCTGCTAGGCTTCTCTGTGAGTGTCTGAAATCAGCCTTGGCTGAATAGTCTCTGCCTAGATTGTCCTTGAAGGAGTTGTTAGTCCTGTTTTCCAGTTTAGAGCACGTTGGGTGCCTGCGTATCTGAAGAGCGTTTTGTTCCTAGCCAGTGAAGGTCTTTCTGCTGCTGACCCAATGGCTCATGTTGGGTACAGACAGATGTCTCACTGCCCTTTGGTCAAGTGACATGGATACACATTTTGCCTTCAACTGGTGTGGTTTCCAAACGATGAGTTTTGTTAAATGAAATGCAGCGTGGGAGTACTACAGTGTTTGCAAGCTAAGCTGTGTCTTGGGAGCAGTAACTAACAACTACGGCTTTTTTTAGAGCTGAGGAAAATTAAGCTCAGCATTGAAGAAATGCAGCTGAGCTCTGCATGGAATCCTGCAGCTTTTGTCACTGAGGACTCTTGCTGTCTTGGGCTGTTCAGGTGCGCAAATCTCTCCCTGCCCCTCTCCCTCACTTCACTCTGCTTTCTGTGCTTAGGCAGGGAATTGTCTCCCAGACATCTCTTTATGGGAGAACTCACTTTAAGTGTTTGCCTCCCATCTGTGGATTCACGATGCAGAGGTCCCAGAGCAGAATCAATACTTCTTTCTTCTGTCAGCTGTAGTCCATGCAGGAACGCTGCTGTCACCAGGCTGACACGGCAGTGCCACATCACACAGCGTGGCTGTCACATCTGGGAGCAGGGGAGCAAATTTGCTGCTTAACCTGGCAGCCTGGTCGGGAAGAGATTGATTTTGGTTTTGAGACAGAAATAATTGCTATTTTCAATACCAGAGTTTTGATCTGTTAAAGTAAATTGTCAGCTGTCTTGCTTTATTTAGGGAATACTTTCCCAAAACTGCCTCTTCCTATTTCTTTAGAACATTCAGTCTTCAGTGACCTCTTTCTGCAGAGAAGCACAAGATCAACCGAGCAACCAACCCTGTCACAAGAAGTTGACATGAAAAATAACTCCTAAGAAAGTTATCTGACCAAATCCAAAGCAGACTTGCTTAATGAGTGAACAACTAGGGAAATACAAGAGTCTGGGGTTGGGGGTTTTTTTTAAGCCCAAATAAAACAGGGACGTCAGGAAAAGGATAAAACAAAATGGACCACTTTTTTTTTGACTTCAAGTTGCAAGATTCACAACAGCATTTGGGTTTGGGAAAAAAAATCAGCATTTTTCACAAAAAAAAAAATAATCAGGGAATGTTAACAAACACTCAGAAGAGGACGTTGTGTGAGTAACATATACTGAAATAAAACTACAGGGGGAATAAATTACAGACAAAAATACAGCACAAATAAAGAGCAAGGGTATCTTAAGCAAAGTGTAATTCTAAATTGAGTAAAGGGCAAAAGATGAGATGTAGTTTCACAGGAAATCTGAAATAGCTCCAGTTAAGCTTAACTTAGGATGCAGAAGCTGTTATATTTGAAATGCATCTATGTATTACTGTATAATTGAGGCATCTTGAGAGGCTGTAAGCACCATTATGCAGTAGCTTGTGTAAATATCCTGAGTGAACCAGTGATGAGGAGGGGGAATATAAAATGCAGAGCATAGATTTGGCTAAAAATTCAATATTTTGGAGGGGGTTTAATATAACTTTAAAGAAAATGCAAGAGAAAAAAAGAGAATAGATGAGGATGTGTGACTCTGCCAAGGGTATGTTATATGCCCTCTAAAATTACTTCACAACCTAAGAGGGAGAAAGGAAGAAATTCAAGTCAGCATGTTTAATACATTTATTCGAACTCAATTTTATTGAAATTTTTTTTGACATTTTAGATTCTGTGTAAAATAAATCCCTTCATAGTGCCAATATAAACATGTATTTTCCCTTTGCCCTCAGACAGCTGCAGTTTATGCATTAACAGGGACTTTCTGCTCGAAGCCTTTGTTCTTTTGGAGAGCCACTCCTCTGGAATTAGGCTCCCTGGTTGGCCACTGTACCCCGTTCCCCTGATAGGACAGCAGGTGGATCTGGACAGCAGCCAAAGTTAATAACCTGTGACCCAGGGGCAGGAGGGATAGCAGCACTGACACAGAAAACATTGGCATTGAAGGAGTGTTTCTCCTCTGGCACTTCAAAAATGAAAATTGATATTCATAGCCACATTCTACCTAAGGAATGGCCTGACCTAAAGAAGGTAATAAGAGTTTGGATGTTCAGTGCATTATGTCGTCAGCAACCATTTCTAGCAAGGTGGTTTTTTGAAAGAAAAATGAATGAAGGGTTCCGTGGTAAATATCTCTAGGTTTTTGTCTAATTTGGGATTTTTTTCCAATTGTAAAATATTTATATTGCACTATTTTGAAAAGCAAGAGTCCAGTCAGAAAGGGATGTAAAGCTGGGCTCTGTTCCCCACTTTTTATTTATTCTGAAGCAATTCTTAAAGTTTTCCTTGAGTTTTTTGAGACACAAAATTTTTGGATGGTAAGGTGTAAATTCCACTTTCTTGATAAAAAATAGAGTTATTCTGTTCCTAAATGGTATTCATTTTTGTTTTAAATAAAATAAATAATCAAATATTAGACAAAATTGATAACTGAGACAAATTCATTCACATCATTATACCCACAGGCATGAAATCATTAACTTCAGTGGAAGTGGGCTCATTCTAAGTACAGCTAATTGATGATGATAATTTGACTAATATCTGCTGTTTTTTCAGTAAGTGGAAAGAAGTAGCCTATTTTATTTAAAATAGAAAATCTCAGTTGTCAGAACACTGAAGCTATAAGTGAATTTCTGTTAACTTATTATTGTTGTTATTGTTGTTATTATTCAGTGACATAAAATTATTCTTCTCCGGAATATTTTTCATGATACTGTGAAATGTATTTTAGAATGAAAAATGCCATTTAGGTTTTAATGTAATCAATCTGAAAGGGTTTCATATCTATTAGCTCTGCGTTCCTGTGATTTTAAGCAGTCCAGGTTCAGTCAATGTTAGGGACAGAGCAGCTGGGAAACGTAAACAGCATATTAGAAAAAAAGTCACAAGAAAACCGGGCATTAAAAACATACATAGGATTGTTTCTTCATTAGTTGTGAAAAATAACTTCATTATGCACAAAACCTCCTGGAAAGGAATGTTGGTTTCCTTGTTTAGCTGGGATGGTTTTTATAAACATCTCGTTGAACCTCCTATTTGTAACAATAACAGCTCCTGATGAAAAACACATACACTGGATAATGTGGGTGAGAATACAGATACTTTTAGAATAATTCTGTCTGGTTTAAATGGATAGGAGTGAAAATATCCAGACTACAAAGACAGGTTACTTTTGCATGTTTAAGATTTTGTTGCCTTTGTGCAATAACGTCATAAAAATGCCTGTAGAATTCCTTCATTCTGATATTACATGGGGTTTTTTTTTAAAAAAAAATTAAATATTTTTGTCTGTAAGTACTTTAAAAGGGCAGTAAATTCACTGAGATAAAATGACCCCAAGAATTCCTTGATGTTCACAGGTGTACATCAAGACGAAATTCACTGTTTGACACTGTGGGCCAGCATTGCATTTCTTTAAACAGAGATAAAGGGGAAAATACCAAATTCTTAAAATTTAATTTGCACCTGATAGGTTTTTTTCCCTCTGTTCTGAGCAATTCAATGGTTTATTAATGGGCTCAGAGTAGGAAACAACTCTCAGAATTCCCTGGAGTCCTCTGGAAATTCAAGCCATTAACACAGATCTCTCCATTTCCTGCACGGAAAACCAATGAGGCATCTTAACGTGCACACGTTTAGTTAGTGCTAAACTTCTCTTTCTTGTTTCCAGCTTTGTAAATACTGGACCTTCAAACTAGAAAATTCTATTGTCAAGATGCTGATTTAACAGCCTAGGAAAATATCACAGGTACAAAAAAACCACAGGAAAAGCAGATATGGACTGTCAATACCTACAACTAATAGCGGAGGGGAAGAAAGAATAAAATAAGTTCAAAACCAGACCAGTGAGTTTCTCTATTGCCTGTGGGCTCCTTCAGCACCCATTTCAGGTACTTGTTTTCTGCTCAGCTGACAATTGCAGTTAGCATGGATCTAGTTTACAGTTCTCATTAGTTGTCACTCACCAAACTTTCCCAAAATGTCAGTATTTTTGTATGTGTATAAACCTATCAATGTATCAATTTAAATAAAATCTACGTAGTTGCATAGTTAAACAGAGCTCCCAGCCTCAGTGACTGAGTCTCTGGCTGAGGTCTGGAGGTTTGGCTCTTCACCCACGTTAGGAAAGCTCACGGTGGCATTAAATACTGGTTTGGTATCACAGAAAGTTCGGGACTGTGTCCAAATTGTTTACACTTCAGTGAAACAAATGCCTGCTCTTAGTTATTTTCCTTTTAAATGTTTCTTTTTTGGAGAAATGGGAATTCTGAGCATTGTTTTCACTCAGAGGTTTCAAGAGTTCATTCCTTTCTAATTGGAAGTAAAAAGAAATCAGCATCTTATGTAGGTTTTGCGTTTTTTGCATGAACAATTCTGAACCTCTCTGGAAGAATCAATGAGCATCTAAGCTTCTCCTTTTTAGCTTCTCTTCCCTGTTTAAATATTAATGGACAAGAGGCTGACCTTCACTCCTGCTGCTGAATCATGGAAGCTGAAAAGTGGAATCAATGCATCTTTGTGTTAATGATTAACTGATCACAGATTGGAAAGTTGTCAGCTCGATTTTGACACTGCCAGATGCCTAATTTAATATTTTCTGTTTCAAAATTATTTCTGTCAGAACCTCAATGTTGTAAGCAACTTTAAGCATTTTTAAAGCAGTCTTTTAAAAATGCTGTTGAACTGGAAACTAAAATTCCAGCTCTACAAACACCATTAGTCCAGTCCAGCTACACTTCAGCACTCCTGCTGAAGTCAGTGAGGTTACTCTGGTCCAAAGCTGAGCACATGTGAGTGTTTCTCCTGAATGAGATATTTTTCTAAGAACTGCAATTATTATTATCGTTGTTGTTGTTGTTGTTGTTGTTGTTCCTGCAGAGAGCTAACTAGCACTGGCTTTCTCTTCTCCACAGAGATATGGATACGGTGGATGGGTACAGCTGGATCATCACTGCAAGGTTTGGGCTGTTTGGTGCTCAGAGCTGATCTTGCACAGTAGATCTATTAAGAAGCAAAGTGGCAATAAGATTGGCTCTGTCTTTGATACAGATTTCTCTAGAGCTCTGCTTCCTGTGAAGTAGTATCAGGCCAAACCCTAATATACCTCAGCAGAACCTTTGGCCTGAAAGATGAAACTCACACTCTCCTGTATGAACCAGCATCTGTTCTTCTTTATCATCTCATTTTAACACTGGGAATGGATAGCTCTGAGAAAGTCTCTTCAACAAGATAGGTCAGGCTAAAGCAGATTACAAATAGATTGGGGTTGAGTTAAATGCAGTCATCTGTATGAGAAGCAAACCCAAAAGGAGTTGATATTTTAGTAAACAAGAACAAGCCCTTGCAGAACCAAAGCGTGGATGGCACAGCTTTTGGGAAAGGTGCTAGCTGCAGGAAGGAGACAAGGATTGGGCACATTTCTGGCGATTTTGTTACAGGCCTGATGCTCAAACTCTGTGCTAAAAATAGTTTGCAGAGGAACTTTGTGGCAAGTCAATAATGGCCTTACATGCTCTGCCGAGAATTCCAGCTGGCCTACTTCTGTCTGGAAATTTTGCCTGACAAAAAGTGCATGGCAAAATAAAATCCTGCTCAGACATGTGGACCTGGGGATGGTAACTCCTAAGATTAAACAAAACCCAAACTCTTCCCATATCATTCTCTGAAGAAGCACCAGGGTCAAACTGGAAGAAAATAATTAGGTGCATATTTTAAAAGTGCAATTTGGGATGTGACTGAGTAGTTTAGTGATGGGAGGATTTTAAATGTAGTTTGCTGAACCAAATCAGCAGGACTTAATTTTAAAATATCTCTCTCTCTTAATTGCCACATATATTAATTAAAATGTTAAATATTGGATAATTTTTAGGATGGGATAGAGAAGTATAGAATAGAATAGAACAGTGATGTTCATGTGACCTATTCATATGTGACAAAGTGCTCAGTTCAACTCTGCCTTTTTCTCACACCCCAAATATTAGTTTGTTTATTGGACAACCTGCATCAGTGCACTGAACTTTTCTTAATTTATTTGAGTGTATGGCTGCAGTAAACGTATCCACCAGGTTGGAAAACCAGTTTTACAAGAACCTGAAATTTTTCACCAGGGGATCAGCACCCTGTAATTGTAATATTTCAAGCAATTTTCACAACCTGTGATACAGCTAACAAGTGTCTTGACAGGTTGCCAAGGCAGCACACTTAGATTTGTTGAGTAGAGCTTTAAAATATTCATTAGGACAGTATATTTGTGAATGATGTATGAAGTTAATAACAAATTCAAGGTTAAGAACAGTTTGAGTTCTTGGAAGGAGACAGAACCCTACCTGGCTAAGCACACTAGTAGTAAATATTCTGATTTAGCAGGTTATTTTCTTTAGAAAAAAATGCCAGGATCTTAAATAAGACCAATTTTGTGAGGAAAAATAAAGTGGAGAGAGAGAGAAATCCCTATTTTGAAGGGCCCAAAGACTGCCTTGCCCCCATCTCCTGTTTACTGGGAAGGTGAAGGAGCAGCTGCTGTGTTTTCTTGTGTGGGTTTCAGTTTTTACCTGCAGATGGGGTGTGTTCTCTGCCCAGTGCCTCTGCTTGTGACTGCACTCACCCACCCCATGTTCACAGAGGATCTTCTGACTTTCCATTTACCCCTACAGTAGATTAAAACAGCCAAAAAATACTCTGGGCTTGCAGGTATTGGTGAGTTTTATCTCATCCCTTTGTGCCAGCAGAAATCCTCTTGTGTCTGCAGGAGCTGGTGGCTATCCCTCATTGTAACAGACAATTTGCTTACTTGCCTGTCTCTGAACAATTCACATCAACCAAATATGAAATTTTAAAAGTTTCCTTGCTGATGAAGGAACAGTATTAAATTTCATGGCTGTGATAACATTTTGAACTTCCTAAGTCTGGAAATTTGTGGGATATGAGAAAGGGTTTTACCCTAATTCAGGTCATGGGTTTATACTGTGTTTAAGTTTTGTTTGGGATTTTTTTTTCCCAAATTCTTCAATATTGTTTTTCTTCCCAAGGAGAAAATGTAATCTGAAGAGAACACAATAGGTCTCCTTTTGCTTCAGTATCACTGGTGAGAAGAAATCACTGGACTGAAATTAATTGTGTTGCACAATTATTTCTGTAGTTACTGGAATGATTGTGCTGCTATTGACTTTAAAAGAACACATACATACCCAAGGGGAAAATTTAGCACGGATTTAATTAGAGCATTGTTTTGAGGTCAAAATTTGGTTTGAGGATAAACTTGGATTAAGGTACCTGGTATCTTTTCCAAATAAATATCAAGTGATGCACATTGCAAAAGGAAGGGGATTTTTTTATTATTATTATTCTGAAGAATTAAATCTGAACTATAAATGACTGTTCTATTCATGTCTATTTTAAAAATAGTCATTGTTTAAAAATACCTACTGCATAGAAAAAAAAGATCAAAACTTTGCCATTGAATTTCTGTAAGGAGCACAATATACTCCAGAGACTATAAATTAGCAGGTACTACTTTGTCACATTTATAATATATGAAAATGTCATTTCACAGGGACAGGCAAAGATGATGAAGGATGGAAAGGTTTTTAGAGTCATTCAAGAGAACTGCTGGGATCCAGAAGTACGGATTAAAGAGATGGACCAGTCAGGTACCTCCATGAAGGAACTCAAATCATTGTGCTTCATTTAGAATAACTACTTCTCTCTCAGTCCACCTGAACATGCTCAACAATATTGGGAAAAAAAAGGTTTAGCATACTAATTCCTTGGTTTAAATCTGTTGAAAGTCATTGGAAACTGTTATACTTTATACTCAGAAGGAACCTGTGCCCATAACTTTGCTCATTCTCAGTAGCAATTTATTCCCCACTAGAATTTATTAATTTTGGATTTGCAAATTTATTTTCCATCATGTTACCTGCAAGCCACTAAATGAGGCTGGTCACATGGGAGACTGAGGATGAGGGAAAAAAATTCTCGGCTGATCAATTACTTTTACTAGTTCTTATTAACATTGTAATTCCAAATTACTCTAGTAAGAGAAATTTTATGTTACTAAAGATTAGTTTTCCTTAGGTTGATACCTGAATAGTTCCTACATCAGTTTCCCAGCAGACACAACTTGAATATCTTCAACTTTTTATAAGGAACAAACAGATTAAATTGCTTAAAAGAGCAGATATTGTACAAGGAGCATCTTTATGATTATTGTTTCCTCCTGTCCCTCGACAAGCATATGAAAGTTGTTGTGAGCAGCAGGGAGTTGGACTCTTCTACAAGATTATGAGTAATAAACAAGAAGAAATGGCCTGAAATTGCACCAGGGAAGGTTTAGACTGGATATTAGGAAAAAATTCTTCTCTAAAAGTGTTGTCAAGCCCTAGAACATCCCTGGTGGGGTCCCCATCCCTGGAGGGTTTAAAGGGTGTGTAGATGTGGTGTTTGGGGACATGGTTCAGTGGTGGGCTTGGCAGAACTGGATTAATGGTTGGAATCAATGATCCTAGAGGTCTTTTCAAACCTAAATCATTCTGTGATTCTGTGTTAGGAGATACTCTGGGTTATTCTTCTTAGGGAGGTAACCACCAGGTAGTGGGCAATTTATATGAACACAATTTACATAAATATCATCTGCTGCATTTTCATCCTGGAAAAGCAGTATTTGAAACTCCAGCCATTAGACATTTAATGGGGATGCCAGAAAGCCTTTGCAAACTCTGATATATGCTGCCTTGTCACAGAATCATAGAATCATGCCTTGACTAGACTGTAATGTTCCTCTGAGTTAGCTCAGGGATTTTGGGGATTACCAAATCACTCAGCTACAGAGTGGATCATAAATAGCCTTTGGGCATCTTTCTCTTTCACATATTTCCCTCCAGTACTAATGGCAGGTTTCTACAAAACAGTTCTGCCCCACATATTTGTTGTAGACAAAGGGAAAACACAGGAGGATTTTTTTTCCAAATTTTTGCAGCAGCTCTCCAGAAAAGAAAATGTATCATGAAAGCAGCATCACAATATTTCTTCATGAACTAAACAGTGCCCACTTGGTTAAAAAATAATCTAAATGTGTATGTTACAGCACCATCTGGTGACTTGTGCCCTAAAAATGTCCCTTTTTATTACAGCACTCCCAGCACTCCAGACATACAGACATCAGTCAATTAATTATGTGAGGGGGAAAAAAAGGCCTTGGTGTTTTTCATTCTTTCATCCTTACTGCTCAGCTAATGATAAATATGGACCACATTCATTCCTTTTTGGTTTAGAAAGCTGTAGCTACTTCGTTCAAAGACTGCTTTCTCTTACACAGGCTGAGACAGATTGTACCCAAAAATTTAACCTCCAAACATGGCACAGTTTTGGGGCAAAGATGCAAGGAGCATCCCAGCTGAACAAAAGTAGAATCAGTCACTGAAAGGTATTTTTAACTCAGAGAGATAACTTAGAGCTTGGATGCTAAAAGGCTCTGTTTGTGCAATACCCAAGAAATCTTGCCAGTGGACCAAATGGTCTCCAGTGGGCCAAAGAGATTCAATTAGTTCTCCTAATGATATGTCCTAAGTCAAATTGATGTACATACTTCTGTCTTGATCCACTCAATGAAACAAGTTATCCATGTAACTCAATAAAAGAAGCTGTAAAAGTAATTAAATCACAGTTCTGTGACACAAATCATCACAATTTTGTTTGAGAAAATGTATCAGTTCATCCTAACTGCCTTTCCTTGTTATTTTCTCCTTTGTAAAACCCTCTGAAGAGGGTAAAAAAGTAGAGACTTTTCTATGCTGAGTCTTCTTCCTAAAGCTAATGTCTAGGAACAGTCAGCTTGGAAATGTAGCTTTAAGGTTTATGTTAAATTCTAGCATACTAACAAATGTTATTTCTGTTAAATTATGACATAATAACAGAAGTATAAAAATGGATTGAAAGCAGATACAGCTGTTATTGTGGAAAGCATGGAGAATGTTCTCAACAGACTAATCAAGTGTCCATATTGGTGGATGATCCAACCTGGATAATTCCGTATTTATGTAATTTTGAAGAGCTAATCCTTACTCCTAAACCATCACTGCTGTACATAATATTAATCAGGTCTTGTGGAAATCTGAGTCAGCTTCCCCTCTTGTTTCCTACTTAAACTTCTGAGGAGGAGGATAAATCATTTTAATCATTTAAATGTTTTGGCAAGTCATTGTCTTAGATTTCTCCTAGAGTTCATTCTCCTGGAGTTTTTTTCTGCCATCTTTTGTTCTAGTAGTTTTACTGCTAACAACCAAGTTAAAATTTTTAAAGCATGACAAGATATGTGCAAAAATATTATAAACAGACCTAACAAAATAAACCAACACAAAACAGTTTTGCATGTAACTATTTTGTGCATTCCTAATTACTGTTTATTGTTTATTTTGTTTGCCAGGTTTGTTGTTTTAACTCCTATAACCCGTCACATACAATGTTATTATATAGATTTGTGTTTGAGCAGAAACGAAACAACACGGACTTAATTCTTTTTATTTTTAACATCAAAGTTGCTTCTTAAATCAGGCAGATTTTTTTATATTTACAACCTCAGTAATCCAGGCACAAGATGAATGAAACCTAACACAATATAGCTTTGGGAACACTTAGGAAAACGCTGTTTAACAACCATTGTTAACAGAATGTTGTTTATCTTTGGGCTAATTCATTTATTTATTTAATATATATGACAAATTAACCCCAAAGTAAACTTGAGTTGCTGTATTTTGTTGGTTTAATGTCAGTTTCATTCATGTGAGAGTAATATTAAATTGCTGATTTAATTGTACACGTGCATATTAAATCCTTCTAAAATCAAAAAACCTAATTTCACAAATTATCAAGTATGAATATGGTAGTGTTTTTTCTTTCTACGTAGCAAAATTATCCAAATCCTAATAAACTGATACACTATGAGGTGTATTGCCATGATCCTGAATTAAAAAAAAGCCAACTCTATGTCACTGTTTAATCAGTCTTTCATATCATTAAAGCTTTTACACTCTGCCTCTCAAACAAAATTGCTTTCTTATTTGTAACATTTTATCAAAAACAGACAACAAAAAAGGAAGCATTAATATTTGTTTTTTCTTACTCAGGAGTCACCGTCCAAGTCCTGTCCACAGTCCCTGTAATGTTCAGCTACTGGGTAGGTTTCAACTAACGTATTTTGTGATTCATATGCAGCAACATTTTTAAAATATAGAAGCATCTTCCTACAAGTTGAAGTGGTCACTAAGTTATTCTGCTGTGAAAACAAAAAGGCAAAAAAGGCGTTGCAGGTATGAGAAGACGTCTGCAGGATGTCCTGGCAAAGCTCCACACCGGAGCACACACAGTGAGAAAAGATCCAACAACTGAATTTCTTCTGGGGGCAGCTGGAAACGGGGAGAAAAAGATATGTACAACATAAATTCATGGTTAGCAGGCAGACATAGATGTACACGTTCTAGGAAAGCTAGACATCAATCAAGATTTTCTCAGGGAAAAAGAAAAAAAAAGCATAAAATATGTATTTGTGGCCTTGTCCCAGTTTCTTTTAAATGTGGCAAGGGACTCATTAACCTAGAATTCTTTGAATCTTAAAATTCAGGAGCAAATTTAAGTTCCTGTGTTCCCCACGTGGTGATCTTGAATGCTTCCAAGAAATAAAATAGGCTGAGGAGATAAATCACAGCAAAATGCTGTTCTAAATACATTCTGAATGTGACTGTTTAGCAATGTGTACAGGTGAAGATGTTTATATGTAAATGGATTTGTGCATTAAAAACCATTGTGTTAAGTCCACATATAAGAAACGCCATTGATATTCAGAATTTTTTGTTAGTAACATCTCTTCAAAATTTTATTCTGGTATCTAAGGGAATATTTTCCATTAAATATGTATTGGGGGAAAAAAACCCAGAGATTGATTGCATGGATATTGCACTTCCTTATTAGAATTATGGATGTTACCTCCTTCTAAATGTTAGAGAAGTTTGCTCAAGCTTACTCTGTAGAATTCACATGCTCCAGCATCTCACATTTCTTATTTTTATTTCTTCAGCTCCAGTAATAGGAGAGTAAATATTCATTGCTAGGTATAAAAATTATCTACTGAGGTTTTTGCATCAGGATAAACAAACCAGGGGACTGCTTTCCACAAAATACCAGGTACTTATGTGCATCAGCAACCTGGACTTTATTACACTCATCCTGAGCAGTTGATAAAATATTCAAGAGAAAAAGCAGAACTTTAAAACCCAGAGGTTTTAAAGCCAGGCAGAATTTAGCCCTACTGGTTTCTAGCTGTTCAGAACTGTAAAGCAAATTTGGGTTCAAACCCTGTCTATCAGTTGCTTGCAATGACATTTATCCAATAACTTCCAAAGGTGATAACATTTGAGAACTACATTTAAATGTACTGCTCTGCTTCATATCTCACCAGGCCAAACCTCAGGATACTTTAGACCTCGCCCAGATATTAAACAATGACCTGGCTGCTACGGTAAAGAAGTACCCCAAGAGGTTTGTTGGGCTGGGCACGTTACCTCTGCAAGCTCCAGAGCTGGCTGTGAAGGAAATGCATCGTTGTGTGAATGAACTGGGATTTCCTGGAGTGCAGATAGGGTCTCATGTCAATGAGTGGGACCTGAATGCCCCAGAGCTGTATGATGTTTATGCCGTGAGTAGCTGTTGCTTTCCTTCTTTGCGGGAATACTGTGATGTGGAAATCTGTCTAAAAATATGTTGGAGCACATTCAGGCATCATTTGAGCCTTCTAATCTGCTTAGTGATCAGAGAGACTCAGCTTTAATTGTAAATGATAATTCTTTATAGGATATAATGGCAGTAATACAACATATTCTGAACATATTTTAATTTAATTTTATATTTTATAATAATGAATTACAAATTTTTGGTTTATTATATGAGTACTCACTGTAGATCTGCCTTCTTGATTTGTGAGGATAAGTGCAGTATCAAATAAAGCATTTCTGCCCTGTTTGTATTTGAGTTCAAGTTGCTGTATCCAGTCCTATTGGAATAATTGATAAAACTCCTGAGATTATCAGATACCTATAGCATCAAAGTACCACACAGAACTATGGAAACAGAACCAAAATTTCCGAACTGAATGTACTGATTACCAAATGAATTAATAGATAGCATCTCTTAAATAGCCTGAGGTCCAGATGAGAGTAGTCATTTGTCTAAATTAGGGGTTTAATCAATGTCCATTCTGAATGTGTTCCTCAAGTTGTTAGAGCTGTCATCTTGGAATTGACTCACAGAGATTATCTTGCAGGATGCTCAATTTATTCAGAAACTCTGTTGGTGCAGCACCTGGACTGTTTGTTTTTATGGCCAGTCCAATATCAACATCTGCTCTTGGAGATGCCCATGTTTATGGAATCACAGCATGGCTGAGGTTGGGAGGGGCCTCTGGAGGCCACCTGGACCAACCCCCTGATCAAGCAGGGCCACCTACAGCCAGATCCCAGGACCATGCCCAGAGGGCTTTTAAATATCTCCAAGGATGGAAACGCCACAACCCTCTGGGCAGCCTGGTCTCCACTGAACCTTCTCTCCTTGGGGCCAAACAGTCCCAGTTCTCTCACAGGAGAGATGCTCAGTCCCTTCATCATCTTGGAACTCTCTCCAGTAACTCCCTGTCTCTCTGCCACTGAGATCCCTCTCTTGTTCTGGGATCTCTCTCTCTCGTACTGTACATCCTTCAGCTTGTGTTTCACAAGTAACCCCTTTCATTTCTAGAAATATCTCTGGATAATACAGATTATCAAATTAAGCCATATTGGATCATGAACTTTGCCAGACCACCAGGCCAGTTATTGAATTGCTATTTTTAGTTTACAAATGTAGATGGCAATTATTCTCCACGATCCAAAAGTTGCAGCTTTTATTTATGCATGTATGGGTAAATAAACCCATATTTTTCGAATGTGTGATAATCTCCTTAGCAACAAGAGCACGTCCAGAAATACATCTGACAAAACGAAGCTGTTAAATCCTGGTTAAGCATATGAATGGCTCTGATGACAGTGTATTTAAATTTAAGTAGACAGTTAAATTACACAGTCAGAGTCAGCATCCAACACTAGTCTTCTGTTTTCCTTTCCAAAGATGTCAGTAGTTTTGGAAAAAATTATCATACTTGTGTAGAGATGGATTACTGATCAGAATACAGCCAGATTTTGAACTCTTAGGAAGGATTAGGAATATTTTTAAGTTTTTTTAAGCCAGGCAGGGGGCAAAGGGGGCGAATGCAGTGCCACTCAGTGAAAATTTCTGATTGCAGCTGGAACAACTCTTCAAAACCATCCTCAAATGATTCTATGAGACATTCTGGGAATTCATTCTCATGTGTGTAATGAAACCAAAAGAATGTTTGCTTCACCTGAGTTTTATACTACAGGATGGCTGAAAAACATAGCTGGAAAAGCATTTTTGTACTGCACTATTCTGAGAAGCATTTGGTTCACTAAAGAGATGTTATCATGTGTGCTTCCAGTCTTGTAGTCATAGGAAGAGCTGTGAAACTGAGTGAGGACTTCAGAATATGGCCCAGAGGTGTAAATACAGCAAACTATTGCTTATAGTTCTTACTTGTGGGCCTATTTTCATTACTTGTACTACTGCTCAGTACAGATTTGCAGGTCATTGAAAAGCATGACTAAGATCCAAGATGTATTTTGCTATGATTAGTCAAGATTTAGACTTTTTCTTTTTGCTGCAGGCTGCTGAGAAATTAAATTGCTGTCTCTTTGTGCATCCCTGGGATATGCAGATAGATGGGAGGATGTCCAAATACTGGTTTCCCTGGCTAATAGGTAAGTGTATATTTACTCTGCTTCATCTACATTTATGAACTGGGTTATGCCCAGGAGATTGTTGCCAAGTACAAGTACAGGGAAAATTACATCGTTTTTCTGTCAAACTTCCTTTTTTAAAAAATCTATTATGATTAAGTCTGTTGTGTAAACTCAGCAGTCATTTGTTTCTAAGCTTGTTTAGTTTTCCTTTTAAACATTTGGAATTAAAATTATTCAGCAACAGATTAGCAACAGAATATAGTATTCTCTTTTGCCCTAAATACAAAGAGCAGATAACAAGGAAGAAGTGAATCATCTCAGAAATGAGCTCCTCAAAAATAACAGGAGTAAATGAAGGAGTAAGCAAAACCAGGCATTACTTCCTAGAATTTCTTTGGTTATTTCTTAGAAACAAAGAAATTACTTCCTAGAATTTCTTTGGTTATTTCTTTAGTTATTTCTTAGGTTGATCAGAGAGGAAATAAATTCAACTTTACATCAACTGTAGCTGAAACAACATGTAGTTTGAAAGCTCTCAGAAGATGCAGGATACTATCTAGTTTCAATTTTTTCCCTGTTTGATAGGTAAATCACAACACTGAATAACAGGAGCAGGGTTATTCTGCCACCCAGAAATGTTTAGACCTGATTCTCCCCTCATGTATTTTGTTCTGTGTTGGTTTGTTTTGCATGGTTTTGCACTGCCACCAGTTGTAAAAAACATACACGACATACAGATAATGCATATTCTGCTTGGAAAATCTTGCTGTCCCAATCACCAGTGCATTACCTTGAAACAATATCAGTTAGTCTTCATCAGAGCAGGCTGAACAACACAGATCTAAGAAGAAAATAAAATTATTGCATTTACTTAACGAAGTATAAATAGAATATTTTCTTACTAAGCCTAATAATGCTTTGCATCTGAGGGTATGGTAAAACATTAATACAAATAACTTTTTGAGCTGGATAGGTGTTGTTTCCCCCATAAATGAGGGGAACTGAGATCCTAATTTCAAGCTGCCTGTCTGAAGTTAGATGTTTAAAATGACATGATATTCTAAATATGTTGGGTGTGCTCAGAAACTGAGGCCTGCTATAGGAACCTAAATTCCTATTCTAACTGGGCATCCACCTCAGCCAGGAGCAAAGAGAGAGAGGTTAGTTCTAAACTGTAGGATCTGGCATCATGTCATAACCAAACCCCAAAATCTGTGTTCAAATATCCATCAGCGTATCTGCCCCACTTCCCACACAAAAGAAACACACAAGCAGGGGTGAGAAGACACCCTGGTGTATTCCAGATTTGTGTCTGAGCAAGGATAGTGGGAATCAGGCCTGTACTTGGTATTTCAGGACATACCCAGCCTGTCATCTGTCATAGGGGTATGGAGTGAAAACTGGACTTAGAATCCAGAAGACCTTCACTTCCAGGCCTGTGTCTTCATTTCAGTTAATTAGAGTTCAACTCCATGTCCCTCCAGTAGAAGGACATGGCAATGGCAAAATAAGCATGACCATTGGCAGCTGCCTGCAACTATTACTTTTTCAGTTGGCTCAAGGCTAATGGAAGAAAATTAAAATAACATTTAAAAACCAAACAGGAAGTTTAAAAAGTAAAGCTGTTATGCAATTAAGATGTTTTTCTTCTTAGGCATGCCAACAGAAACAACCATGGCCATTTGCTCCATGATTATGGGAGGAATCTTTGAAAAATTCCCTAAGCTGAAAGTCTGCTTTGCACATGGAGGTGAGTAGTGCACCATGTGAAACTCCTGTTCTTTGGCTGAGCATGGTACACTTGTATTTTCTGGTGTCTCAGCTAATGGGGTCACCACATGAAGCCTGCCACCAGCTGAGCACTGTCACCCCAAAGAAGACAGTCTGACAGATCAGCTGCTTCTGTGAACGCTCTCTGCCCTGCAGGGTTTGAAGTGGTACAACAGCCTTTAAGGGAAACAAAAAGGAAGGGGAGGCAGCAGGTGGTTTAAGGAAAGGGAGGAGGAAGCAGCAGGAGGAATTTGGGCATCACAGTAGTGAAGAAGTGAGAAAAACAGAGAAAGAAGCTAATGAGGGTAAAGGAATAAAAAACCACTGGTGCCAAGCACTTTCTTTCTAAAGACCTGACCGGAAAACTTACATATCTTTGGTGATAAGGTGGCTTTGTTTCCCCTCTTATGTATTTTCTTTCATATTTTATTAAAAGTTATTAAAAACTCCTTCTTGCAGGTGGAGCTTTTCCATACACAGTGGGTCGGATCTCCCATGGATTCAACGTGCGCCCTGATTTGTGTGCCATGGATAATAAGGTGGATCCCAGAAAATACCTTGGCTCGTTTTACACAGACTCTCTTGTCCACGACCGTGGGGCACTAAGGCTGCTAACAAATGTAGTAGGAGAGGTGAGTTTTAGTGTTTCCAGAAATGGGTGAGTCATTCTTCAGTTAATTTTCCAGAAAATAGCAAAAGGAGAAGAGGAAAGCAGGAAGAAGACAGTGTCACCCAGTGAAATAAACTGATGGGCTTCTGGCCACGTTGATAATACTTTTACCATATGGATTTATTGAAATGGTGGGTTTAATCCAGGAAATCATGCACTGTCAACCTAAGTTTCATCCTTCTCTAAGCTTGTTTGGGACTTCAAGCAAAGACTGCTCCAATTTGGAGCCTGGTTTTCAAATGGCTTAATTTTTAAATTCAAGTGCATGCTTGAAGAAATCAAATTGTATTTCCACTTGGGAAGTCAAAGACAGAAAAAAAATCAGTAATAAGGAAAGCTTTTGTGAGTATCTCAGAGAGACTATTAATCATTATGAGTTTGCAGAAGTACTTTAGTTGTTTGTAAAGAAATCTTTGTACTTTAGCAAACCATTTCAATGAGGTACAGCATGGGACAGAAAAAGCCTAAAACATTCAAATAATCCCTTCTCATTTAGTAAATGCTCAGGATGGGATTGAAGATGGCATTCCTCATGCCATTTTCCAATGGATCACTGCAGATCAACAGGATCCCTGTCTTTGTGCCTGGATCTCTGCACCTCATGAGTGTTTGCAGCCAGAGGCAGATCCCTCCCAGATGTCAAATCAGAAATGCCAGCTCTGAGAGGGATTTTCTTGTCTCAACAGCTGCAGTCCTGTTTCCTGCACATCAATGTCTAGGCTCACATGGTATGGGGCTGTTGCTGTCATCAGGGCCTCCTTTATGACCAAAGTTCACAAACACCATTCAGCTGATTGGTTTTTTTCTACAAAAAAGAGTCTGTTATTTTCCTCTCTAATGCTATGAACAGGTTACTGCAATAAATCTGCACTAGAACTGGTACAGAAGTGACTTGCCTAGGCCAGACAAAAATAGCAATGCAGCACTGTTGCTTTCTTTATTGTGCTACTCTGAGCTCAGGTATCACACCTTAAAATCTGTGGGTTTTCAGTTCGTGCTGCACAGGAAGTCTGTAGCTTTGGGACTGAACTTCTGCCTGCAGCTCCCCTGCAACATTGTGCCTGTAAGGAAAACTTTGGATTTCAAGATTCATGGAAAATTCAACCATGTGACAGCACAACTACAGCTTGAAACAATAGTATGGAAACTTTTTTGAAGTGTATATGTTTGTACAATGCAGGAACACTACAGCTCTAAGGAGTGGAGGCCGAATATCTTTTTTGTTAAATCCACCCTGAACCAAAAATAGATTTATGGAAGGAGCCCCATAAAATGTGCAAATAAACTGCCATGGAGTCTAATTCCATTAGAAACAAGGAAGATAAAACACAGGTCAATGTGCTCAAAAAAGATCTGCTAATAAGCTGTTAGCACTGGAAAGTTCTGATGATCAGTGGGTATTAACTCGGGTGGCATTTGCCATCTCTGTCCCAGGGATTACTTTTAGGCACCAGATGGGTTACTAATAAAATACTAGGACTCCCTCTCAATACTAATTTCTTTTCATTTCTGTTACCAACCTCTGAATAGCAAATATATCATGGCCCACAGCCCAGTAATTTTTGATATGCGTTATCTTTTCAATCTAACTGTAGCTTGGAGTAAGCAAGTGGCTTTAAGGTGGTTTTTTTCAATGGATTTTAAAATTTTACTCTGTACGATGTGCACGTCCATTTTTTAAGACACCCAAAGGCTTATGGAGTAACAGCTCAACATTTGCCTTTGTTACCTCCTTTTCTGAGAAATCTCCCCAAATCCAGACCATGTTCATTGTAAGTATATTTTTGTTCCACATGCAGTTCTAGTACACAAGTATGAGTCTAGCTCTTGAATTTTAAATTGCCAGTACAAGGAGAAAAGATCACTCACTTGTTTCATTTCACCCATTTTAAAACGTTGGGAGCCATGTTTTGCCATTGTGAGAACGACCTTGGTAAATCAGCAGCTGTGTGACTCAGCCTGGCTGAGACCACGGATTCTTCTTGTGATCTGAATCTGTTAAGCTGAACTGTAGATGTCAAGAGCAAAGCAGGAGGGAAAGTACAACAGGATGCTGAATCTATTGCTGAAGGATTGAAGGTTTTATTCTGTCTGAACTCGTGTAGCACACAAGTCTCAGGGCATTCCTGCTTTAGAGTCAGCTTTGCATCTCAAGGCTGCTCTAAACTGTTGCTGCTGTGGGAAGGCTGCTGTCTTTGCACCACACTTTGATTTCTCTACTTTTCATCCTAAGAAGCTACACATAGATTCTGGTCCTTAATTGTGATTAGTCTTTGCAACTGGAATTCAGTTCTTTGAGGAGAGAGAGATTATGGACTGTAATTTGATAATCTAAAAGTCACTCAGCATTAGCCTCTCTGGTATATTACTTATTTTGTCAACAGACTTTTAAAATTAAGAGTCTTAACACAATACATTTGGCCAGCATAATACACAGGATGTTGCTGTCTTCTTTAATTCTCCTCTGAGTATTTTGAGCTCACACAATGTGACATCAGGTGCAATCCCAGTGCTGAAAAGTCATGAGTCAGATACCAAAAACATAAATGCCTTTTACACTCAGTAGAACTTTCTTTCTCTTTTCAATAGCCTAAGGCATCTTGTCCTTGAAAACAAAAACATTCACATCACGATTTCAAACTTCACTTTATAACCACGAAGATTAAAAAGTTCCCTCTTTTTCTAAGGAAAGTTGACATTCTCACATAACACCCTTCCATGAGTCAAATGCTGAAAGGAACACCAAATATCTCAGCGCTTTCAGTCGTGTGTTGGCAGAGTAACACACAGAATAATGCTGGGCTAAAAACAATGTGATGCAGTCTCGAGGCTGACACTAACTTTGTGAGCTGGAGGTTTGAAATAGGCCAGCTCTCCAGAGAACAGCTCAGAGCTGTGCAGGAAGGGCATGAGTGTGAGGGAAGATGTGCTTGGACATGGCTTTATGTCCCAGGGGAGCAGCCACTGCCTGCACCAGCGTGTGGCGTGCTGGCCTTGGGCTGATCCATGTTCAAATCCACTGACAGCTCTGATGAGTCATGGCCAGTTAATCTCGTCCCTTCTTAGTTTGGGGTGCAGGTTAATTGGGGATGGAAGCAGAAATACACACCTCTGAGGAAGAATTTTGTAAGAGTGCAGAATCGCTGCAGTCCTTCGCTCCCCCCGTGATGAGGTAGCATGAGGTGAATACAAATAAACACGAAATCCCCAAAGTCACTGGCTATAAAAAATTAAGAACTGGGTTGACATGGGATTAAATGATTCAGTGCACCTCTGCAAAAACTTCCCCATGGCGATTCCTCCAGAGCCATCATCCAAAGGCTGGCCAGAAGCTGGAGCTGAACTGAGTATAGGGTTCTGGACTTTTTTTCAGGTGTATCGTGGTAGTAGGAAAGAAAGTGAAATTCAAGGCAAATACAGTTTTTCCTTATGTAACAGGATGAAGTCAGGCTTAAAGCTTATTGAGATTCATCTTCAGATTTGGGTCCTTACTACTGTGAAAAAAGTTGTGCTGAGTAGTAGGGTCCACTGAGGTTAATCATTAGCCCCATGTACCTCTCTAATAGGAGAGATGTGCTAATTAAGGAATCGACCTCCCAAGTCTTCTAGGGAAAATTGACTTTGTTGATACAGTTTGGAAGAATATAACAGCACTTCCCTTATGCTAGGAGCATTCATCTGCAGAGGCTGCACAGCACTCCTCTGAAGCTGGTTGCTAAAGACAGGAATTGCAACTCCCATTTTATAGATGGGTACAAAACTGAAGCTCAAAGGGTACAAATGAACAGCCTAAGATCACTGGGAGCACAGCAAGAATGCTGCTTCTAAATTTTTCTTACTCATTTACTGCTCCTAATTTTATTCCTAATGAATAGATCCCATGATTATCTATGAAATACTTCCAAAGAGAGGGAACAAAAGTATCTACATAGAGAGGAAAAGAAAAAATATATATTATTCCCGTGAGGATGTGGGATTTCTTTCTGGTTTAGTACATAGCAGATGTAAATAAGAATTTACAAACCTTCCTGTCTTAAATGACTTTCCCTAGTAAACAGATGGACAAATTCTACGTTTCCTTCTCTTTTACTTAGAAATCCACTTTCTCATATAAACCTGGTATGGTTTTGTTGGGTTTTTTATTATAAAATACATGAAATTTGTTTTTCTTATCTGAATAAAGGATCTTGGTATTTAATTCAATATTATAAATAAAATAATATAATTAGCTGCTTCAAAGTCCACACATCCAAATCTATTTTGTTTAGTCTGTACCCAGAACTGCATTTATTAAACAGAGGGTATAAATTTTCCTATGTTAATCTTAGGTTAATTCTTCTGTAATAAATTAGAACACAGGACAGAACATAGGACAGAACAACAGAATGTGTCTCTTCTGTTTAGATTTTGGGTGAAGGTTTGTGTAGATTCTTTCAGAGACTTTTGGGTGACATCTAGTGGAGATTAATATTTTTTAAAAGCATTTGACAAATAAGAAAAACCATTTCAGAAAATAACTAAATGTTGTTTTCTTCACCCTTTTTCAGTATTAACTCTGGTAACAGAGTTCAAACATTATAACAAGTGTCCAAAATTCAGCATTTCAATTTCAAATCCATGAGACATTTAAAACCATACGTTTTTAATGAAAACTGTGGGGTTTTTTTCAAATACTCCTGCATGCAGGAGATGAAGCCTAAAGGAAAACAGACTTTTGATAAAATCAAGAGAGTTGGCAGTGTGCATTCTCCAAGGCTGATAAAATGGGGAAATATCATGCAGAGAGAAAATGAGCCTGTAACAATTGAGGATCTGCTCGTTTCTTTTCATCTCTGATAACAGGGATGTTGCCCACAGATTTTTATTGAATTTTCTTTTCACTGACTTACTTTCAGAAACAAATCATATCACGTCACCCATATTTTCAGGTACGTGTTTCAAACCCACACTTAATATACAGTCCCAGCCAAAGACAGTGGAAAAAAAAAACATTTTAAAAAAGCTGCAGACTTCCAGAAATATATGAAATTTTGTAAATGAGATTTAGGTTTTGATATCTGAAGTTGAATACCAGTTACATTAAATTAAACTATATTAAATTAAATTAAATACTTTTTTTAAAATTTAAGTATTTGTAGTAATTTCACACTGTATCATGTTTTCAGTAGTACCCCACTGCCATTACCACATCTTTTAAAGTAGCACACACTAGATAGTTTTGATTGTTTTGTATTTCTTATTACACGTTCTTCTCACCCATTGACAATTTTAAATTTGTGTGGGTGTATTTAGCTCAAAATTTCAAATTCAGGACTGCAAATCCAAGCATCTACTCTGAGTTTGGTGGAGAACTTCCTGAGATTCTTAAAGAAAAGTAACTAAAAGTCTCGTACACATTTTTGTACTTCACACACCAGTGCAGAGCGTGGAATGAGTAAGGCAAAACTCAGAAGGAAGAATTCTGTGTATCCTTTATTGGTCATTTAATTATGGCAACACTTAACCAAGATTAATCATTGCAGTGCAGGCAGACCTCTTGCAGGGTCTGTTACCTTTCAAACCAGCACCACAGTACAGAAAATCAGAATGAGTAGAAAATGTGTTTTAAAAATGTTTTTTTAAAAAGCGTTTGGCAAGTAAGAAAAAACAAACCATGTCAGAAAATAACTGAATGATGTTTTCTTCACCCTATTTCAGTATTGAACTCTGGTGACAGAGTTCAAACATCACAACACGTCCTAACTGTGTTTTATTCACCCAAGCAATAGACACTCATGCCACAGGCCTGGGATTTGCATTTTCAACTTTCTGCTTATCAGAATCAAGATACCATAACTTCACTTAGACACCACAAAAATGATTAATAAATAACCTGCACTTTTTTCCAAATAAAATGCATCCAAAAGACTCTTGAGTCATTGTTTTCAAGCTTTGTTCTTTTCCTAGTGGAAGTTACAATCTTCATAATTCACTTTCATAATTAATCAGCCCAATATATACATGTAATTTCTCATACTTCATTATACATTCCAGAAAGCATGTGCTGTATTGTTTAATGTTAATTTAAAAGAAATTAAAAATCTGAAAAGATTAAAATTTATGAGTTTAAAATGTAATATTAATGTTACTATAATATTGTATCACATTAGTATTAATCTTATTTAAACTCTATTGTTTAATGTTACTACAAAATGTGCAAATTTTTTTATTACTAGGACAAAGTTATTTTGGGGACAGATTACCCTTTTCCACTTGGGGAACTGGAACCTGGAAAATTGATTGATTCAATGGATGATTTTGACCATAAACTGAAGGTATGATTTTTACATTTGAGGGGCCTTTTTCCCTCCTTTTTCAGTCTCTGTTTGAGACATGAGATAAAACACTGAAAAATCAAGTGTAGTACAGGGATTTCTGCAAAGACTGGAAGAGGCCCTCCAGTTTCTTTGCAGCAGTTCCTTTTAAAGCACAAGTAAAAGCATTTGAGTTAAACATGAGCTAAGCACAAATATATATGTGTGTTTTGTTTTTACAGGATAAACTCAAGGCTGGAAATGCTCTGGAATTTTTGGGTCTTAGCAGAAAACAATTTGAATAATTCTGAAGTACTAAAACATCTGTACTTCGGAAATAATATCCTTATATTTCTATTGGCATGTAAAATTGTACACACGAAAAATAAAATCGACAATTATCTGACAGTCTCCTGTTATTTCCAAAAGCAAGGGTACAGAAAATGAGTGTGCATGGGTATTGCCTGAGGATTTAGGCTCTTTTTAAACAATTCTGAAATCCCTGCTTTCATAAGAAAGGAGAGGTTTCACCTTTTGCAGATGTAATAGGAATCTCTGAATTATAATCAATGCTACGTTATTAGGACTTGATCCTCAGGAAGGAAAGAGCTGAGAAAACGCTGTACCCACTACATTTCTGTCTTTTTTATGATGGACAAACAGAATTTGAAAGAATATTAAAACAGAATTTAAACAACATTGAAGCCCAATAAAAGGCAACATTTGTTTTTATCCACTGGTGGAAAATGCAGCACACCACACTCAGCTCAGCACTGCAGGTGCACTCGTGCTTTGTCAATGTTTTGACAGGATGGAAAAGGTCTGTGCGGGGACTTTACATTTTAGCTGCCACCTACACCACCGGGAACTTATTCATCAGAAACAATTTGAACAATATGGTTGTAGGTGCAGAAATAATGTATTTGTGTGGATAATACTCGGTGTGTCACTGTCAGTGTCACAATAAATGCTGGTGTTTGGCAACAGTATGGGTTAATGTTCTGTTCCTCACAAAATGCTTCCTAAAAGTAAGGCTGGATGCTTTAAATGTTGAAGTTTTAGCTCTCCCTAATGCTCTCCCTAGCTTGAGTCCTGCTGTAGGAATGGAAAGATGGTTTGCTTTATAAACTATTGATTGAAACAGGTTTTCGTTGTTATCCAGTGAGTGCACAGGCATCCTCCTCCCAAGAGAATTTTGAACCAGTCAGAAAAATGTGGATTAGCAGTTACAGTCTTTGTTCTCTTGGGAACATTGGCTGGCTAAGTGTGGTGTCACCATTATTCTGTTCAGTCTTGGAACATTCCAGGCAAAACAGTATTGGACAGAAGCTGTTTTCAGCTCTGGCCATAGCTGCCACAGGCTGAACCTGAAGGATGCTGAACATCAGCAGTTCTTGCTGATCCCAGCCTCCATTGGACTACAAAGAAAGCTCTGTCCTTCTTTACAGTGTCAAACTCCCCCACCTCCCCAAAAAAAAGAGGTTTGTGAAGTAGTTGGAGCTGAAGTAGTCAGCAGCTCAGAGGCTTAGAATATCAAGTTCTTATGTAAGAGGAAAAGAAGAGCCAGAAAATAGCTTTAACAATATTTATTGTCCTCAGGTTTGCAAGACTTCTGTTGACCTTTTGTATTTAAATATCCACATGCAGGTACTGAGTTTTCAGCATGTATTAGTTTTTGACCAGATTGTTTTAATTAAATTTCAAAGTCAAAAGACAATTTCATTCTCCCGTTTCCCTTCAGTATACATGATTCTCACAGATGTTTAAATAGATTTAAGAGGAAAATACATTGTGATTCCTCCAATACATTTTAATTGGATTAATTCTTCAATTTTTTATGAATGAAGCTAGTTAATTTAGTGAAAATGCAATGTCACATCTTCGGGGACCAAGGTCTGGAACCTCTCCAATAGCAAGAACAGTATTTAATTACCTTAACCTGTGACTAAATGGGTGATTGCAGTACCCTGCATGGGAGTTAATTAATGTGCATACCCTGCATAAATCATATTCATTATGCACTGTCATAATTTAATGATATTCTACCTATTCTTGATATGTTACAATTTTTAGGACAGGGAGATATATATATATATATATAATCTTCCCTCCATCTTTTCATTTCATTAACAAAGCTAATGTAAAATTCTACCTGCAGTCAGATGAGAACATTCTTAATACTCCTCCACCAATTACTGCAGGAATAAAGAATCTCAGTTGAACACCCAAACTCCATGAGCTTTACACAGTGATTTAAACAATGAGGCAAAACATTGCGCCTCTATTGTTACAGACACAAAAATATGAAGTCGAAGATCAGCTAATTACATGAGATGTCTGAGGTTAAATTTCCTCTGCACATGCAGAATCTTAAAGATGATGTGATGTACATCTGGGAAGATCAGGCAGGTAATTCGTGTCTGTGCTGCATTATACATCTGTATATTTCTTCAGTATTCTGTTGGGCCTAGTTCTAAGATTACAACTACTTGTATAGAATTAGCACTGAAGTTGTAGAACTCATTGTGATGTAACGCAACAAAACGGCTGCAGACAGGTAGTGGCATGTACAGAACACGAGCAGAACACTCCGAGCTCTCATTTTCATCCATGGTGATCAGAACTTCAAATACCTTTTTGCACCCTCTGAACCCTGAATCCGTAAACTCAAACCACTGCTGAAAATCCATTTCTATCCATATCCATAACTGAATACAGTGCCCAGTGAGAACAACCTGCACACCAAGGGGCATCACTGACAAGCTGCAGCTGCTCTTCTGCAATGACACAAAGTCTGTAATTTTCTTGTGCATTTCTCAAGTGTCTACATGCCAATATTGCCAGCAGACAGGAATTTTCTAGGAACTAGTTGAGCATTCTGAATCTTTCCTTCCTTCCTCCCTTGCTTTACACGTCCTGTTCTGTGGATTTGCTTGCATTAAAAAAAAAAAGAATCCTTCTTCTAACATTTTTTATCTTTTTGTCACTTTATTAAGCACAAAGGTATCCAGACCGAGATCAGATATGTGAACTATCATATGAAATAGATACGAAGTGGATGGTCAGGCAAGGGGATAGGTCTTCTAGGGAAGTGGTAGGGTCAGCATCCCTGGAGGTGTTCAAGGTGTTCTGCACTGGGTGATGGGGCTCAGTATCACATATTATTATTAATTCAGTGGCGGTGCTGGGCTGACGGCCGGAGGGGATGACCCCAAAGGTCCCCTCCAGGCTCCGCGGTTCCAGCCCCTCAGGACCCCGCGGCCGCCATGGCCGCCCGCCATTACCCCTGCACGTCACGTGACCCGCGCGCGGCGCGCGGCCGCCCCGCCGCGAGACTCTATGGCGGAGGGCGCGCGCGGGCCCGCGAGCTCTCGCGAGAGCCGCGATGGAGGCGGCGGGAGGAGGCGCCGGAGGAGGAGGAGGTGTCATGGCGGCGGCGGGCGCGGGCTCCGCGGGGTCCGCAGCGCGGGGCGGCGGCGGCTCCTCGGCCGCGTCGCGCTGGTTCTTCAGCCGCGAGCAGCTGGAGAACACGCCCTCCCGGCGCTGCGGCGTGGAGGCCGACAAGGAGCTCTCGTACCGGCAGCAGGCGGCCAACCTCATCCAAGACATGGGCCAGCGCCTCAACGTGTATCCGAGCGGGGACGGGCGTGAGGGCGGCGGGGGCCGCGTGTGGAGGGGAGGCGGGAGACCTTTTCCCTCGTGTGGGAGCCCTCCCCGGGACCCTTCCCGCTGCTCCGGAGCCCCGGCCGGCGGTCCCGCGGGATGGAGCCGTGGCCTGGAGGCACAGAATGGGAGGAGGAGCCTGGCGAAGCCCCCGCGCCGCGCTCTTTGTCGGCGGGTGAGGGGCTCGGGTTCCCACCTGCCCTCAGCCGCCTTCCTGGCCCTGGCTGCGGCTTGGGGCACTTCGAAAGTAAATCCCATTGCCGTTTTCCCCGAAACGAGCAACTCCTGTTTAGCCATTCTTTAATGTGATTTTTAAAAGAAAAAAAAAAAATCGATCGGAGCAAGGCCGAGCCCTCAGATCCCTTACTGAAGTAGTTGAACTGGAACAAAACAAAAGCACTTGAGAGAATGTTTCAGTGTATGTCTCCCATTGAGGCGCTTTCATTCCGTGGGTGACTGTGGGGAGCCTGGCGTAGCAATCTCCACATGGTCTGCGAAACAGATGGGAACGATACGTGTTAATATCGGTTAAGGATGTGTTAATATCAGTTGAGTTCTGAAATGTCGCGTCCCTTATCCATTTTCGGCTGAAGACAGTATGTTGAGAGCAGTGATTGATGTGGAAAGCGCATGGCTTTCAGTTCTTGTTGACGATTTTCTTAATATGTAGTGTTTCCTTCATTTAATCTTCCAGATCTCAGCTTACCATAAATACTGCAATTGTTTACATGCACAGGTTTTATATGCATCATTCCTTCACAAAATTTAATCGAAATGTAAGTATGATTTTATGTTTGGTAATGACATTCCCATAATTTTGGCAGTTCTGACTGGGAAGTGTTACATGCAGGGGTGTGAAGTGTGATTTGTTTTTAGGAATTCTAGCTTTTTATCAATGGTTTAGAAGCAGTAATGATACTTGTTTTCAACTTTAACTAGTGGCAATTAGATTTTGTCTTCTGCCATCAAAATAAAAAAAAAATAGGCACCGTCAGCAAGCACATTTCAGATGTGTGAAGAACACATTTAGATATTTCAAATGTGGCTGGTGCTTATGTGCTGAAGCTTGAAAGGCTAATGTGTAGGAACACACATTTTTCTTGGTGAAGTCAGTGGAAGTTCTGGCATGGTGTGTCTGACAGTGATAATGTGTGTATCCATATAGATTATGTAGCTGTTCATGAAGCAGTGTAAATTCTTTTAGCTAGTCTAGTCTTAGCTGCTGTGATGAGTCACGTTAGACAAGAAAAACTTTTACATCTGATGAGGTAAATCTTGTTTTACCTAATAACCTGGACACGTTGACTCTGAACACGGAATGTGTTGTTAAGAACAGAATTTTTCAGTAAAAATGCCAGCTGTTATTGAGGAGTGTTGTAACAGGTATGGGACTGGAAATAACAACTTGGAAATGTCAGTTTTTTGGGGTTTTTTTAATGCCCAGTACTGGATGCAGTTGGTGGAAAAATAATAATATAATAGTCTAGGTGTTCTTGGGGTTTGTTTGTTTGTTTTAAGGAACAATAATTAATAGTGATGGTGGTTTGTCATTAAATTTTAAGGATGAGTTTTCTTAGATCCTTTAATGCAAAATAAACAGATTGAGACTGTGACAGATGATAGGTCTGGGTCAGAGCAGACCTTTCTCTAGAAGGGGTAGATTCTTGCAAACCTTGCACTGTCTGCAGTTGGGACAGGTACACAGTGGGGTACAAGGAGAGCCAAGTCTTCTTTCTGTCATGAATGTGTTTACTGTTGTTGGGCAAATGGGCATTTTATTTGGAGCCTGTTTGGCTGGAAATACTTACTCATTTTTAGGTACATTTCAGAAATGTATGTGATTATTTTTTCATGCGAAGTCTGAGCTAAACTCAAATTTCCAGCAGCTTGTTACCAAAACTGCAGTGTTCATCCGTACAAGTTCCTCTTTCTCCCCTCCTGCTGCTGTTCTGCCCACGTAGCAGTAACCTGGAGCTGGTGGAAAAGGAGCTGGTGAGGCATCCAGAGTTTTCTGGGACTGTGAATGGCTTGTGGGCCTGATAAACTGGAGCTGCTGGGAGTGGAGAGATGGCTCAGGGTAGAGCTGCTGTGTTTATATACAGACCCACTTCCTGTTCTGTCACCTGCTGTAGTGTTTGTGCTGTCAGCTGGTGATCTGGGCTGGATTTAGGCAGCAAGGAGCTTTGGCTGCTCTGGTTGGGTTTTCACTGGATACTGGTAAGTGACAGTCACTTGGACCTGGCAGTGCAGTAGTGTTTGAATGTATAGTGGTCTTAATTCAGAAACTATGGCTTAAGTTAAATTATGAATCTTAAAATTCACAAGTAAGCTCTGTAAGGGCAGAATTCCATGGAAACTGCAGCTATTACAGAGGAGGGAAGTGTACTGTTTAATTAATTCTCAGGTAATAATGTTCAAAGTTAAAGACAAGTGAACTGCAGGGTGTACATCAGTAATACTGATTCTTGCTGAACTTCTTTTTTAATTCTTAATGAGCATAAGGCCAGAGAGTGGCTTTGTGTATGTGCTGATGGGCAAGAGCATTTTCTTTTTACAATTGTGTAAGGTAAAGAGGGTCTCAGTGAATGGAGTCACTTTTAAAATACTCCCAAACCATCCACTAGGTCCTCTGTAGAGAAAGCAAAAGCTGAGAACTCTGATAAATACTTAAATGGAATCTCCACAGTACTTGGCAAGCTAAAGAGTGTAACAGTATTCATCTGTGCAACAAGAAAGCAACCCTTAGAAAGGAAGAGTAAGGTGCTGGCAGTCTCAAAGGTAAGACCTAGATAAGCCATCCCACAGCTTATGCAGTATATCTCTAATATTTCTTTGTTGTGTGCATGTGGTGGAAGGAATCTGAGTGCTGGGGCTAGAAGATCAGATGGCCATTAGTCAGAATGCCTTATGATCTTCAGCTGAAAAAATGTGGCCTGTGTTGTTATATTGGTAGATTGATGTTTTTACTCTGGTAATGAGCACTTGCACGTTTATCATCATGTGTAACTGCCAGGTTTTACAAATGTACATGTATGTCACATATGTGACAGGCACTTAATTGTTAACCAACAGGGCTTCTCGTGGAAGCTCAGTTGCTGAATAGATGTTGCCTTAATTTTATGGGGTTTTTTACAGTATAAGTTACTGCTAAACAATTTTACAGGCTTTCAGGAGTTTGAATCATCTGTGGACGGGGAACAGAATTCCCAACAGTATCTTCAGTCTGTAGAGCCACAGGGCTGGCATGTATCAGTTAATGTAGTCTTGGTTCATTGGGAATGTATTACATGTAGTGCTCTAATAGCCAGATATCCCTTTTTTGGGAAGTTGCTGTGAGCTAGGAAGTCACTTATGAGTTGCTCTGGATTACCTGCAGAGTCCCTGCATTTAGGTGCAAAGAAGGAAGTGTTGAGGTTTTGATGGTGTGGTCAAGGCAGGCAAAAGTCCTTGCAAAGTTGTTGTGCCCTAATGAGGATGGAAACTTGCTTTACCAATTCTGGGAAGCAGAATTGGATGCCCTGACTACTAATTTCCTTGGCTGTGCTGATCCACAGGAGCTACTGTGGATCTCCTCAGCACAAATCATTCTTTCTGTGTTGTTGACCAGGTCATAGGAGCTTTGGATTACTGAGTATAAAGTTAGTCTGTGCTAATGTTGGGATGGGAGGGACTCTCCTGGCTTTTTATAGGCAGTATTAGCCTCACTATTATTCTTCAAAGTATCTTCAAAATTAAAATTCTTCTGCAGATACTGTTTCTATAGTACTTGATGTGTTACATTGTTATGTAGCAAATAGTTCTTTTAGATGCTTACTCTTCAGTAAGTACGTGGTGATATGTAGAACAGAAAGGGGGGAAAATCCTTCATATGCTGTCCATGAGAGGTAAGGCATCCAAATGGTAGTGTAGTTTTTAAATAGAATCCTTAGAAATGCCATATGGAATTCCAAACAACCAGCTGAAAATAGTCTTGATGATGTCAAGGGGTTTTTGTGACATGCAGTGGAACTTAGTGAAGAGCCTAAAGAAGGCTGCATGAGGAATTTTTTTCCTTCAAGTGCAAGGTAGGTGAGTTGTGTGGAGGGTATTTTCTTTCCAGTCCTTCTGCATTCCCTTCCTTGTGCCTTGTCCAAATCACAGTATTAAACAGTTGACTTTGCAGTTCTGCAGAGTTCTTGAAACTTTCATAATACGCTTCAAGCTCTAGTGAGGCTGTTTTGGGTACTTCAGTTCTGGTTTTAATAATGCAATTTAACATATTTGCTGCTTTTATGCAATGTGAGCTCCTGGTTATAATAAAAAAAATTCCTCACAGCTCTTTGTGTTCAAACTTGAAAACCCTCTCAGACTAGAAGCACTTATGTCTTAGGCTAAACTGTCTCAAATCTAAAAACATACTAATATTGGCATTAGAAGGGGGAGGGAGATCTCAGGAAACTACATGCATGCTGCTGATGTGTTCTGAGATTTTTCTGAATGCCTTTGTCTTTACACTGTCATGTACTTTTAAAGTGAAAAAAGACTTGTAGCCCAGTTCCCAATGAAACTTGCTGTATGATGCCTTTGGTTTGTGTTAACAAGGCTCTCATGTTTTGGGGTTTTTCCATATTTCTGTGGGACTTGGTTTCCAAGATTCTCAGCTAGTAATAAAGTGGGCTTTAATGTCATATACCACATGTGTTCTGAAGATTTCTCAAAGTCTTTAAGACTATTTTGGGTGCACAGTATATAATTACTCTAAATTATTTTGGTTGGTATCAAATTAAGATATTTATATATAGGAAATATATTATTCCTTTGTCAAGTGTGTTTCTTTAATTTCAGGGGTTTTTGTTGTTGTTCTCTTTTGCTTGGGTTTTTTGCCATTTTTGGTAATTGGAAATGAATGAAAGCATTTGAGTAACTTTGCCAGTTATACACTTAGCAGGGTGTGTTCACTGAAGACTACATTTGTGCCAAGTCTGGAATTTTACTAGGCTGTCTATTTTTCTGAATCAATACCAAGGGAGCTAAAAATAATGGCCTACTCTAAACTGGGAGTGAGAATACTTGTCCTAGATAAGACAAAGACCTGAAATTCTTTGGCCAGAAGCCAGCTCCTCTTTTTGAAGGAAATAGTTAATTGGGCTCTACATAGATTTCTGATGAACCAGAGTTAAATGAAACTTAATCAGCTTGACTTAATTAGCCTCCAGATCAGTGTTTTGTGTAAGGTCTTGGAGATCAGGAACTGTGTGGAGACTTCTTGGCCAGATCTGATCTGCTTCAGTAAATCAGAAGAGATCCTGGAGTCGGCCTGATGGTGCTTTTTTGGAAGGAAATAGAACTTTGGTGCAGTCAGACTCAGAGACACAGTGAGGGAGAATTTGCTGATGATTTAATTGTGCTGTCATTGGTGACTTGGTTCAAATAATGCCTCTGTGAAGTGGAAATGTTTTCAGGCATGGCAGTTGTTGAGTTCTGTAAAATACCTTTATATGATATGTGTGTGTTGGTTGATGCCTGTGTGTGCTGCCTGGCATCTTCTGCATTTTCTGCCACTGCAGAACTGTTGATGCTCTCACTTTCTGAACTCCAGAAAGTATTTCCATCACATTTACTGATTAAATGTTTTATCTCCCAGTGTGAGACACATTTCAAGCAGTATATCACTGGCAAAGGAAATTCCTTCCAGGATTTCAAATCATTACTTCAAGCAATGGGATAGGAACTTTTGCAGAATCATCAGAAGGATTAAATGACAGTGCTAATATGGCCTTGTTCAGCAACACTTCACTTTGGGTTTTTATTTCATTTGTTCATCAGGCTTAGGTTACAAGAGTCTTAAAAAGAAAACGGCTTCTTGTCTCCCTTGTAAAAGAATTTTCTCCCGGTGACTTGTTTTGGGTGGTTGGTTTTTATAGACTGAGATTTTTGCCAGATTTCTGGTGGCACACTTGTACTCATCAAAGGGTATTGCCTTACCAGGGCGTCAGTTTTCAAGTCTGCCAACTTTAACTTTTTACTTAAGATCCAAGCAGACATTTCAAAGTGATTTAAGGATGCAAAAAGTACTCTCGGTACATTTGAGAGCTTCTGAAATTGAATCCCTTAAATGTTTAATTAGTTTCTTGCAGTTTTGTATATATTGTAAATTTTTATACCAAATGTTTCATTTTGGCATAAAAAAGGGCTGCTTCCTGGCAAAAAACTCAAATCTGACTTTAGGGGGGCTGTGCCTGCTATTTAGCCTAGTTCCATTTGGGCATTGAATGAGAAATCAATACTTGCACTACTTGCACCATACATTAATTAAATACTCAGCAAGCAGCTATTTCAGTCTCTGAATAAATGCTTTATACTGGCTCTATTTTAACCATTTTCATCAGCTTGTCTAGATGATTTCTAGTACCATTTTAATTCCTGGGTAACATGGGCAGCTTTTGCAGGCAAAGAGAACCTAATTGATCAGTGATTTGTGGTTTGCTGTGTTCTGTCTGCACACATCAGTCACTCCAGCTGACAACAGGCACCAAAACTCTACTTCACAGCTAACTCTTAGATGATACTGAGCTGCCACCTTATGACATCTAGAGGCTGACATAAATTTTCATCTTTAAATGTAGCATGTAGTCTTTATTAACATTTGATGTGACTGGTGGTTTACAAATCCTTATGCTGTGTTCTCCAGATACTGCTGGGCATATAGTGAAGTTTCTAAGAATATGTGTGTATATATGAAGTTTCTTTTACCTGTAGAGCCTGTGTTTATATAACAGGCTGTTTTTATTAAAGTTCTCTGCAAAGTTTCTCACTCTTTGGGAGAATTAAATGCTAGCAGAACTTGTGATCAGCTGTTTTACTGACAAGATGGTGTAGTAACTCGCTCTGTGCAAAAAATTGGATGAACTTTCTCACGAAGTATATTTAACTTGAAACAGCCTGTTCTACTGTGACTAAGTCTTCTGGGCCAAAATATTTTTTTATGTTGGACTAGAATTAGTTTGACCTCAGACATCTTACTCACAAATGTAATTTAACATTATGCTACTCCTTCCCTGTGCTGCTGAGAGGATTGCATCAGTTACAAAATAAAACATGACTAGTTATATTTTTGTTGCCTTGCATGACTTCAAAACTGAAAAAAAAAAGCCACAAATCCAACTTCTTAAATCTTTTCTGTGCCAGTTTTGACTCCATAAAAATTGAAGTCCTGCTTGTAAAAAGTTAAAAAATACATGTTTTTCTTCTGCAGATAATGTCTCCCACTGCATTGTTTTTGGCTGCAAAAGTGGAAGAACAGCCACGGAAACTTGAACATGTTATTAAAGTAGCAAATGCCTGTCTTCATCCTCAAGAGCCACAACTGGATACAAAGAGTGATGTAGGTGGAAGTTATGGTTTCAAAGATACATGGTTTGAAAGATGACATTTCATCTAATGGTTTGTTACATTGTCTTGCTGGATTATTGCTATCTGCAGCCTAGAAAAAAAAAAAGGGCTTTGTTTTTACACCATTTAAGTCTTTTTATTACTTAATGCAGTTTCTTAAAGACTCACTTATTTGTTATGAAACTTCCAAAGGTTGCTCCATCTTGAAATTCTTACAGCACCCACCTGACCTCCCAAAAATGCTTTGCTGGAACAGATTGTCTGAGATCCAGACTTCAGTTAACCTTCCGGTGAAAGGCAGGCAGGTGGAACTGAAACTGTAGCAGTGCTTGTACTGGTGGGAGAGTGTAACCCCAGAGCGGAGCGTTGTGAGCTGTCAGTGCCCACTGGGGGCTGCTCTGGTGCTGCTGGGGCTGTGTCAGAGGGGCAGTGTGGGAATGAAGTCAAGGCAGTCAATTGCTGTGTCTTCACCTGTCTCTTGTTTGTTCCAGGCATACCTTCAACAAGCCCAAGAGCTGGTTATACTTGAAACAATAATGCTTCAAACTTTAGGTATGTCTTTCTGAACACCTCCTGTGCAGCCAGTTTGCCATGAAGAGCTAGTGGGACCCAAATAACTGCATCTTTGATGTGCTATTGGTACACTAGAATTTAACTGTTTTCCTGTATATCTTCTAACCTGTGAATTTAGTTTTGTGTTAGCAGTTCTGCTGTGTTCACTGTGGGGAAGAAAGGTGTGTCTGAACTCGTGAAAGAGATGTTTCTGACAGTTTGAGTTAGAAATGTGTAGGCTTCCAAATAGATTTTACTCCAAGTAGTAATTATATTGACATTTCTTCCCATAAGGTAACCTGGTGTAGTAGACTGGCTGTGTGTGTGTCCTGAAGCAGCTGGAAAGAGCTTTGTACCCAGTGCTCTTCCCCATTCTGACTTCCCATAGAACCCTGAACAGCACAAGTTGTAGTGTAACCATTTAATGAATTCAGATGATTCCAAAATTTGAAGTGGAATGTTCTGTCAAGACACTCTCCTGACTAAAATACCATAGAGACAATTACAGCCAGAGGCCTGAGAGCACTGACTAGCTCAGATATTCTTAAATACCATTTGGGGAATTGTTAAAAAAAATAGCTCACAGTAGTGACCTAGTTCTTAAAACAGTGTCACAAACCAAGAAGGATTTCTTAAGTCACTGATCTGCAAATTGACTTACTTTCTTATTTCATATGTGCAGCATGTTTAAATGCTAGAAATCAATTAATAGAAGTACACATGCACACACATTGTGTTTGCAGTACAGTTTTTACTGACTTATTAAGTTGCTAGAATTGTTCAGCTACATTCAGCTTTAAAAAGATAGTAATTTCCCAGGTTATGTGTGTACAGGATTTGATATTACAGGAGGAATATTTTAGTAATGGATTACAAAGTGGCTTTACCACCTGCTATTCAAAAGTATGAAAAGGTAAAGAATAAAAGGCACTTCAATAGTGTTACTTATTCTGCAGTGCAAAAGTTTAGCAAGTGTTTTAGCTCTCTGGGGAAATGTAAGGGGTTTGCTTTTTATTTTACAGATGCAAATGTATAATTCTAAAATGTATTTGTAACTCCTCAGGTTTTGAGATTACCATTGAACATCCACACACAGATGTTGTGAAATGTACACAGTTAGTGAGAGGTCAGTGACTTTTAACCACTTCTGTAAGTCCTTTTTTACTTTTCTAATAAAATCTCAAAGTAATGTTGTTTGTTTAATACGATTTTTCACCAACTATGTTATCCAAAGAGTATATTTAAAATTAAATATTAAAAGTTTGATCTTCACTTTTAGAGGTTCATAAAGAGTCCAGTCCTCTGTCCTTCATAATTATTTTTTTTTGTTTTCTTATTAGCTTTGGTTTTTATAGTACCTGTTCCATGTGTTCTGGAATGACAGAAGCAGTCAGCAGTTGCAGACTGATTGGCCAAATCCATAGTATCCTTCTGAGCTGATGATTTTCACTCTGAAGTAGTTTTGCCCATTGATTGGCCAGTTTTGCTGGCTAATACCAGCTTTTTGTCTTAGCAAATTTTTCAGGTAGTGGACTGAGGGATAAGGAGAGTGCATAGCAAGTCTGCTGTGCCATGCAAATAGGTGTGACTAATTGTTTTTCTGGAGCAGTGTGTCCTTACTTGTTTTGGATGGTAGCACAAAACCCTGAGCCTTTGGTTAAACATATCCTGTAACTTGTATGCAGCTCATTAATGTGACTGACGAGAAAAGCTGGTTTGTTCTCTGTACTTCTTGGTGGCATTTTGGCATTGGTTTCTTTTGGGGCTTTAAAAAAAAGATTAAAACACCCTCTTATGAGATGTAGAATGGAAAAAATTAGAGATCAGTTGTAAAAGCATCCAAAATAACCTTTTCCCTTTAATTATGTTTCTTCAGGAAAAAGTGTTTTGAAATGATCAGACCATGCTTGTTAGTCTCTAGTCATTAGCTGGTTTTGCAGTGGAAAAGGCATTAAGTGCTTCAAAGTTTTTTGGTGTTTTTTCTTCTCCCTCTACAAAATATATGAAAGTCAGTTTCAGCCTAATCCTGTGAACCAGATTTGGTTTGCAGTAACTCTGGAATTAATGGTGTTCTCTTAAGGAAGCGTGTCTCTTATTTGCTGGAGCTTCCTGGTGTCATGTCTTTGGACACCTGAGTAGGGCTGGTGCTGTAACTTACTTGCATATAAAGTAGTTTTATTGCTATAAGATTACGTAAGTTGTGTGTGTGTGTATATGTAAGATTATATAAGTAGTTTTATTGCTATAAGATAATGATTCTCTGCTTTCTGCCCAGATTTGGTTGTGACTTGGTGCATGAGTCCAGTTGCACCTGAAGTTTCAGTACTCTGCACCAGCTGCTCTGTAGGGTTTTGCTTTGGTTTTTCTCAGCTGTGGGTCACTGTAAATGGGAGCACGTTTCACTGACTTGGGCAGCCCCTGTGGTTCTGTTTGGTGTTTGAGGCTCTGGGGAGGGGTGGGGACAACGTTGTATTGCCACAGGATTTCCACATCAGCGTGTGTCACTGGAGCCTACAGGCACACTGTTAGACAAACTGCATTTCCTTTCATCAAGGGTAGATACCACTCTAAGGCAGTTCAGCTTTTCCCTTTGTGTTTTGTAAGCTAATTTTTTGTACTGACAAAATTCATACTTTGAAGATACTATGAATTTTTTAATTTGACATCTTTAAACTAGTACTTAATGTCAGCAGACTTGAAAAAATACTTCAAAGTTTAAAGTGATATCAAGTCTTGAAATCTGGAGACTTCAGTGAGGGCTGCAAATCCGTGTAGCTCAAGGACTGGTGCACAGTGAATGTGATGTCTCTGATGTTTGCAAAACTGCTCAAGGAAGGAGGTGTGCTCCTTTGTGTGTATGGAATCCTTGGGGGCGTGTGTCCCTAGGAATGGTGTAGAATGGGAACACGAGATTTGAATACCTCATATTAAAGTAAGAAAAAGGGAACTAATTAATTCATTTAAAACAGCAGGCATGAAATTTGAAGTCATCCGTGGAAGTCAAGCAAGGACAGAATAACTGCCATGGAACATTGGTTTTATGTGTTGAGAGGACAAAGAGCTGTGGGCACAGTGATTATTTTCAAAGACACAGTGCTAGGTGTTTAGTTTTCTGTCCCTGAACATTTATTTATTGGACAGTGTGGGTGTTCAGTGTCTCTAGATGCAACACTCAGATATCTGAGTCCTGAAGCTTTCAAAATATACCTAAGATTTGTCAGTGTTAAACCTTTAGTGCTAAAGGAATTGACTGAGAGGTTAAAGAAATCCAAGGGTACTTCATCCAGTTCTGGTAACGTCATCTTGGACAAAAAGCATCATTTCAGAAGGCAGAGATACCTTTTTTGAATAAAGATGATTAATTTATCCTGTTATCCAAGCCTGCTATGATTAAAATCTCCAACTGCATGTTTGGGGAGAGGAAGAAGGGAGGAATGTAATGTCTGAGTATCAAAAAAGAGGCAGCAAAGTTAGCTGAGGTCTGCACGTGGACTGCAGGCTTTGGCGTAGGGTTTGTGCACTGCACTGTCGGGTGGTGAGAAAGGGCCCTTGGGCTGACTGAACTCCAGTGCCTTAGAGGATGGCTGATCTCTCTGCCACTTTTTGCTGTCTTGCATCCAGGGTAGTTTGTTTTATGCAGTCACTGTAACCTGTTACTCAGCTGTAAGCTATCCCCTTGTAAAAACAAAATGAAAAAATAAAAACCCAGATTGTGTTGATGATGCTCAAAGAATTCAGCCTTTGTCAGAAGACTGTCTAGCCTGGCAGTGGCACACCAGAATCAACTGCTGGAAGCTGAAGATGAATTAGTAAGTGGGAATTGGTGCAAATAAATATAATTGCTTCAACATACAACTAAAGAAAAAATGAATTCTTCTCTAAGAGTCAAAGCCTTTTTGGAGGTGTTATTAGACAACACAGTTCCTTGCAGAGAAGGGGTGACTGGATGGATAAATAGTGATTCATGATGTTCAGGCATACAATATTTAGTTACTCCTTCTGGTCTTCAGAGACTCATGGGTTAATGAAATTGTTCCATCTTTGCAGTTTGGTCAGTATAGCAGACAAGGAAAATGGTGTGGGCTTAGTGTTTTTTCTGCACCATTCTTCCTCAGTGTCAAGAGACTGAGAAGAGGACAGGACCATCATTCCTTAGGATCCCACAGGTCCAAGGAATCTGAAGGCAGTGGATATGGGAGGGCCTGTCAGCAGTGCCCATTCCAAGAATGCTCCAGTAGTGAAGAGAAGAAAGGAAAAAAAGAAAAGGGGGGAAAAACCCCACCAAAACACCAAAAGCTGTTCTGTTTCTGAACCTGGCTGCCTTCAACACTAGCTGGATGATCAGCAGGGAAACTGCCCTGGTGCCAAGACTGTGGCATGGTCCTCTTACACTGGTGCAAAATCAGTCTGTTCTCAGCCTGCCTCTGGTGAAACTTGGAGTCTGTATCCTCATCTCCATCTTGCAAAGTCTTCAGTCACTCCTTTCTCTGTGTTGGAACACAGCCTTTTGGAACTGGAGAAGAGATCTCAAGGATTTCTAGGACTGTTCTCGCTACTCTGCAGGTTATCAGGTATCTTGAACACCCATGATCCTTACTAATCTTTGTGGAAATTGCACTGTCAAATCCTTCAACTATCCCATAGTATCTGTGTGCAGATGCCATTGCTTAACTCAGGCTGAGAAAGACAGTCAGCAGAAGAGGAGGTGAAAATGCATCAGCTTTTTCAGAGAGTATTCTCATAAGAAAATTTCAGTCTTGGTGGTGTGGAAAAATGTGGAACACCAGCTGCACTCCAGCACTGCTACAGGCGGCCTGCCCATTCTGAACTTTGACCTCAGGCCTTTATGGGCCTGTTCCCAAGCTTCAAATACTTGCAAGAGAGTAAAGCCACCAGGACTGCTCAGACCTGAATGCCTACACCATGGCCTCCTCCAGCCCTTTCCAGATGGAACAGGCATCTCCAGCATCCCTCTGTTCAGAGCCTGGGGCTTTTTGCTTTTGCCAGAAGGACTTCAGCAGGCTTCTCTCTTCTGATGCTGACTGGCTTATCTGCAATCTCCTCTCTCTGGGGAATGCTGACACATTGTCAGGGTCCAGGCATAGCCAGTTACCAGCTCCTAATGGGGCTTGGCAGTCATTTTCAGGAGCATCCCAAGATCCAAGATAAGCTGTGTTGAAGAGAACACTCAGGTATCTCGGAAATGCAAGTGGTTGAACTGTGTGGCCATGCCCAGTAAAAAGCATTTTGGTTTCCAGTTGGCAGTTTCTTGGAGACAGCCTTTCAGAAGGTGTGTCAGACAGCAAGTCCTCTTTCAAAAAATTGATGAATATTTCACTAATCCCTGAATGCTAAAATCTAAAACTGGTCATTCATGGCTGGTGTCGTAGCCATCGGTCCTGCACCTTGTGAGTTACAAGAGCAGCCCTTCTGGCTTGTTCTATTTAGCCCCTGCCTCAAGATGATTTAAATTTTGGAGATGCACTTTCCACTACTATAATGGAAATAAACCACCAAAATATAGGAACCAAAATTCATTAGATTTAATTTCACCGATGGATTCTGCTAAACTAAAGCTGCCCCACATAGAAGAGTTTGGGACGGATATTTTCAGTTGTGCCTTGTGTTATCAAAGGCTTTAGTTGGGAGCTGAAATTTCTTGCTGGTTTTGGCAATGATTATTATTTAGCTGTAAATAAGCTCAAACTGAATCGTACTACCTGCAGTGTAGGTGAGGTATTTAGCATGATAATTTTTGATTGAGGCTAAAGTGTGTGTTTCAAGATGTGATTCTTTTCTTCCAGGTATGTGTTTTGATTTACTCATCTTTCAAGCTGATGCTAAATAGAAGTTTTCTGGCATTTGCTTTTCTTCCTTGTTCAAAAGGGACATTTCAGTGGGAGTAGAGATCCTTCTATGTCTTGCTCCCTTAATTCAAGCATGTAACTTTACAGAGTATATAAATCATTGAAGATCCTTTAGGCATTGCTTTGATGAAAAATTAAGAGCAAGACATCAATTTCAGTCTTACTCAACCATTGTGTATTTTTGTTATGACAGTCTCATTTCACTTTTTCTTTTTTGGTAATTCCACCTTACTTTTTTTTAGGTGAGAGGGAGAGGTTGAGCTCCCTGCTTTCCTGGTATGCAATTACCATTACAATGTGCACACATAAATATTATAGCATAAACACATTGTCAGTTCACTTTCTGATTATTATGGATTAGTAGAATTTGTGTGTAGGATCAGATCCTGTTACCTTGCAACTTCCACATTCTCCTCACATTACGGCATACCTTGCTGTGTAGCATAAAGACATATCTGAATTTTATTCCTTGGCAATTATTAGAAGTTGAGTTAAATCACATTTTAATACGCTTTTTAAAAACTAAATTTTGAAAGTCACACTGCAGTATTTCTCAAAAACTTTACAGAAATATTATTAAAGTTTAACAGTATTCCCTTTGGTATAAAATTCAACACTGCGCTTTCTGCAGGTAGATTTCAAGTGATAGTGTCAGAGTAACAATTCACTGAAGGCTGCATTCAATCTGCGTTAAACCCCTTGTGCCCAGCTATTCCATTAAATGCATGGTACAGTCAGTTCTCTCACCTGAGTGAGGAGCATTGGGGTGTCACTCTAGGGCTCAGCACTCTGTGGCTATAACAGCCCAAGTCAGTTTTTCGTTTCTGGCCTGCTGCAGTCCTGTGGTTTGTTTCGTTTTTTTTTTCCTGACTAACTCAAATAAATTTGTCTGTTTCCTATCAAAGCTTTGCCATAGGTTTAACAAATACGGAGCAAAATGTTATGATTACAGTGCTCTTAATTAGAAGGAGCAGAAAACTGAATTTTTTTTTCCCACGTGGCTTGGGGGCTCGCTGTGTTACAGGGCTTCGGGAGAGAAGGGGGCTGTTTCTGGGGAGGTGGGAGGGTCCTGCCGTGCCCCTCGGAGAGCAGGATGTGCTGTGAATTGCCTGGGACTGAGTGCCTGCTGCACTGCCAGCTCAAAGCAGGGATCCCTGCAGTGAGGGTGGGAAAGCAGCGCGTCCCAGGGGAGAGTGCTCCCCTGTCAGGTGTTGGAGGGCAGCTGTCCTGTGGGCTGTGCAGGGGAGGGGGGCACTGAAGGCACTGACAGCTCCAGCTCCAGTACTGAGTGTGTCTCAGTCCTCTGTGTCTCAGAAAGGATTACTTTAAAGGCTAGTCAGCTAAAGCCAGGTCAGTACTTTAGAAATAGCCAGCAGTGATTTTTGGAAGGTAAAACTGCTTGAATTTTGAAATGAACCCGACAAGTTAGTGCAGCTCTTTAATCTCTCTGTTTCTCTTTTCTTACAGCAAGCAAGGATTTGGCACAGACATCCTATTTCATGGCTACCAACAGGTTGTTATCCTGAACCTCTTTGTTGCACTGTTGTAGCACACTATAGCTTCCTTTACTGCAGGGCCCCCTGATGTGTCTTACCCTTGTTGCAGTGGGGGACTGGGCCACCTCCCGTGGTGGTACCTCCCCGCCTGCAGTGCGGTGTATTGGACAAGGGCCTGACGGCACAAAGGGCTTAAATGCACAATGAGAAGTGTAGTGGTGCTTTCTGATGACTTTTTCTCGATTGTGAGTGCATAAGTCTAAAATTGGTAGCCTGAATAGCAGCTAAAGATTACAGAGAGATAAACTTAACCTAGAAATCCGAGCATCTTGGTAAGTACAAAACTATTTTTAGTTTACACTTGTAGTTAATGGCAGTTTTCTCTTAACTTTACATATATTGATTCAGTCTTAACTTATAGAATTCTAGTGGGCCTAAGATATTTTCAACTAGCTGATTGTTCTTTTTAGATAGATTAGTACTAGCCTAATGTTATTTCTTTTAGAAACAGCTCTTTAATCTTAACATATAGTTTTAAAACTTAACTACTTAGATAAATTTATAGTATAGATTTCAAGTGGCTGTTTTGTAGACTTGGCCTGTCATAGAAAGAATTAGAGAACAGACTTTAATCTTGATTTCTTGATTATTTGCCTCTTGCAAAACTACTTTAACCTTTATTTAAAAGGATTACATTATGTGTAGATACAGGTTTTTAAACAGTATCTGCTGGTTATTAGAACTGTTCAAAATAAATAAATAAATCCTGGTGATTCCTTGATGGGCAAGATTCTGTACTTAAGCAGCTGTTAAGAGCAGTTATGCTAAAGCAGTGAAAGTGAACCAATGTGTTTGTGGTGCTGGAAGCTGAAGACAAGGTCACCAATGCCACAAATCCAGGCCTGGTGAAAGCAAAGCCCACAAATAACTCACCTGGCTGCTGTGGAACTGCTGGGGACCTGGTCGTCTCATTCAGAGACTGCACAATCAGCTCTGTGCATTCTCCTGCAGAATTTTAATTCACCATATTAGATTGCCCTTTTTAGTACTTAAGTACAGTAGAGTAATTGGTAAATTTATTTACTGTGCATCAGGCTTTTGATAGCAAAAACAAACTTTTCTACCAGATAAATGCCCTGCCCTTCGTTTGCTTAGGGCAGTAAGATACCTCATTAATTTATTCAACAAAATGTTTAACTGCTGTTGATTGACAGGCTGTCTCATTCTGTATGCTAATGGTTGATTTCTTTGGGTTTTCTGTTTTACATGTTTGGTTTCCTTTGGTTCCTCATTACGAAATTTGTGCAACAGCCTTCACCTTACCACGTTCTGTCTTCAGTACAAGCCCACAGTGATAGCATGTGTGTGCATTCACTTGGCCTGCAAGTGGTCCAACTGGGAGATTCCAGTATCAACTGATGGAAAACACTGGTGGGAATATGTAGATCCCTCAGTTACTCTAGAACTACTAGATGGTAAGTCATGTTCCTTTCTCCTTTTGAAATTCAAGGGTTTATTCATGTAAGGATGGAGCACAGTATGCAGTGAGAGCTTTCAGCTGGAATTCTCACTGACTTCAGTGAAAGAAAGAGATAGGAGTGGGGAGAACTTCACAAGACAAACTTGGTTTGGCTGTTGGCTGGGGTGTCCACATACCTTTTGCAGGTGCAGGATAGAATCTTGCTTTTAAATGCTTTTCAGAACCAAGACAGAGGTGGAAATCTGTCAGTGCAAATTCATGCAGTCCTGATTGTTTCAGGTACCTCAGGGTTGTTTCAGTGACAGTGCTCATGAGGCTGTACATAAAATTGCCACGTTTAGGAAGGCAGTTCTGTGTTCACAGTTTGGTGTAGCTTGTGGGATCTCAGTCTCTGGTAAGAAGAAAGCATATGCCTAGGACACCCTACAGCTGGAAGTTAATGTCTTGTAAGATAGTATTTACTGCAGTGGAGTCTGAATTTAAGGGTCAGATGTGCTGCTGGAGTGGAGGTGGGAGCTCCTGGGGCTTTCAGATCTGTGTGTTGGATTTTGTTGGTCCTGGAGTGAAACACCTGTGTCACTGTAGTGATGGAGATCTCCAGGCTTCAGATGGCCCAGCACTAAGCCTCTGTGCCTGCTGCTCCCCTCTGCTGAGCTGTTCTTTCTTAATGGCACCTTGGGGAGGGAGAGTTTGA
>VZDJ01000594.1:4600122-4660122 GCA_008694505.1 Cyanoderma ruficeps | reverse complement strand
TGTCTGGATGGTAATTAGTGCCTGTCTATATACCTTGGAAAAGAGCATAGGCCTTCCTCCTATGGTGCTGTTACAAAAAAAAACCTATTACCTGTTTTTGATTCTGGGAAATTGTGAAATATGGTAGACAAAATGTTGCTATGTTACATTGAGATCCAAACAGTGGGTTTTGGTTTCTCTGTAAAGGATGTCCATAAAACTCATGGGGTTTGGGTTTCAATGTAATTGTAAATAGGTAAAACTGTCTGTGTGTTTGTGTCTGAATTCCACGTGGTCATCCTGGGACTGAGAGGGAGGGAGAGGGGATGCAATCAGGTGCCACTAGTTTTTGCTGACTGAAACCCACTGTAAATTAGTGAATGGTGTGAATTGCAGCCTGGCTGAGGTGTTGGAAATGACTGAAAACTATTGGGATCGGCATCAGCCTCACGTGAATGACTGAATAAATGCAATAAAAGGTTCATAGTCGACACTATTACTTTGTTCATCACTTACTACAGATTTTTTGTTATAAATTTGAGTACACGAATTATGTAATTTGTAAAATGATGCTGTAGTGGAGACCTTGCTACAACACTATTAAAAATCTTTCCTTTCTGTGAGATGAGGTTTGTAGAATAGTGAGATTCTTTCACATGTTGAATCTTCCTGATGGTGGGAATGCTGGGGTGATGTATCTCACTGTGAGCTGGTACTTGGCTATTTGCATAACATGGCAGTTCTGTATATTCTTTTGGCAACTGTAAATATAAATGTTTCATAATAGCTTAGTTGAATTTTTGAGGTACAGCTGTTTGTGTGAGATTAGAAAAAAAATTATTTCTAAGAACTTGTAAAAAAAAAGTATTTTCAATAAAATTCCCTACCTCACCTCTATCGTGCAGAAATGATCCCATTTTCCTATGTTTAATTTTTCCAACTTCGTTAGTAAACACTAAGAGCCCCTTTCAGTTATTGGCAAAACATTGCTAGTTTCATCAAATCACTCAAATAATGGAATGCTGGAAAAGTCTGAAAACTTGTTTCCTTTACTTCCATTGCATTGATCAGGTATTTGGTACCTGAAAAGCAAATTCTAGACATTTTGTACCATCTTCAGCTGCTCCTCCCTCCCCTGGGGGCAGAGCCTGTGCACAGCAGTAACAGTGTGTAGGGCCTGGCCAGGTGTGATGTCCCCAGGAGGGACTTTTTGTTATTATTTTCCTTTGTAGCAGTGAGGGGTGGGTGACAGTGCTACACCATGCGTTCTTTCCAAGACCTTGTGGAGAAGGGTTCCCAATCCTTGTTTTGCAGGGAAGGTGATTGGACAAATACCTTGTTTGCTTTCTTTAATTTGATGTAAATGCACGTAAGCATGATCAGTTCTAAAAATTAATGTCTTGAGCCTTGGAAGTTATGCCAGACTGAACTAACTAATTAATTCCTTTTTTCTCTGAAAGATTTAACTCCTTACACCTTAAAGAAGTAATTAGTGCCAGGAGTCTTCTCACCCATTGCTACTGGGAATGGCTTTCTCTGGCTTCTGAAGTGGCTATAACAAATCCAAACTAAATTTATAATCTTGAAACTCAGTGCTTGGGTTTGATTCCTCTATATTCCTGCACTTGGCACAGGAGCATTGGTGTTGCCATGGTTCAGACAGTGTTCTTGGACAACACCTCTAACATTTCTGAGCTGTGCCATGGTGCAGGTCCCTGTGGGAAGGGGAAAAGGGGAGAAAAGGCACTGGAGTGTGTCCTGGGGGCCCTTCCTTGGGAGAACTCTGATTCTTTGCCTGTGTGCAAGAACCAGAGGTTTGATAGGAGTGGTGTAGGAATGGCAGCAGTTCCCGCTGAGCTTTGTGAACAGCACTAAATCTGAACCCAGATAATCTCAAGAGACTCTTGTGGTTTTGGGGACCAGGCTCTGCTTCCTTGGAAAGGGAGGCAGATGTACTTTTAGATGCAAATTGTTACATCCTACTGCTCGTAGTTCAGGAGCCGTGTAGCATAGCTGGGTCGGCCTGCCTGTGGCCCCTCCCTTCTGAGACGTGAGCCACGGCTCCCGGTACCGTGAGGGAAACACTGCCTGGCCCCACAGTCCTAACAGGGCAGGGCTGTATCTTCAGCTGCTCACATTTAAGCTCCAAACCCTGAGGAAACCTGCAGTCACAGCAAGTGCTTGGCAGGCTGCATACACTGTAATGGCTCCCTGCTGGTTTCAGAATGGGAGGCTGTAGTCTTCAACCAGCAAGGCTTGCCCTGCTCCAACACTGAATAATGAAGCCAAGTGTGACCCTGCTCACTGAGTCACTCAGAGTCCCATGAAAAAATCGCTATTCAGGATTTCACACCCTTTCCCCTTGTTACACTGGAAACCTGTAATTAGGCACCTGGATTTTGGTGTGAAAGTAAGTAACAAATATCCAATGTTAGACTTGTTTCTAGACTGCTTCACCAGACCAGCTCAGCCAAGCGACCCAAGGCTCCCCAGACTAACACAGGGCTTGGTTTAGCTGTGCTGGGCCCTGAGCTCTGCTGCAAGCACAGCTCTGATTGAACTGAAATACCTTTGTTGCAAGTGCTGGCCTTAAACTGCCACCTCATTCTTGAAGTCTGGTTAAACAAAAGCAAAAATGTGCTTTCACATTTTGATTAAAAACTCAGGATGAAGTTTTACAAACCTCTAATGACTGCTTTCAGTGTAATTAGCTGGATTAAACATGACAAATTGCAAATAAATGGTAACCTTAATGCTGGAGAACTCTAACAAGAGATGTTAGTTTTGCTTATAACGTGCATAAGAAGGGGGGTTTGTAATGCTGATCTTTTTTAAATTAATTATATACTCTAGAGCATTCCCATTCTTTCCTTGCTTATGACTCTCATCTCAGTTTCATTTCATGCTAAATAAACCCTCATATTTACTTTGCAGCTTTGTTGAAGACTCTACCTTAATCTGAGAAGAATTAATACACATCATGGAATTATGTACATCCCACTGGAGCTCACATGCCCGGGCTCATGCCTTTACTCTGCAAGGTACTTTAACATGATGTTGCCATGGATGTCTGGCATGAGCACCAACTGATATTCCTCAAAAAAAAGGACTGTTAACTGCTTGAACTTAAAAGATTACTGTGATGTTAGGATTTCTTATACTGGCATAATGTTCTGTCATTGTTATGTGACATTATACCTACAGAAACTATTAATAAAGAATTTTGCTAGAAGTACTGATTTCTCTTTGCTTTTATAAAGTTTAGACTTAACTCTGAAGTCAGGCTACTGGAATAAAATAAAGTTTGAAAGCTTTTTAAGTAACTAAGATGTTCAGCACTCTGGGAAAAGTTGATTTTATATAAAACACAGAACTTTTCTTTCCCATTTCTAAAACACAAATGTTCATGTTACTGCTGGCACTGAAATCAAGGTCTTGGATCTTGAGAGCTCAACTCTGAACAGTTTTAGGGCTGAGTTTTACACACTTTCTTCCTGGAGCCTGGGTGCTCACAAAGGCTAAAGATTTACCCCATTTTGATAAGAAGAAGCCTTATTAACAAAAGGACATTCTACGTACTAATACCTGCTTTTTTTTCTTAATACTTAATAATGCCTTTTAGATTTCATTTTGTGTAGTTAGTAGTAGCTAGTTCTGCTAAGTGTAAAGACCACTGGGGTGCAGAGGGGCTCTGTTCCATGTCATCCAGTCACAGACAGGGCTCACTCAAGTGGTTGGAGAAAGGTTTTCAGTGAGCATCAGCACCCCATGGGGACAGTGAGAAAGACAGAGCCAGACTCTGCAGTGCTAGCAATGACAGGACAAGGGACAACAGGACAATCTGACCTTAAAGACAGTCTTCAAACATTAAATCACTTCTACCATGTGGGGGGTTAAAGACTGGAGCATGCTGCCTGGAGTGGCTGTGGAGTCTCCATCCATAGTCAGTCAGTGGGACAAGGGCCTGGGCAACCTGCTCCAGTCAGCTCTGAGCAGTGGGGCTGGGCCAGAGCATCGCCAGAGCCCCTTCCAACCTCACCCTTCTGAGACCTGAAAGTGCCCATAAAATACACTGTTCCATCCAAAACAGGCAGTGCCATGGTTTAGATCATTATCTCTTGCAATTAGCACCACAGTACCTTGTGGAGATACAGGGCCTCGGGAACACAGGGCTGATCTATGTGCATTAGAAACTCATTCACAGCTAAAAATTGAAGTGCCCATCTGGTTAAAGAAAAGGGCCCACCTGACTGAATAAAAGCCTCGGTACATTTTATGCCAGTAGATGGTCTGAGGTTCCTGTGGGATCATCACACTCATTACCCATCTCCAAGCTGAAGTTACCTGCAGATCTCTCTGCCCGTGGCTTGTGTTCCATAGGATTTTACAGACATTCCAGCTTACCTGGCCTGTCACATCCCAGTGATGGGGACTTTATTTTCCCTTTAAGTCTCTCCAAATAGAACACAGCGTGGCCTTGTGTTCACAGTGCAGGGCAGGCATTGCAGAACAGGTACTCTTTAATCACTGTTGCCTAATAACAGACTCCTTGAACACAACTGCTCTCCAGTATTTCTACTGTCACGTGCAAGTCCAGTTTCTTCTGGTCTTTTTTTCACAAGTGAAAATCTTTTCCACGGAAAATACATGCTCATTTGGCAAGAGTTTTGAAAAATTCACTGTTTTCCTTTCACAAAGGGATGGTCCAGCAACTGCAGAGCAGAAGGCCGCTCATGTTGATCTCTGCATTGAAGGTTTCACAAATCAGGATATAAAATCAATATGTATGCCTGTGATATAATTGCAAAAACCTATTTGCAAAATTAGCCTTTTTTATTATTATTTCTCCATTCTCTACTCATTTTTAGGTGTGGTTTTTTGTTGTTTTTTTTTTTTTTATAAAGCTGATAGGAAGGGAGGCTTGGAGGGGAAAGACTGTTGGAATTTATGAATTATAAAACTGAAATATTTTGCTATTTAAGAAATTATTACTTATTCCCCTGAATTCCTTGCAAATCTTTGAATAATTCTGCTGATTTGGCTACTTTGGGTGCACCAAAATGTATTTAAGAAAGGTGGCAATTTTCTGTTTGAGCCTCTGTCAATCAGGCTGTCCTGTCATCTCCAATCAATGTCATGTATTTTAAGAAGTCCATGGCTTTGTTTAAAACAAAACAAACACCACAAAAATAATTCCTATAATGTGTGAATGCTAGTGGTTTGGGATTTTACAGAGAGAACATTATGTTTCATTTAAGTATTATGTTTCAAATAAGTATGTTTCCTGGACTGGCAGTGATAATAGATTTTTCCACTGCAGAAGACAAGAATGAAGTGAAAACTCTTCCATTTAGAATACTGTCCTTATAACAGCTTGTCTGACATAGACCGAACTCAAACAATACTGGAACAGAAACCACAGCAAAGAAATTTCCCAAACATTTTGTCCAAAACTCAGCGGTGCCATGTTTCTGCATGAAAATTACAGTCAAAGCAAATGACGAGTATAAGGACTACAAAAAGAGAATCTGAGGGCTTTTTTATACCATTATAAAGAGTAAAGCTCTTTTATATATAACTTTTACCTAAAGGCTTTCCTGAAAAGCCTATGCATTCGCAATAAAGTCACATGCACCACACCCTAAGGTGCCCCGAGCCATCTCCAGAATACAAAGTAGCTGCATTTCCCCTTCCATTCTCCAGCTCAAAGCCTCCCTACCTGGTGAAGCAGGCGTGCACAAACTCCACGGCAGCGCTGGAGAAGCGACGGGGCAGGGCCGGCATCAGCCCCCTGTGCGCCCCGATGTAGAACATGGCTGCCGCCCTGTCCATGGAGGCCAGAGGGGGTTTGCCCGTCGCCATCTCAAACACGGTGCAGCCAACGCTCCAGATGTCGGATTTCCTGCCGTAGCCGGACTCATTGATCACCTCCGGAGCCATCCAGTAGGGAGTGCCGTGCACAGACCGGAGCAGCTCGCTGCGGGTGCCGCTGAGGCCGGCCCAGGCCAGGCGCCTGGCACAGCCAAAGTCAATCAGCTTTATCACCCCCGTGGGCACCAGCATCACGTTACTGCCTTTGATGTCTCTGTGCACCACGCGGTTGTCATGTAAATATGCGACCCCTTGTAGAATTTGCTTGGTGTATTTACACAGGACGACTTCTGGCAACGGACCGAAGCGATTCAGAATACTGGAAATGGAGCCCCCAGGAACAAACTCCATGAATATGCTTAAAATGTTGTCTTCCAGGCAAGTTCCTAAATAAGTTACAATATTTACATGCTTCAACGTCTTCAAAAGATCAACTTCCTCATGGAACTTCTGATACTCCTTTTCTGTGGTGAGTTGATCGGATGTATCCAAAACCACCTGTTTTACAGCTATTAACTGTCCCTGGCTTGTCAGACCGCAGTACACCTACGTGAAACCAGCACTCATCAAAACAAGACATGAGACAAAACTTGAGTATTTACTTATTTTAAATAGAATCTCTGTGTTTGTCATGGTTCATGTGTCACTGTATAATCCAAAATATTTAACCACTTGTTGAATAGGACAACAGCAATTTTTGATATAAGTTGTAGCTCAACGACAACCAACACATTTTAACATGTTCAGAATTAACTTACTGTGCCATAGGCTCCCTTTCCAAGGACTTCTCCTCTTGTCCACAGGATAGGATCTTTGGTAGCTAAACTGCTTCCTGGTAATTTAGTAGATTCATCAAAGTTTAGAAGGCCATTTTCTTCATTTGAAGCCAAAAAGGCTTTACTGTAACTCTGCTTGAAAGATGATGGTCAGTGTGGGGAGAAAGCAGAGAGGAAAAGACAGGCTTCATTTGGTCCCCCCTTTTTTCATAGGGAGTAATTTTTCCTGGCATGACTTTGCTTTATAGATTTTTATGTATATAAATTGCTCAGGTCACTGATAGCACTGCTATACTACGTAAGACTGTATAAATATTTTCAAGAATATACAACACCAGTGCATAACTAGAAGGTCACAGCATGACATCTTCCATTGACACCAAGACAGAAAAGCACTTAAAAGAGCAGGATACACTGTATTTTGTGGTCTCACAGGTAGTTTGCTAAGCTGAAGGGTGAATACAGCTATTATCATGCTCTAAGTAACACATGTAACACAATTCTGATGAAAATAACAAGCCATGAGTTCCCAGGAAGAAGAGACAGCTTCAGAAAGATGACACTAATTATCCCATTTAGGCATGGAGCTCCCTGGGAGAAGTGAGAACAGAGCTGTAATTGGCACCTGTGTCTGCCAAGGGAGTGTATCAATATGTAGCAAAAGACATTTCCTTATAAATTTATAATTTAAATAAACAACAAGCTAACAGGACCAAGGAGAAGCACCTTAGCAGGTGAAGACATGCAGCTGACTTGGGGGCCAAAATCTGAGCTTTCTGAGCTCAAAGTTTTGATTAAGCATTAATTAAACAGGATAAGTCTGTCTGATAAACCAATACTTGTGGTTCATACCTATGAAAGTATCTGGTTGCACTCAGAGATTCAAGGTAATTGCCCTTCTGGATATACAAGACTATTTGAAGTGTCTTTTTATATTCCTTAGCTGTCCAGATCTCCAGCTCTTGCCTTGCCCAAAACCTTATACAAGCTCTCCAATTAAAACAGCCTATTCTCTATATTCATTACAATTTCTCAATTTATAAAAGCTTTGGCAGCTACTCCTGTCATGCTCTAGTACTTTCTGGCTGGTGTTCTGACATGCAGCCTCTAACACAGATATATGCAACAGAGCACTGGAGGAATCACTGGGCAGCTGGCCCAAGGTAAAAGACTTGATAAATCTCTTTAATAAGCACATATTTCCCATTTTTCATCCAAACTTGTGTGAAGCATCACTCAAAGGATTTAGCAAGTTACAAGAAGAAATTACTTTTACCTTCTCTAGAGCACTATTTATTATTGCTCCATCTCCATTCATCGTATTTTCCTCTTCTTCACTCTGTGCGTTTTGTATTTTAGAGCACATATTGTTTGTTCTTGAGGAGTTGGTGTCTTTTTCTTCAGGCATTAGCAATTCTTTGGCCAGACAACAAAGCAACTCATCAGTCACATCCTCAGTATCTGACCAGGAAGTGCTTTGACTTGTCTGGAAACCGGGGCTTTTGGCATTTTTTGTCCAAATCGCTGAAGGTTGAGTCAATTCATTTGCCCAACTGTGATCTAATATTTTTGTAGGGGACTGACATACCATTCCATCTGAAAAGGGGAATTCACATTTATTGTCCAGGTCTTTGCCACCATCCATATCCCCCCTGCACTGGGGCACACAGATGTTCTGCTCTGCTGTTACCAGACTGCCACTTGGAGCAACGCATTCTCGGCAGTCTTTACCACCGAACTGGAGGAGACCCTGGCTGCAGGCAGCACCTCTCTGATGGCTGGATTTATCCTGGCTGTCTAACGACTGCTCCAAAGAAATTTCTTTAATAGTTGACAGGTTTGAATTTGTCAACATTTCATTTTGCTTAGCTGACCGTGAAAGCTCTTCTAAAACTGTGAGCTGATGATCCAGGTCTCCGTGAAACATTGTTGTGCTACTTGAGGTGTGTGTTTGAAAATCCAAGTCAGAAGTTGTTACATGGCCTTGCTCTGTGTTGCTGTCACTCAACTCAGTCCTTCTGACCTTGGTGTTTGAACATTTCTGCTTTTGTTTAGCACCAGGTACGGTCTTCTTTGGCTTGGAATGTGTTTTCTTCTGAGTGTTTCTGACTCTGCTGCTTTCTCCTCCTTTACTGCAGGCAGATCTGCAGGTGCATCTCCCTGGTGGAGCAGAATAAACACCTGAATAAAACCCGGCCTGGTGTTGATCAAGGTCTCGCATGCGGGAATACACAGGAGTTCCAAACATTTCATAAATACCTGGCCCTTGGTTGTCTGAATTTATTATTTTGAACATGTCAGTGTATTTCAGATCTACAAAATCTGAAGCAGAGGGTGCACACGGCAGACAAAGTGGAGTAACATGTTTCTTTACAGCTGGATTTTTGCAACTGCAGGAGCAACTTAGCTTTTTAATTTTCTGAGCTCTCTGGGCAACATGGCCTTTGTCTCCTTGAGTGGTTTTTTTCTGACACTTCATGGAAATCTCACATTTCACTTTTGTCAGTTCCAAAGATGGAAAAATCTGACTCTTGGCATTTGACTTCGTGCTAACCTCATCAGAAGCAATTAAGTCTTCAGATCCTTTTATCTTATTATTAATTTTAGATTTTGATGAATATTTATTTCTCTTCATCTTTATTTTATTTTTGTCATTTTCTTTGTGAGTAAGAACATTAAGGCTCTGAGTAACATGAAGAGGCAGGGTACAGACACTACCCTTTTTGGTGGCAGGTTGTTCAGCAATGTGTGGTTCCCTGGCTGGCTCTTGTTCAGAAAGTGTAACATGAGCATCAGCTACAAGCTCACTTTGGTCCTCTGAAGTTGCTTCTGACATTGCTTCTTTCTCTATTTCAGATTCAGAGAGACAGACTGGATTTTCTGACTGTTTCCCAGAGGGATCTTGAACTTCTACTCTGGGAATTACTGCAACTACAGAATTATCTTCTAAGGCTTGGTAGGCCTCTATTCCTTCATTTCTACAGGAAGAATCTAAATCCTGATTGTAGAGCACAAAGTTGGCACTCTCAGCATCTTCCTGTGGTTTATAATCCAGTATCATCTCTGCAGCATTTTCTTCTTCCAGACCAATGCTGCAGCAATCCTCTGCTCTGTTTTGCTTGTTGCCAGCTCTTGAGGCATTGCTGTTGCTGGACACTGTAAACATTGTCTGGGCTGTAAACATGCCATAGCTCACCAGAGCATTGCTTGAGCTCAGGTGGGGATGACTCTCATCCCAAAACCTGGCTTGGGTCAGATCAATGTTCTCACAAACCACTGAACACTGGAACTTCCCCTGGTTCTTCTCAGTGTGGGTTGCCACATCAGCTTCCCTCCATTTCAAATGGCTTTGGATTTCTTCCTTCTTGTTCTTGGGGTACTTATCACAGTTATTAATGCTGAAGTAGTACGGGTCCTTCACTGGAGTGAACTTATCAGAAATTGTGGCCATGATCAGTTCTGATGACTTTTCACTGTGCCTGTTCAATAAGTTGTCTAACTGATACTGATAGAATTTACTAACTGCTTTTATAGGCTGAGGAATAGAGTTCATAATATTTAAAATGTTTTCGATGTTGCTGCTTTCATTGACAATATCACCCTTTAGAGGTGCAAGATGAATTGTTCTTACAGGCTGACATGTCAGTGGTGGCAAATGAAACTGTAATTTCCATAAAAAAACATTAATAATGTGCTCTACCACAGATAAAGGTAAAAACTAATCACTAAGAACCAAGCAGACTTAGAAAAGAAAATTAGAAAATTATTATTCTTTTATATATTCCTATATTAAACCTATTATGAAATATAATATCAGACTCCTGAGAAAATACACTATTTTTCTCACATTAATTGCATTCATTTTCTCAGATCCGGAACTATTTATAAGTATTTCTTAGTACAGAAAGCAGGATCTTTTGCTTTAAGGCACAAGTCATCCTCCATGATTTAAAAACAGTAAGTTTTGTCCACATGTATAAATCCTCTTGTCAGTCATCAACTCTGTCTTCTGGCACTTCACAAGTTTGCTACTTCAAAGGCTGGGCAGTGGCTTCTCCCTCTCCAGAGCTCCTCCCTCACCGTGCACTCTCCCTGAATGAGAGCACCACTCTGATGCTGATATTTAAAGTCTTTTTATGTAACCCTCCAATGTGTGCTGACACCATTCATTATATTCCCAGTGGAACCAGAGCTCATGTAAGCAATTTCTCCAAAGGAAAACCAGACCATTATAACAGAATGCTGCGGTATCCCTGGAGAAAACAATTCTAACAATTTAATTATGCACTTTAAGATACACAGTATATTAAATCTAAACATATAGATCCATAAAGCATGTTAAATGGCCACAGATTTAGCTCACAGGTTTAGGTGGGCTGGAAGACAGCACAGTCTGCACTCAATTTCCAGTGAAATGGACAAAACCAAAGGCAGCTGACACAGAAGTCTGTTGGGTCAGGGATGTGTTCTATTATTCCTTCTCCCCATCACATTTGTTGAAAGGTACCATGTACATTTGAAGGAGTATAGGTCAGAGAAACTGAGTACTTTGTTTGGACTATTCAGATGAACAGTGAGAATGATTTTCTGAAAATAGTGTTTCTGTTCTGTATTTTATAGGAAATGAATATTTTAATGCAAATGAATGCAATAGAAATAATCACAGTCATCTGCTCGGAGTGCTCATTTGCATGTCTATATTCAACATCAGTTTGCAATCTGCAGGAAATTTTTGTTTGCATTCCAAGGGCAAAGTGAGGTTTGAACATGCCAGGAAAAGCAACGTGTTGGTTTGAAATTCACAGCTCTGAAGCCTTTGTCCAGGGCATTAATATGAATGCTCAGTTTATCCCAAAGGAAACACCTCTAGAAACCACCAGAGCCCAAGACATGAAATAAAGCTGCATTAAATCACACTGAGGTCAGCTAAATTTGATTTTTTAAATATTTCCCTTCATCTGAAATGTTTTTTTTTCCATAACCCTTTTTATAATCCTGCTGTGTCAGAAATCTTTCTGCTACTTCTATACTTCACTTCTTTCCTGTGATGAGTTGTTTTCTGTGATAGGTTCACTGAAGTTGACATCTGATTCAATAAGTTGAGTCTTTTCTACAAAAGGCTATTAATTAATACACATGAAGGCCAAATTCTCTTTTTTCTAAATACAGAATATTTAAAGTGGTGTGAAGTACTGAGATGCAAAATTGTGAGCCTATTTCTAGGTACAAAAGTTCTGTCTAATCCTACTTACACTTTTCACAAAATCTCACGCCAAGTATGTTTAATTCTGAAAGACTATTTTTTATTTGCTCACCCAACAAATTTCATCAATCTTCTAATTTCAAAACTATTCTAGAATTCAGCTTCAGTTTTAAATTACTATTTAAAAGAAGTGTTGGGGTTTTTGGCAAAACTAGACACCTAATTTAACATACAGGATGCACATTTTAATTAATTTACATATTTCTAAAGCTTTTATATCTTTTTGAACTTTCAACTTTTTATCTCCAGAAGTCCCTCATGTAACATCTTACTGATAATTCGTTCATATACATCTCAAGATTTGCTGACACATATATATATTAAAATAAATGTAAGAATATTTCACATCCTTAGAAAAAACCAGAACACCTGAGACTAAGCAAACTACCTACCCTAGTTCTGTATTTATATTTTTAAGATTTTGAAAAGATATAATACTTTTGCCAATGATCATTTTATACATAATGTCCTCTTACCTCAGGTATCTTGTTCCTGGTTTTTAGCATTGTTACATTTAACCCTTAAAAATCAAAACAAATGAAATATTATTTTGATGTTCTTAGACTACAATTCACATTTATAAATTAATTTCAAAATGTAGTGTTCAGGGAATCAAGGATCTCTCTCTGGCTGCAGGACTGTGCTATAAATCTGCAGTGCAGAAGAAAGTTGTAGGTTGAAATTTAACTGTGATACTGGACTTCACAATTCCATTTCCCATAGAAAACAATCAAATGCTATATTTTAAAATATTTTGACACTAATAATTTAAAAAAATACTTCTCAATTGTAGATGTTTGTTAACTACAGCGTGTAGCTAATTAATAGTGCCAGTATGAGGAAAAAGGTGTCATCACTCCAGGTACAGAGAATTACACTTCACATTTGTGGCTCAGTTTCCCTGCACAGAGTACCAGGAATGGTGAGGCTTGTCATTGCTTCTCTTCATCTCCTTCACTCTGCAAGACCACACAAACTTATAATTAAAGAAGAGGGTTGACGTGGCTGGAGTGTCTCTGAAGACAGCAAAAGACATAAAGGCAATATGATAGCCAATATATAATTTTATATAAAAATTGTGACTGTTAACATTGAACTTACTTTGTTGTATTTCTGCTTTTATTATCTGGGAAGTATCTAAATCCATAAATGATGTTGAAATGTTAGATTCTGGGCATGAGGTTTGTAGCAGAAAGCTGAAGTCAAAGCCACATCCCATGTTCTCTTTCTTTGAGAAGAAAGGTAAGGAAGTGTGATGTCTCCTGGCTATCTGATTGTCACTTGGAAAACATGCCACTTGTTGGTCTGGCCATGCTCTGGATGTTGGTGCAGGCTGGCTAAAAGGCAAAGCAAAAATAACCAAAATACAGAGAAGAAATAAGTGGAAGGAGTCAGTTCAAACAATCACATGGCTGGTGAATAATGTGATCAAGAGGTTTGCAAGATCCCAGAGTGCCAAAGTATCTTTTCTTTATTTATCTGTGAGGCTGTGACTCTCCCTGGAAATAGCAGACTGCAATGCAGAGATTGACTGCAAGTGAAAATGAATGACAGTGTTAACCAAGCAACAAGAGAAACGTAAAAACACATTGTTCACCTTCCCCTTCTTGACAAAATTGATTGCTCCCAGTGTGTAGTTTTTATGAATCATCAGGAGAGTGTGTCAGAAGAATTCTGAAAACCAGATGTGCCTTTGTTACTTACAAAATGGCCTGCCTGAAAAAACAGAGGCTGTGTGGACAAGCCTCAGCTTTCTGCCACCTGTTTTCTGGAGAATGAAAAATGTGGGAAAAGATAAATACTGTGACTGGAAAGAGATATAAAAGTACAGTCTAAATTAATCTTAAAGCTGTATGCAAGAAAATTATCTGGGTTTAATGAGTCAAATAACCACATACCATTTTTATTTACCAAATAATTTGTTCACCTAATGCAATATCCTGCCTCCTGCAGTGGCCAATAATTGACATTGGGAAGAGGTAAACACTACACAGCATATAGAGCTGTATACAACATCTAGGAAACACTTTTGTTATTCAGACTACTACCTTCTTTGTTCCCATTTGTGCATGCCCAAGTGCAAATTAACTGATACATCTTACCTGGTTTTTCCTAGAGCTTTGTCTGGCTGATGCATTTCTTCCTTTATATTGTTTGCATTCTGAAAAGCAACAACACTTCCACAACCTGCAGTAATACATCAATATTTGCATAAAAGCAGTTTAATTCGAGTAACACGTGAAGTTATTTTGGGGCATTAAAATATTATTGTAAAGAAGTACAGGGAGTAACTATCAGGAAAAGAAACAGGAGCAAGTTACATTTGATTAATTTTTGTAATTTATTGAAATGTGAATGCTTAATTTCGAATTTTTTTTATTTCTTTGTTAAGTTTATAAATTCAATGTACTATAAAAGCAAAGAACATCTTAAAAAGCCAGTTACAGCTCCTATCACAGGAGAACAGAAATAGGAGACAAATATTGACAGAAACTCTACCTCAGTAGAGCATTTAAAACCATGAAAAACAAACCAAATCTCAGGCCTCTACAAAGGTGGAAAGTAACTCTGAGTTTGATTTCATATTTTTTTACAGTTGCTACGTTTTGACAAATAGCCAGATTTCAAGTTGTTACTATACTTTTCCAAATTCAGATCTACATTTTACATTTTAAACACATAGGCTTTGGGTTAGACTACCTTTTTTGCTTCTCCTCTTATTTTGTTGGTTGCCAGACATACTGCCCTTAAATGTATTAATGCCCAGAAACCTGAAAAGAAAACTGTTAATTGATTTCCAATTCACGTATACAAAATGTTACATTATATTTCATTATTTAAGAGACAAAAGTAAGACAAAAACATTTTAAAAGTACTTGAAATTATTCAAAGTACTGTAATTTGGCATCTAATCCCTTTCCTGTGAACGCACAGATCCAAAGAGTTCAGAAAGTTTTTACAGCTAAAACCACAACATATGCTATGGGGAATTTGACTTGAAAGGGCTTTCCTCTTAATTAGAAGATTGTAATGTACCTTTCCTTTGACTAATCAGCAGTAACTGTGGGAAAGGAGCTGGCTGTCACCCTCCTGGCCAATACAGCTGTGTGTGGGTAATACTGACCCTGATACAGTCACCACTGCTCTTGGCTGTGGTCACTGCGCTGGGACCTGCTTCATAATTCTAAAAACAGCAACCCTCTTTTCCAAGATTAAACCCTAACAATGCCATAACATGACAGCGGCATAAACAACACAGAAGAATCCAAAGTACAGACTCATAAAGAAGAAACGTGAGAGGGTTAAGTCAAAGGATGGGGAGTTTTGAAATGCTAGAAAGCTAATTCTTAAAAGAAAATTAATCCCAGTTTTTGATCGATTTGGGAGTCTTCCTGAAAAACATAGTGAACGTCAGTTTTTCAAGTGACAAGAACACAAATTAAAGACAGTGACATTAGTTATAGAAGCCAACAAAAAGAGTAGCTATAGAAGCCAGCACTCTTGATATCTCATGCTGAAGGCCAGATAATCCATTACAATGTCCAGCACATTATGTTCACCCGTTAAGAGTCAGATGGTGAACTTCTACGAACTTTCCAGATTTTTTTGGATACACAAAAAAACCCCTTCAAAATAATAACTGAGAATGTTCTGTAAAAAGGCAGAATCTTACAAATCTTACCTTGTTCTTCAGCAGCGAAAAGTAAAAGAGGCACAGCAACCCAAAGGGAAGTTACGGAGCATTTTCAGCTCGCAGCTGCCTTCCTTTGCTGGCCAGCGAGGAATTCGACAGCAATTACACAGACTTTGATTTTATTTTCGGCAGTTTCCCTGAGTGCGGAGCAGACGGGAGCCGTTCCCGAGGCAGGCTCCTCCGCAGGCACCCCGGCTACGCGGGGCTGGTTTAGTTTACACGGTGTCACCCAGGTAACCCCCTCAGGCCGGGGGAATTTGGCTTGGAGGAGTTTATTTCAAAGAGCAGCAGTGACCTATGAAAACAAACACAGCCGAGCTAAACGGCAGCACTTCGGGCTCTAATCGCGAGTTCTCTCAGCACACAAACCAAACCCTCTTTGTTTTTTATGTTTACCTCCGTTTGTGCTTTTAGCACCTGGTATGTTTCCACGCCATTTTTGCTTCGCACTCGGTCCCCTCATGAGTGTTTGTAATCCCCTTTCTAGCCGCAGATTTTAAGGGTATTTCCTCTTCTTCTTTAAGCAACAGACTGTGCTAAGGGGCAAGACAGGCTAAAAGAAGTATAGTGGACTCAAGCTGAGTTAAAGAGGTGTTTAAGGGAGCTGTTTTGCTGGATGCCAGGATTTGTCGCCATCCCCCGGGTCACACAAGCGACGGGGGAAAGCTTTGGATTAGGTGGGGACAGGGACACCAGACCTGGGGGACACCTCAGCCCCCGGCTGGCTGACAAGGGCTGTGTTACTCCTACATCTGAGGGAGCCCTTCCCGACTCTCGCTGACGGAGCCGGAGAATGTGTGAGAGCAGCCCCCGCTTCAGCTTCGCGCCGGTGTGAAGTGACTGCGCCCACGGGCGTCCCCGTGAGGGACTACAGCCAGACGGGAAGGAGAGACGGGGGGCGAGCAGCCCGGTGAGGTAGGAGCCGGGTTATGCGGGAGCCCCACCAGGACGAGCCATTTCGGTCTGAGACGGAGCCCTCACAGACGCGCTGCAAGAGGAAAAAGAACAAAAACAGAGCCCAACAGCGGAGGGCGGTGAGGGAGGTCCGGCTTTGAGGAGGCACCGCCCTCCACCGCGTTCCCGGCAGCCTCCGCCGCTGGGGGGGGCCCGGCGGCGGCGCAAGATGGCGGCGGACAGCGAAGTGAGTGTGTGTCCCGCTCCTCCCGCTCTCTCCCTGTTCCCCGACTCTCCCCCTGCTCTCTCCGCTCACCGCCTCTCCCGCTCTCTCCCCGCAGCCCGAGTCGGAGGTGTTCGAGATCACGGACTTCACCACCGCCTCCGAGTGGGAGAGGTAGGTGCTGCCGCGCCCCTCGCTGGGTGAGACGGGGGCTCCGCCGAGTCCGGCCCGGTGGCTCCTGCCGGGCACGGCCGCGCCGCTCCCTCCGTCCGGGAGCTCCCGGAGCCTTTCCCGGAGCCTTTTCCCGGCTGTTCCTCCTTGGGCTCAGGCCGCGGCCGAGGAGCGCGTTAAGAGGCTCTAGTCGAGCTGTTTCTGAACTTAGTGAAAGGTCCGGTTTAATACCTGTTTGCAAGGGATTAGAATATGCATTTAGAAGGCTTATGTGTTTTCTGAGCAGCTGTCTGATTGTTAAGACAGTCATCTCATAGCTGAAGCTTTTAAAAGTTAGTAAAACAATGTACTAAGAAATTTAAGGTGCAGAACGCTCTTGCATTGTGAATGTATCATTTTTAAAATGCTTTTTCCAATAGCGATAGCGCTTATGACAGGAGACGAGATTTCAAGTGCTGTGCTTTAAATCTGAATTTAGGGTAATTTTTGTCTTAAGCGCTTATCTGTGAACAATGAAACAGGAGTTAAGTGTTATGTGCTGCAGTACCAGAAAAATAAAAAGGTGAGATTCTTAAAACAGTCAGAAAAGATGCTCATAGCTAAAAGTAACTGCTGTGTAAAATTTAAGCATAGGAAGACTGTTTTGTGTACAAGGAAGCAGTTGGTCTGGCTTTAATGTGATACTCATTGTGGTGTTTGTTTGTTTTTTTGTCTTTTCTAAGGAATTTCGTAGCAGAACATCATGGTGCCTGCTTTTAGGTGGCTGAATTCTAATGCAAGTTTAGTGTTCAGCAAATATTAATGCCTTTTCCCCCCTCCCTAATAGATTTATTTCAAAAATAGAAGAAGTATTGAATGACTGGAAACTTATTGGGATTTCTTCAGGCAAACCTCTAGATAAGGTCAGTTACTGCTTCTGAATTTTCCTGTAGAATTTGAGTTGCTAATTAGTGATACAATAATGCACACGTGTATTTCACTATTGCTGTTTTCTTAGGTGTGTCAGATAATGACTTTATTGGGGAATTTCACTTATAAAAGTGTCAATTTGACAAACAATTGCTGTAAATTCATTGGTTGGCCATCTGCCAAACAGGCTTTTTCCCTGGCAAAGATGGATCTTCTTATAGGGCTTAGTGATTTTTTAAAAATTCTCAGTTTGAATGTGGGAACATGCTGGAAGCTGCTCTAAATACTTAAGGAATCTTTTTTTCCTGCCTTGTGCCTTTGTCGCACCTCATGAACTTATGGCTGAGGTTTGCACAGTGCTACTTGTGACTCAGTGTGTTTCATAGATGGGAGAGATTTTTTGGGAGTCTAATTAGAGCCTTTGTGATGCTTTCTCAGTCCTGTGAAATGCAGAGGAAATTGCTGAGCTCTTCTGCATAGTGATGCAGATAAACTCAGCTGGTTTGTATGGACTGGCTGCAGTGTTTCCAGAGGAATCTTACTGCTTTTCATTCTAGTCAGATACAGAATATTTGGAATAAAAAATTACGTTATCTGATGAACTGTACCTTAGCTGTTCCTGTATTTCTGCATGTCTTCTTTTCTAGATCAGAGCTCTCTTCTTAACACCCTTTAAGATCACAGGATTGTCCAAGTTGCTTTTATTAGGAGCAGTGGTGCTGATTTTCTTATACATTCCCATGCTGTATTTTTGTTAAGTAATTAATTACCCTTACAGAAGTTCTGTAAGTTACAGATAAAAATAGTAATTTGTTGGTGAAAGTAAATATCAAGGTAAATATTTGCACAGAATGGTTTAGGTCTAGATAAAATCCCAGGTGGGCAACTTCTGTCTCTGGCCAGAGTTGAGGGTGCATATATTCAGATATGCAGTTGCATATGGGAGGATGCAAATCTTTATTGCCATGTAGTTCAGAAGACTGCAAGATGATATTTGATTTTTGGAATGAACATGATTATTGGCAACATGGATTTTAGCAGCCAGCTACCTTTATAATGAAGAGCTTTTGAGAACTGCTTTTTGAAATTAAATCCTGCTGAGCCATTAGGCAGTAGAAAAGCATGAATAAACATTATTGATCACATAGGCAATATACTTTTAAAGACTAATGAATGTTAACCTAAATTTATGAGATAACATCTTCTTTTTTTATATGCAGGGTATATTTACCACAGGAACATGGGAAGAGAAATCGGATGAAATTTCATTTGCAGACTTCAAATTCTCAGTTACTCATCATTATCTTGTACAAGAACCCAGTGACAAAGATGGGAAAGAAGAGCTGGGAGAAGGTACCTGATAGTTCCCTTCCTCAGTTGTAAGGATAATGACAGAAGACAGTGTCAGAATGTGGAGTCCACAGTGTGCTGTTTTGCCTCTGTGTGGGATTTTCTGAGAATCTGATGAGCTTGGTCTGACATTTCTGCTTTTAGTTTGCTTTGCATTCACACAGTGCTAATACAAGGCAATTGTACTTGAGCTACATGGATGTAAAGATGCATTGATTATGTATCAATTTTTGTCACAGATGCCCTTCCTCTGCCGATGCAGGACTTGCTGTGCATGAACAATGACTTTCCTCCTCGAGCCCACTGTCTGGTGAGATGGTATGTGTATCTCTACTGCAAAGGAGCATAGCAGTTGGAAAGTCTGGCACAATCAGTTGTATATTTGTTTTTTCAATTAAAAGTTAAAGCTTAAGTAAAATGATTCTTTGTACTAGACACAAGAAAGGAGTGCCAAAAAAGCCCATCATAGTGGGCCTTTCTTAAATTTGGTTTTTTCCCCCAAATACTTGTCTTAATTTCATATATTAACCAGGCTTTTATGTATGAACTATTTAGACACATTCTTAGAAAGGAAAGCTGCACCACCTTAAGAAACAACAACTATATTCCTAGTAATGCAAATCTTGAGCACATAATCGCATTGCTCTTAGAGATAGGTTTTATTTATTAAAAGTTTCAGTCATTATTAGTATAAACTAGAAAACCTCAGGAGTGTTAGATCTGGAAGTCCTCCCAGTCAAACACATTACAGTGTTGGAATGCTGTTAAGCTCAGGTAGTTTGTGATTCCAGGATCTGCAGCACTCCATGCCCACTCAGTTCTTGACCTCTCTAAAAATAAAAAGGTACTTTCATCAAATTAACAGATTCCACAATCTGTTGGTGACAATTAGGTTCTCCAGGTCACAGTATTTTTTTTTAAATCATGTTCCAGCTGGCTTGCCAGAGACTGGAAATGTGCTTTTTTGTCTTTCTCAAGGTACGGCTTACGTGAGTTTGTGGTTATTGCTCCGGCTGCAAATAACGATGCCGTTGTTAGTGAATCCAAGTGCAACCTCTTGCTGAGCTCCATTTCCATTGCACTGGGCAACACTGGGTGGTAGGTGGAAGCATAAACCTTTTTACATGTCCAGGTAGAACTCCAGCATACTGCATTTGTGAGGGAAAAAGTATTAAAATGTTAGCAAAATATATTAAAAGTTTTTTGTATTTGCATTGTAATATTGTTAGAGAAGGCTTAAAAATGATTCCTGTGTATAAAGTTTGGATTGATGTTTTGTTTATTTTTGTTATTATTTAAAAGCCTTAAAGGCTTTTAAAAGCTGCTGGAAGTTGTTGGAATAATTGGTAATTGATAAAACATCATTTTTGCCAGAGGATTTCTTCCCTATGTGTAGTAACAATAGCTTCTTAATATTCCTCAAAAATGAGACTGAAAATGAGGTGAGTGAAGTCATGGAGAGGGCTGTGATTATGGCATGGCAGTTTGTTTGGCATTGTGTTTAATAATGACATTAACAGTGTTTCTCTGTGATTCCTGTGAAGTGTTTCAAAGTGTGTTTGTCTGAGAGAAGATATATTTATGTCCCAGGGTGGCTTTATGGTGCTTGTATCCCCAGTCGTCTGTGATGAAAGGATGAAATTATGTTGAAATCATGCTAGAATATTCAGCTAGTTTTAGAGCCCAAGACAGCAGGACACTTCCATAATCTGAAGCCTTGCTGTTTTTTCAGTCAGGTGCCACTGTTTGTGCAGATCCACCACAAGTGGCGGCGGATGTACGTCGGGGAGTGCCAGGGCCCGGGCGTCCGCACGGACTTCGAGATGGTTCACCTGCGCAAGGTGCCCAGCCAGTACACCCATCTGTCAGGGCTGCTGGACATCTTCAGAACCAAGATTGTGAGTGTAAAGCTGATGTTACAGATCGTTTATGTTCAACCCAGAGAGTGTTGGAGAGGATTTACTCTTTACATGGAATTTGTTCTCTGATATTTTGAAGGGCTGCCCTTTAACACCCCTGCCTCCAGTTAACATAGCTATTCGGCTTACCTTTGTGCTCCAGGACTGGCAGCAGTACTTCTGGCCACAGCAGCCACCAGGTAGGAGACTTGTCTGCTCAGAATAACTTGTTCTCAGACAACCAGTCAATGCTAAAGAGAATATTTGTGTATCTTGCCAGAAGAATTCGAGCATTTTCTGTTTTGCTAGGAAAGACTTCAGTCCAATCCCACTCTGTTTGATGGGCTAGCCACCTTAAAGCTGCTCTCAGGTTGTAGCTCATGGCTGGGACAGATGTTTTGAAAACGTGGGTTAGTCAGCATTTAGAAATACAATGATGTTTCTGAAATGGTGATGCCTATGTGGAATGAAAAGGGCGACTGAATCTGTGAAGAATTCTGCCCTGAATTTCTTAGGGCAATGTTTAGATTCAGATTCTAGTAGATGCTAGTACTTTGTGGGAGTTCTAGTCAATTCTTTCCATAAAGTACCTTATTTTCATAGTTCACTATTTAAGTATTAACAGTGGGAAAAGCAGAAAATATTATATGGACCTCACTTGAGGTAAAGATTTGGATTTCTGTGTTGACACAGTACTAAATTTAGTGCAGGAGCAATTTCTAAACAAGTCTTTCATTGTAGTAGCCTTGCGTGAAGGGGAGAAATAATATATAGTCTTAAATTTAAAGTACACAGAGCAGGCTTGATAAGTTTATGCCATAGTGATGCTGTTTAGGAAAAAGAGAGTAACTCATTTGGTGCTCTCAAAATGATCTCTTATCTCTCACCGTTGCTTTATGGTGACACTGTCTTCCTTGAGTATCAAGGATTTGTTTTTAACAGACCTATTTCTATATAGGTAGTAGCAGAAAATAAATGATAAACTTTTCAAAGGTAAACAAACCCATAGGAAAAAGGTAGATATTAGTTCCTTCTTAACACCCATTTTATTAGAGATGCGATGTTTTAGGTCAAGATGGTGGAACAGTTCAAATGTCCAAGTTCTTTTCATGACTTGGTAGCAGTTTTACATAACAAGCTGAGGTATTTAGAGTACATTTGAAAAGACAGAGCTCACGTGGCCTTGGTTATCTAGTTTGGCTTTCCTCTGCTTGAAAGAAGTACACTAATCAAAAATCTACATTTTGTAGAAGTGTGCAGTGAGGTACACTAATCAAAATTCTGCATTTTGTAGAAGTGTGCAGTGAGGTTGATCCTACTCCTCTGTAGCTAAGGAGTGTATGTTGAACATAGGATTAAAGAGAGTCTTGCTTATTAGAGAGAGAAAATCAGTGCTCTTTTATATGATAGTTCCTCTTTGGTTAACCAAGTTTACTTAAAGAACTTGGGAAATGAATACCACAGACTATCTATTTATTGTTTCTGCAGAAAAATCTATTTTCTGTAGTCTCTCTGCCTTGCTGTAGTTATTCACTAAGTCAGGATCTCAGGTTTCTCATGGATGAGTTGTATCAGTCTGGTCATATTTCTTGACTGGAGCAGTTTGAATAACTTCCACTCCTTTAGTAGTAGTATTGTGGTCAGGGGAGGAGCCAAAATGTATTGCAGAAAGTGGAGCTGGACAGCATCAGTTTTACTGCTATTGCCATGTGCACTTGTGATTTTGTGTTCACTGGGAGGAACTAGACGTGTAACTTACATACCATCACTCAATTAGCTTTTCTCAAATAAAACCAAAGGATTTAAATGTTTTTTATCTTCTCTGCAGAAGAAATGATGTAATTAAGTTATCCAGATACTTTATCTGTGCTAATACCTCATTTGTTTTGTTTGTAAACAGTTTGCCAGATGCAGTTAAAATTGCAGATCAGATGCTGTAACAGCATTATTATAATGGCATTACAATACATTAGTATTATTACCCACTTTAATTTTTGTTCAGTGGAGGCTGTCTGGTTTTGATTTATGTATTTGAAGGCTGTAACATGGGAAGTGCCTGAGGGTGCTAGGAGGCACCTCTGAGTATCTGGGACTACAGGGAATCCCCAGGATCATTTGATTAAGTCTTCTTTTGATAAAATTGTTAACTTTTAAAAGTAGTTTTTTCACTCTGCAGATTTGCTCTTTCAGAGTCTTCCTCTTCTGCTTGGAACTGATTTCCTGCCCAAGTATTTTTATGGCACTTTTGTGTCTGTTCTTGTGCCAGCATTGAATCTTTAGGGCTGTCTTTATAGCTGTCATCATGGCCTGTATGAAGGGAATAACCTTCCCTCAACACAAATTACAAGGATTTTATCTGTCCCTTTGAATGTCCTGTTTGATGGTTACTTCCCAGTTCCTGTTGGAAGTGATTGCTTTGACTGTGTGTTAGGATTGTGTTCTCCTGGCTCAGTCACCTTAACTGCTCAGCTCTTCTCTGGCCATCCTGCAAGTCACAGTCTTTGCAGTGAGATGAAGGTGATATGCTGCTTCAAATGTTCCACAAATTCTTTATGGAAATTGTGTTGATTTTTCTCCAGATATAGATGCTCTGGTTGGGGGAGAAGTTGGAGGCCTGGAATTTGGGAAGTTACCGTTTGGTGCCTGTGAAGATCCTATTAGGTAAGAGAAGAGTTCAGAAAACTGTTTTATAACTTCCTTAATGGAGGACTTAAAGGTGTGTTATTTCAAATCATAGCTCTGCCTACCTGCCACTTAGCCTTATTAATTATTCTTAATTATTCAAGTACACCAGAAACATCTGTGAAGGGTAATGGTTTGATAACAAATAAGACCATTTGTAAAACTGTCTGATGATACTCAGAGTTCAAGCTCATACAGTGTTTACTGTAAGCTTTTGCAGTACCCCATTTATCTCTGAAATTATTGTCTTGAAATACAGCTCAAGATAAACCTTAAAAATTATGTGCTTTTGTTCAAGGCTTGAACTTGCTCTTGTGTATGCAGTGAGAAAACTTAGTGGAGAACAAAGTACATAGAGGGAGTCAAATATGAACTATCACAAATACCTTTCAAAACATGAACTGTGATGGAGGGAGCACTTTCTGCTGTCACTGAAAGACTGAAATCTGGTTTTGTTTCAGTGAGCTGCATTTAGCTACAACGTGGCCTCACCTGGTAGAAGGGATAATTGTCGACAACGATGTTTATTCGTAAGTGTCTTGCATGAGCTGCAGATAAGTGTGCTTTTTTTTTTGTTCACTGCTGCATTTTAGTGTCATCTCAAACACTGTGTGGCTTTGCATGTAAAAAAGAACCCATTTTGAGGGATGCTAATATCAGCTGATGGAACATCTAATTTGGAAAAACACCTTTTGAAATGCATTTCTGTGAGAAAATATTATTGTGTTGTAATCTCAACAGAACACAAACCCCTGGTTTTGAGCATATTCTCATGTTAGACTTGAACATTTTGTGTATCATGTATTTCCTGGCAAAGATGATAGTGGAGCATGGAAGGTAAAAAGAATTCATTGCTTTGATATCCCTCTCCCAAAACCTGTCATCCAGGTTTTCTGCTAAAGAGGAAGAAGTGTTTGTTTTTCGTGTCATGCACAAACATGAGAACAGGGATTCTTGCTTGCATTTCAGTGTTTGTCATGTTCTCCTATGTGATGTGGTGACTTCACTGGTTATGACATGACAATTATTGAGAATTTGATACTCATCTTTCTAATACTTACCGTGGCATTTGGCTTTCTTTTTTCTTTTTTTTTTTCTTCATTTTTTTTTTCCCCCAAGTGACCTGGATCCACTTCAAGCACCCCAATGGTCTGTGAGAGTTAGAAAAGCAGATAACCCTCAGTGTCTATTGGGTAAGATACCAGAATTTCCTGTCTTCTCTTGCACCTTTTAAACTAAAACTACTAAGTTATGAAGTTGGGGTTGAACTGTTGGTTACTTGATGGCCTCTGTTTGCTCACTCCCCTTATTTTTTTGAGTTTTGGGCTTCTTTTTCAAGAACACAAGCTTTGCAAATATGTATGTTCCAGCTGTAGTTTATTCTGTGTCTGTGTATGGTGAAATTCCTTGCTGTTCTTATTTCACCAGGTTCCAGACAGTAAGAATTTTCTCTGTGTTCTGTGAAAATTCCGATTTCCTAGAATCTTCCCATTTTATTAAGTGTGTTTTGCATGTATCCATCTCCTTGTTCAACCAATCTGGCTGACAGGGAGGATTAATACTTCTGGAGAGCTGTACTCCTCTGTCTGTCCTTGCCTTTAGACTTGTGGGGGAAAAGGCTTCAAAACTTCCCAAGTTTTGTCTTGCTTTGGGTGAATTAAACTGCAGACAGAGCTGTGCTCTGGAGAGGTGGGCAAGAGCTGCCTGGGTGTACATTTACCTAAGCTTTAATTATGTAGTTTAAGATACTTCTGCTTCAGAACTAATTATCAGATGTTCTTTCAGAAGAAAAGACAAAAATCACTGTCCTTGAGGGATAATTTGGAGTGTTGGCTCGTTGTTCAGTGAGATTTTGGCTGAGTTCAGCCAGTTCAGTTTGTGCCTCTTACAGGTGACTTCCTCACTGAATTCTTCAAGCTTTGCCGCCGGAAGGAGTCAACGGATGAGATACTTGGAAGGTCTGCATTTGATGAGGAAGGAAAAGGTAAAACTAAAATCCAGTTGAATTGTGTTATTTCTACTTAATTGTTTTGTGTTAGTTTACCCTCCCTGTACCCTTACCTTGATTAGCATTTATAACTCTTATATATTCTCTGTACTACTCCTGGGAATTTTCTGGCCGGGGCTTCATGGGGAAATTCCTCGTGAATTCTAGACAAGTTTAGCTCCTAGAGTCCCAGAGGGACAATTGCCTCTGTTATGGTTGTGGCTGTTTCTTTTTGCAGGAGTATAAAAGCTTAAAATTTGACTAGAATGTACAAGAGTTGGTTGTAGGACACATCAAATTTCTTCTGCTGCTTGTATTTGCTAAGAACAGTGAATGTCAGGCATAGAACCTGCCAGCAGAGGTGTAGCTCTGGTTCACAAGGGGTTAAATATCAATACAAGGTAAACAGGCTGAGGAAGACAGGTGAACTTTTGAAGAGACGTGTTCCAGTGTTTGGGGTTTATTTTATTTTGTTCTAATGGCTTTTGTTTTTAGAGGTGGCTGATATCAGCCACGCGCTGTCGAAGCTCACAGAGCCAGCCCCGGTGCCAATCCCCAAATTATCGGTCACCAACATGGTTCACAGTGCCAAGAAAAAGATCCGCAAGCACAGGGGCGTGGATGAGTCCCCTCTGAGCAACGATGTGCTGAACACCATTCTGCTGGTGAGTGAGCTGTCCCTGCACGTGCACTGCATACCCTGATGCATTTGCTTTAGAGCCTGTGGCACATCTAAAGATACCTGATGGCAGTTCCAGTATTTGAATTGCATTTATCAGCTTCTTGGAACAGCCCAAGCTGTTACAAGTCTGTGTACTGTAAGTGGGCTAAACCTGACCTCTGAACTCTGCTAACAGTTTTAATTATAGGGATTGCTGGTAGGCAGCCAGCAATAGCTTTGTGAAGAAAGTGGGAAAGGCAGGGAAGCCATACTGATGGAAGGTTAATTTTTTTTTCTTCAAGTTCTTATTTCCTGATGCTGCTGACAAACTTGCAGAAGTATTTGAATGCAGAGCCAGCACTTCAGCAGGAAACAATCCTCCTCCAGAGAATGAAGATTATGTAAGTTTTGTTGAGTGACACAAGAGAGAGCACAATTTTGAGTGTGTGTTTATACAGACTTTGCTGTGCTTGCCCTACATCTTCTAATACTTAGCTTTTGGAAAGATGAATTTACCTTTGTGGAATTTCTAGGTAGAAACAGTGATGATTTCTGATTCTTTCTAATTCCTTTTTTTTCCCAAAGACTGTAGTTATTGGTATCTTCTAAGGTTAAAATGTTGCTTAGCCACTTACACTGACAAACAAGAAAGAGATCACATGGTTTTGGAAAACAATGCCATTGTTTCTGTATTTCTTGCTTTCTTTTATTTCTTCCCTAGAATCTCTTCAGTCACTTTAAGTCTGCTCCATCTGACAGTTTGACATACAAATTAGCTTTATGTCTTTGTATGATAAACTTCTACCATGGAGGTGTCAAAGGAGTGGCACATCTTTGGCAAGAGTTTGTGCTGGAAATGCGTTACAGATGGGAGAACAACTACCTTATTCCAGGGTAAGAGTTGCTGTTGTTGCTCCTTGGTCATAGAAAATATTCATTATTCCAGGAACTGAGTGGCCTCACTGTGACTTTGAAATATACAGTTTTGGGTTTTTTAAATTTCAAATGCTATCTCTGTTTTTATCACCCTACTTCCTTAATGAAAGAAAAGGCAGGGAGTAGGGAAGAGCCCTCCTTTGAAAACTTGAAGATGCCTGGGGAAGCTCAACTTAGACATTCACTCCACTGTGTGAATGAGGGTGGGGTAAAAATCTTCCTGTGGTGTAGTTTCCCCTCTCTTCTAAGGGAGCTGTTCCAAGGTGGTGCTGATGCAAAGGCCTTTTCAGGTATTCCAGCTCTTCCAGGTTCTGTCTGCTGCAGTAGAGCTTGGGGCAGCCCAAACCAAGGGCTCTCTCAAGATGAGGCAGAGCAATAGCATACCCTGCTTGGAGGGTTGTGGTGTTTTAGTTGGGGTTTGGGTTTTTTTGTGAATGTGATGGACTGGCCATTTAATCACTGGTTTGTACTTTGAAATGGTTACACCAGCAGATAAAATAGAGGCTGAAATGTATAGCAATGGCTCCACTGCTTCATTGCAGTTTTAAAAGCACAGTCAAAGATGCTGAATTCCTGTTTGAAAGCAGTTACCTTTTCAACTTCCAATTGGAAAACTGACCAGGAAATGCAGGGTGTTTTACACTAGTGTGAGTGATCTCTGAGCTCCTGAAATGACCTCTGAGAAATACACATAATTTAAATTCTGGGCTTGTCTACTGAGACAACAGAAGAGCTGTGTAGTTGAAATGGTGGGTGTGGGTTCAATGTGGGTATTTGTCCCTGTTTTAGAGTTCATGTGATTTAAGACCACTTGTGGGTGAAAGATTGAACTTTATAATTGATAATGGTTACACTTCTACCTTTTGTTAGATTAGCTAATGGTTCTCCAGATCTGAGATGTTGTTTACTGCATCAGAAACTTCAGGTAAATATCTCAAATTTAAGAATGATTTTTCTCCTAAGGAAACTGTCAAAATTATAGCACTTATTAGCTAAATGTGTTGTTTTTGTAGATTTAGTTGTGATGGTGGTTTTGGGGTGTGGAATTCATTTCTTGAGAAAATTTTTGTTACAGCAACAAGTTCAGTGAAATTGTTGTCTTTTAGAATTATAAGACCTTTCTCAGTGGCTCTAGAAGTTTTTCTGTATGATTCTCTCCCTATGGGAAATAATTGCTGAACATTTTTTTTTGTTGTTGTTCCTTTAACTTGTTAAATTAGATGCTAAATTGTTGCATTGAAAGGAAGAAAGCAAGAGATGAGGGGAAAAGGGGGAACATGTGTGATCGTTCCCCTGGTGGTGCTTCTGGTGATGGTGCCAAAGGAGGAGACCACTCTGGAGACAACCCTGACAAGGAAAAAGAATTTGGCAAGTCTTGGGAATCCTGGAGTGACAGTGAAGAGGAATTTTTTGAATGTCTCAGTGACACAGAAGATCTTAAAGGAAATGGACAGGAAAATGGCAAGAAAGGAGCGAAAGAGCCTGTAAACTTAAAACCAGAGGGTCGTTTGCATCCCCATGGAAAACTGATGCTGCTGCATCCAGGGGAGCCTCTCTACGTTCCAATAACACAGGTGAGGGAGCAGGAGCTGAGCCACACGTGCAGTAGAATACACAGAACGTGGCTTATACCTGGGATTGTGAAGCTGCAGATAGTTTGCAGGTTACAGCCTTGTCTCTTGTTAAAATTGCTGAGTGTTTTTGGCCTAGGACCTTGTTTGTAATCTTTAAGACTTAATGAGGCTGTTAATCTTACACACTCTGTTTTATTTGAGAGTGAGTGTCTGTACCAAATTTCACTCCAAACAGTGTTTTTAAACAAGAATGAAACTTCCTTGCTTACCTCAAATTTGGGGTTCTTTTTATTTTCAGTTCTTGAGGCATCTTCCATCCCCTCTCTACACTCTTTTGTATAAAATAGGAACTGCTGTGGTCCTTGCACCACAGAGATTTCTGCTTGACTTTGCACAGTACTGGATCGTTTTTGCTGCTGTATTTGGGTGTTTTTACAATTTCTCAGCTCACATCTAAAAGCCATAGCCATTAGTTTTGGTGCCATTCCCTAAAACAAGTTTATCATCAAACTAGAAATGTTACCTGACATCAACAGGTGACCTGAGATGAAATAGGAAGTGGTGCTGTCACAGAAAGTAGTTTGAAATCAGCCATGCATGAAGAATACAGTGGTTTTCATTCTCCTGAGAGAAATTATTTCTAATTAATGTTGCTTTGCTTGGGTAAAACATAGGAGCAGAGAGTAGTCAGGCAAAATGTTCTCAATTAATTATGTGCTGACAGTATCAACAGCAAAAATTCTGCTTTGCTTTGGGTAGATTTTCATCCTTCTCAGCAAAATTGTACCAGTCACACGCTTCCTAGATTTCGTTAGGATTTTTGCATTTCAGCAATATATCCTTACATCGTTACCTCATTCCCAGGTTATTTGCTGCTTAGTTTCTTCGTTGGCGTCTTCTTCAGATGCACAACTTGAGGCTGAAATGTTTAAGTAGAAGAAAGCTGTGATAATTTCCTTTGAGTAGAAGCAGAATGAACTTGTGATGAGAGAGAGCTTCCAGCTTCTGTTGCCTGTGTCCGGGCTGTGTGCAGGGGCAGTTTTTGAGGCGGTGTTTGTTTGAGAGAGAGGTTCCAGCTTCTGTTGCCTGTGTCCGGGCTGTGTGCAGGGGCAGTTTGTGAGGCGGTGTTTGTTTGAGAGAGAGGTTCCAGCCTCTCCTGCCTGTGTCCGGCCGGGTGCAGGAGCGGTTTGTGAGGCGGTGTTTGTTTGAGACCTTCCAGCCTCTCCTGCCTGTGTCCGGCCGGGTGCAGGAGCGGTTTGTGAGGCGGTGTTTGTTTGAGGGAGACCTTCCAGCCTCTCCTGCCTGTGTCCGGCCGGGTGCAGGAGCGGTTTGTGAGGCGGTGTTTGTCTCCCGGCAGGAGCCGGCGCCCATGACCGAGGACCTGCTGGAGGAGCAGTCGGAGGTGCTGGCCAAGCTGGGCACGTCGGCGGAGGGCGCTCACCTGCGGGCGCGCATGCAGAGCGCCTGCCTGCTCTCGGACATGGAGTCCTTCAAGGTAGCGCTGCTGGGCGCGGCTGGGGAATTACACTGCTCTCTTCTTCATTAAACTGCTCCTCTTGCTTCTCCTGGGCACTCGTGAACGTTTCTGAGTTGTTTTTCTCCACAAAACAGTTTCCAGTTAGTTTCAAGTTGAAAATAAAAACCTATTGGGAAAACTCTTGGGACATTTCAAAATCTCTGAGGATGTGGTCTGTTATGCTGTAACATCCCAGTAAATTTACACATTGTCTGTGGGAAGGGAAAAAACGCATCAAATGTACAATTGATAACTGTGAACTAAAACAGCCATTCATCAGGTTGGGACTGGACTAACTGTGGTTTTGGGTTTCCTTTCTTGTCTGAGCTCTGCAGAGGGAGCTAAGAGCACATCCACTGCTGTCATCATAAGAGCTCAACACTAAAAAGATTGGAGATTCTGTAATGAAATAGCCATATATATCTTTTTCAACACTAAAAAGATTGGAGATTCTGTAATGAAATAGCTATATATATCTTTTTAATTAGTGCAGTGTTTTAAAAGGATATCACGTGCTGTACAGTTATTTATAATAAAACAGTAATCAGTTTATTAACAATGAGTCATGGCATATTAGATATATGTAGAAGTTTTATTTATATGGTGCAAGTAATCTAAAACCTCAAAGTTAAAACTATAGTTAGAAGTTAAAGTTAGAACTATAATTGGAAGCACAAGTACAGTCTTCATAAGTACATCAAATAGGAAAATGGGATTCCTTTTATGTTCTGGACCTATAGATGCAGTTAATTGTGGTGATATTACATCTATAACAAAGTCATTTTTGTTTGGGGAAGATTTTTTAAGTTCCTTTTTAAAAGAGGAAGAAATGGTGAATTTTGTCACTGAAGTGTTAAAAGATAGAAAGTCAGCGCTGAAAGCATAGTCAGGCAGCCCACTGATTCCTTTAGTCTTTAATGGGATAAGCTTAGTGAAAATTCCTACTTCTTGCATGTGGCAGGTGCCAGGTAGAATCTTAACAGTATAATTTTGAGCTTGCCTGAAATAACTGATGAATGTAATGAATGTACATATCAGAAGGTGATATGTGATCAGAAGGTGATTTCTTTTGTTGTTGCTGCTGATGTGGGTTTTGCCCCTTGCCATTGTCTTGGTTTATGCTTTATTCCCTCTGTCCTACTGTACAGTTTGTTGGCTGTGGGCAGATGAATTTCCTGAGTTTTGTCTCTTATTCTGATCTCTGCCCACTAAACCTCATTGCCCTCCTACCCAGGCTGTCATGTTTTTATAGGATTTTTCAGGAACACATTTCCTGTCCTCTCCTCCCTGCAGGCAGCTAACCCTGGCTGTTGTCTGGAGGATTTTGTGAGGTGGTACTCGCCTCGGGACTACATCGAGGAGGAGGTGGTTGATGAGAAGGGGAATAAAGTCATCAGGGGCGAGCTGAGCGCGCGGATGAAGATTCCCAGCAACATGTGGGTGGAGGCCTGGGAGACAGCAAAGCCAGTGCCAGCACGGAGGCAGAAGAGGCTTTTTGATGACACCAGGGAGGCTGAGAAGGTGAAAGCTCTGGGGCTGGTGCCAGTCTGGGCTCTGGTGTTCCTGCAGCGTTTAAACACCGACAGCTCCTTGCACTGTGTCCTCGGAGCTACTGAACTGCTTCCTGCGGGCTTGGGGCTGGTTGGAAATTACTGCTGCTGTACAAGAGGGTGTTTGAAGTACCTAAAAGTACCCAATGTTACTTCGGTATTTCTTTGAATTATTAGTAAATAAACAAGATTTTGACTTGCATATGTATTAGGAACATTTTAGTTTTCCTAATGCAGTTATTTTTAGTTTCGTTCTAACCTGTTGGGAGGATTAATGTAAAACTGCCTCTCAAGTCCTGTCTTACAGTGATGTTCCATTCTTGTGAATTCGTCTTTCCTAGGTAACCTTGTCTTTGGGAAGTGGTTTTGATCACTAAAGTATTAAATTTTCTAATGTTGCAGGTGCTTCATTACCTTGCAGTTCAGAAACCAGCTGACCTTGCAAGGCATCTCCTGCCTTGCATCATCCATGCAGCTGTACTCAAGGTAAAGGAGGAAGGTAAATAATGTTTAATAAATTATTAAGATATTTAAGGGGGAACAGTGATGCAGTCAGTAATTGCAACTTTGTTTCTTCCCTTATAATAGAAGCAGTAGAAGATATCTCTTCAGTTAAGAAGATTATTAAGCAGATAATATCCCATTCCAGCAAAGTGCTACGTTTTCCCAGTCCAGAGGACAAGAAGTTGGAAGTAAGGCTTTTGTAGTGGCTGGGGTTGAAAACCTGATAGACTTTTGCACTGTTCATGGCAATGTTAAAAGAACATCTCTTAATTTACCTTTTTATTAAACTCTTGCAGGAAATCATTGCTCAGATTATGAGTGTGGAAGCCATCATTGCCAGGGCAAGGTCTCTCAAAGCAAAATTTGGAGTAGAGAAATGTGAAAATGAAGAGGAGAAAGAAGACCTACAAAGGTGACTGGTTTTTTTGAATTCTTATTTTTCACTGTGTTGTTCTGTTTGTCCTCTGATGCCCTTGTTTGTACTTTCAAAACTTAGGACAATGGTGACAATAAAGAAATCCTTAGGAGTCATATTTGGGTATCCCTGTCACTAGACTGTCTAGAGATGTGTGTGGGTACCCTCAGTGCTTCTCCAATTAAGCATTGCTTTGGAGACATTTGATCCAGGGTTTTTTTAATTGAATTTGGTTTCATCTTGACAGTACTGGGAACTAACTTTTTTTTTGTTATATAAAAGGTATGTTTGATGAACTCTGTTATCAAAGCAGTAAAATTAGGACTAGAAATTTAGTATTTTTTATAAATAGTATGGAATGAAATAGCCCCTTCCACAGTTTTCTTATTCTTGTCTCCTTGCTGATGTGAAACATCACTGAGCAGCTCTGAATGGAAGGTGACAAGGAATGTTCCCTTGCATCACTACCTGCTGTCAGATTATTTACTTGCTGCTCAAGATGACCAATAATATGTTACAAAACCCAAGTTAACTTCTTGCTGCTGTGCTGGGAGAGAGAGAAGACATTTGTGCAGTACATGTTGGGAGTTCAGAGATGTGGTGTCTGACCAAAGCAATGTCTCTGTGCTGAAGAAAATTGTCACATTGTGAATACTTCTGCATGGCCAACACCATAGAGGCTTTCCTGTTGTTTTTATACAACTGCTTTAGGAGCCTGGGTTTCATTATTAGGTAAACAAGAGGAGAAAATCTTCCTTAAACTTTTAGAATAGAGAACCAAGAGAATCTACCAGTCCTCACCCTGAGCAAAAGATGGGTGGTGAAGGCCTTAGCACAGGAAACAGCTCCTTTAGATCAGCACACTGGGTCTGGCCAAGGATTAACCATTCCTTTTTCCTTTTCAATCATTTGTTCCATCAGGTTTGTAAACAGTCTCCTGGAGCAGCCGGAAGTGTCAGTTGTTGGTGCAGGAAGAGGACCTGCTGGCAGCATCATTCACAAGCTGTTTGTGAATGCTCAGAGGGTAAGGAGAGCTCTGGGTCGTGCTGCAGACACTGATGATTTAACCAGAATGAGGCAGTGAGTTACCATGTGGTGCCAGTGGATTTTGTCTGCATATCTACATGTATTGTCACAAATGTGCTTGAGGTGTTTCCTGTGATGTTCAACATGATTTTGGCAGTAACAGAACCTTGCAAGACCAAAGAAGAGTGAGTGAGCTGGGAGGTCAAGAGTTGAAGCCAGCTGGGTAGACAGAGGTGTCAGTAATGCTTCATGTACTGCAAATCAGTAATGCTTTTGAGGCAAGACAAATTTCTGCCTTATCACAGTAAGGTCAAGTGTTGATTGTTTCACAGAGGAATGCAGAGAAACAGGTCATATTATATATTTTAGAAGGAGTAACTTCTTAAACTGAGGCTTATGCCTGGAATAGTTGAGATTTCTTCTGTGGAAACCAGCATGCTCAGGAAGTTTCAGTTTTCAGTTTCTGCATTCAGTTTACCTATTTTTATACAGTTTGCATCTATTTTCTGGAGACCCTTCTCTTGTTGATATTGATATAAATGTTGCCTTTTCCTCTTAAGCAGTTTTTGGAATAATTAGCCTGAAAGTATTGATTTCCAAACCTCATGGACTGCAGTCAGCCTTCAGTTTCTATCAGAATTACACCTGTTCATAACATCAGATTTTCGATCTCAAATTTAACTACAGTGGTAATAACAAGGTAGCAGCCTGAAATCCCATTTGGAAATAATTGCTGGAAAAAATGTTGTGATTGGGTGTTAAACACTTCAAAGGGATCAATGCTTTTGTAATAATTTGTGTTTTGCAACTCAGCATAAAAAGGACCATTCTGAAAACAGACCATGGTTATTCTGAGCAGTGAAAATCAGGACACTTCTTTTATTCTGCCAGTCTCTAGGGAAAGTGTGTTTGCAAATCAGAACCTGCCAACCAGCCACCCTTGCAGACTCCCCTGTAAAGCCCAAGACTGTGCCCTGTAAGGGAATGCACACATATGCACTTGCCTCTCTAAGAGAGGTAGTGTGTTTCCAAATCTGAGTAAGTTTCTACCCTTAGGATGTGTGCAAATTTCTAGGGTTTTGTTTTGAAACACCACTAACTAAAGCAGGGTTACAGGTATTTCCCACTAGTAGCTGGTCAGTGTTAATTAAAGTTTCTTAGGGGGACAGGAACCAACTTGCTACAAACCCCACTTTGTGTTTAACCTGCCATGAGTTATTTCAGTAGAGACCTGTTTGGCAAATAGGAGTGAAATGAGTTCCTTGTTCGTTACCTTTTGAACCTGGACTCCTCTCTGAGCTGTGTATAACGTGTTCTGTTCTTGAGTTTTCTCAGGAAAATTCTGATAGCCACTGCATGTTCTTGGAGTGCATGATGTCTCTTAAACCTACAGTCTCCTCCTAACCTCTTGTAAGTCACCTCTGACTTGCCTTTGTTTCTGTCTTTCATCACTGGTTCTTTTCTCATCCCTTTCCAAGCTGACTGAATCTTCTGATGAGGTAACCGACTTTGTCCCTCCTTTCCCTCTCATCTTCTCTGCATAGAGCTGAACCTTCTGGTAGATAATAGTGCAGCAGCCAGATGTAGTTTGTACTGGTGTTCACATGTTGAGCATAAAAGTAACTTTGTGTTTCCAGAATGGTTTTTCTGCATTCACACGTTATTTTTAGAGCCTAATAATGCATAGTGAAAAGAGAGAGAAGTTTAATTAAAAAAAGAAAAAACTAAAAAAACCCTCTCAAAATGAAAAAAAACCCAACCAAACAAGAAACATTTCTTCAAGTGAGTATGGATGTTTTCTGATGCTGAAATATGTGGCCATGCCTTTGTATTCTTTGTTGCCACCACTGTTTGTTGTTTTAGGGGGGAGGTGGTGATGAACAATTAGCTGGATGCTGCATTCCCAAGGGTCGTGCTTCCTAAAGCTATGAAACTTTCTGGACACAGATATTTGGGAAAGAAGCAGGGTAACTGTGTAAAGTGTAGCACAGGGAAGATCCTCCCTGTTGGTTTCCTCGAGCTGTTTTTGTGGGGCACTTGTCCCTGGTGGGTTCTGTGGCCCAGCCTGCAGAGCTGAGCAGGGCCGGGTCCCCTCCTGGGAGAGGGCTGGGAGCAGAGGGGCAGCAGCAAGGGACCACGGGGGGCAGGCAGGGGCTTGTACCACACCTCAGTGCTGGTGCCAGTGTGGGGCTGAACATGCCTCAGTTAGGAGGGACTCTGTTAGGGTATTGGTGGGGCTGTGTGTATGCACAGGTATGTGTAATTATGGGATGTTTATTGGGCATGCCAGCCCTTCCAGTGTCCAGGCACCTGAGTTGCTGCTGCCTGGCTCTGAGGCAGTGAGCAGCCGCTGGGATTGTGCAGAGTGATTTCAGCAAGGCTCTCCGGCCAGGAAAAGCCCATCCTGCAGTAGTGTTGGAGTCTGAAAGGCAGGTCACTGTCAGGATGGCACTAAGGATTTTGAAGTGGAGGCTGCCGTGGCCTTCTGTAGCTGCAGGGATCTGAGGAGAGCACCCTGTCTGAGAAGGGGCCATTTCCTCCAGTCACAAGCCTTGCTTCACACTGCCAGACATCACGAACTTCACCTAGGCAGAGCTTCACCATCCACACGAGGGTTCTTCCATCTGGTTAGTTTGCTTATTTCCTAGCATCCCATTAGTGCTTTGCTCTGCGTACACATAAAGCCTCTTGATGCGTTCCCCATTTGTAATCTTGCTGAGAAGTTTGGTGAATGGCAGTGTGAGGCAGCAGCCTGCCCTGTCACTGTCGCTGTGCTCTGTCGCAGGTCCCCGCCGTGCCGCCGCTGGAGGAGGAGCTGCGGCGCTCGGGCTCGCAGGAGGAGCGCAGGCAGGGGCTGCAGTCCGAGTTCCCCCCGCCCACGGGCCGGGAGGTGATCCTGCGCACCTCCGTGCCCCGGCCCGCGCCCTACTCCAAGGCGCTGCCGCAGCGCATGTACAGCGTGCTGACCCGCGAGGATTTCCGCCTGGCCGGGGCCTTCTCCGCCGACACCACCTTCTTCTGACCGCGGCAGACGGAGCGCTGCTTCCCAAGGACTTGGACTGGCTGCCGTGAGAGCAGGCCGGAGCAACTCATCTCCGAGGTTTGGAATGGCTTCAGGAGTGGTTTCAAACTCTCTGTCCAAAGGGAGCGTATTTTCCTTTCCTTGCATTAGCTTAATTACGGACCTGAAGGGGCTGTGTGCAAATATTCATGTTGAAATTCGTGCAGAATTTGCTGCTTTACACTGCAGGATCAGACTTTATCAAGTGACGTTAGTCTACTTAAATCGATATATATAAACATTAAGTAATTTATATTTATTACTAATCATAATCACAGAGCCCAGTATTTTTTGGTTAATCACTGTTTCAAGTGCTTCTGAAATATCCTTATTTTTATTTAAAGTGTACAGTTCATTGTCTAGTTTGTGCTAAACTCTGCTGGTTGTCCAGATCTCATCACTTCTCCCAGACAGAACTAAGTGGACAGTGAGTCTGACCGACAGCCTGCAGTGGATCACTGAGGGGTTGGGATACTTTATATCCTCCCTGTGTGCAAGGGCCAGAGCTGGATGGAAATGACACCCCGGAGGTGTTTCACTGTGAGCAACTCACTGGTGTTACCGAGGCTGTTTGCCTGCAGTCCTGTCATCGACGGGAGCGGAGGGGACAGCTCTGTCACCTCTGGCCCCTCACCCCACTGTGCCAATGTTGCTTTACAGTGACCTTCATCTGTTTGAATGAGACTCAGCAGATCAGCGTTACTTTACAGATGTACAAACAGCTACAGCATTGTGGACGTTACTCAATAAATATAAATGTACTGTTGGCTTTCGGTATTGCTGTGCTTTTCCGTGCCCTCCTTGCACGCTCTGATCCAGGAAGGACATTGTGACTACACTGAGAACACTGAGTTCTGCTGTTTAGTAGCAGGATCCCAGGTGCTACCCTAAAACTTGAGGGGACAGGGATCAGAGTCTTTTCCTCACATAAACTTCTATGAAGTAGAAACACATTTTTTTCAGGGTGAAGAAGTGTTAACAATGTAAAATCTTGTCACAGGCCTTGTTTTCCAGGCTGTTTGTGTGTTTCCTGAGACTTCAGGGTAAGTATAACTGTGAGGCTTCTTTAAAATTAATTACACCAGGCAATTCCTGATTTACTGATAAGTAAAATTTAGGTTAAGCTTCTTCCCCAATACTCTTGATATTTCATACTCTTGTAATGAAATATTACACTGCAGTGTAGAAACTTGAAAGTCTCTCATACTTGATTATCAAGCTATTCCTACCTGGTCCTTTAAACTGCTGGAGAGGTGATTCCTCACAAACACCACAAACATCATTAACACAGCCAAAGGCCTGTTAGTCTCACTGTAGCGAATGGTGCTTACCTTGTCTTCAACAGTCTTTTTCTCTGTTCAAGAGTTATTACTTTTTCTCAGAAGGATAACTCAGCTTATTTTAAGTAGCTGTAGTTGAAACTGCAGCTCTGCTTTATGAGCCTACAACTCAGCATTCAAGGGGTGAGGAGCATTAGAAAAATCATCAGGAGAAAGAACTGTATTTAAAGGAACTGTAAAGGAAGCCAAGGTAAGCAGTCCAAAATTACCAGCATCTCGCAATCTTGGTGAGATTTTGACTGTAGCATTTCCCAGAAACTACCTTTGATGAGATAATTGCTAGTATTTAATGTTTCCTATCCTAACACTTCAATACAAGCTGGTTTAAGTAAAACTAGAATTCAGCTGACATCAATTCAAAATGCCAAAGTCCTGTAAGTCAGGCCCATGCCAAGAGTCAGCCTTTGGTGGGTGAGCAGCACTAGAGGATCACTTGTGCTAGTTTTTGTTATAATTGCTGTATTTTATTCTGTGGTTTTGGTATGTCAACAACAAAAAGAATTACAACTACGCCATCTTCTAGGTCCATGAACTAACCCCTAACTAGCCTGTAAGAGGAAACCATAACACTTCAGAGTGGCATTAAAGTTACACACAAAAATTCAGCTTTAAACTAGGGCCATATAAAACCATGATGATCAAGTATTTTGGATGTTACAGATGATTTCTTTGGTTTAATTCCTTATTTTCTTCTCTCTACCAACAGCATGATACAGCAATTTCTGTTAAATCAGTGCAAGAGGAAAACAGTTGGTTTCATAGTTAAAATGTACATTAATGTATTGTGCATTTCACTTCTTCACAAAAAATTTGGTGATATCACAGCCATACTTTGTAGCTAAAGACCTTCTCTTCAGCTGGCTTCTTTCCTTGGCCTGTTTTGCAGTTCTCTGCAAAAGAGAGAGACAGGCTGAGGTTGGTTCAGTGAGTATTGATACTTGGCAACACGTCCAGCAGAAAGCATTAGCCCACAGTTAAACTCCAGTCTATCTTTGCAGTAGACAGCATGATGAAATGGATATGTTTATTAAGGCAACATTTTCCCAAATCCAGAGGAAACTGCCAGATTGTAAAAGTTTAATGCTGCCTTTCCACCTTGGCTGTATGGGAGGGAGAGGCTGTAAGCACTGGGGCTCAGCAGCAGGAGGGAGCAGGGCTGAGGAGGAGCCTAAGTGCAGTTTGCCCCTGCTGTTCCCCGTGAGAGGGCCAGGATCCCTGGCTGCACATACTGACCTCCCTGTGGCAGGCTGTGCACAGGGTCTGCAGGTTCTCCAGGGAGCACTGTCCTCCTCCACTGTACACGGGCTGGATGTGGTCCACCTGCCAGAACTGCCCCTCGGCCGGGCTCCTGATCATCTCATTCAGCTGCAGCACACAAGGGACATGGCAGGGGTGAGACACTTCTCAACTACATGGACATCCTGCTGTAGGAACAAGGAGATTCAGGGAAGTAGCTGTCTATAGTTTTCATCAAGATAAAGGCAGCCTTGGCATTTTTTAGTTACTCTGCACAAGCAACAACTCTAAGTGGTTGGCATGTTTTCACCCAGCCTGGCTGTACATGCACCCTCCTACAGAATCAGAGCTCTGATGCCTGTGCCTTTAAAGGTGTTAGAAGACAATGGGATTTAGTAAATTGGATTGTTTTTAAGGACTTTTTTTTCTTGTTCTGTTGTTGGTGTTAGGTTACCTATCTTAAATCTGTAAGAACATCTTTGGCTGTGTCTGAACTCTACACACAGACCAGCTGTTACTGCTGCCCCCCCAGAGCCATCACCTGCCCCAGGGGAAGGCGAGACATCCAAGAGCTCTCCAGAAGCTGCTTCCTCTGGCTCCTGGGCGCATCCCTGACGCTGAGGTACAGCTCCTGGGCGTTGTTGTGGCAGGCCTGGCACACGCCGTGCTCGATGTGGAACACCTTGGAGCGGAGGTAGCTGTTGCTGGAGCGGATGGAGAAGTCCTCCTGGCAGCCGTGGCAGCAGAAGCGCGTGTCCCAGGCGCGGCCGGGCGCGGGCGGAGCTGTCGGCTGCTGGCAGCTCAGACACAGCGGCGTCCCCTGGCTGTCCAGGGCCTGCAGGTACCCTCTGGACAGGGAGGAGCCTCCGTCAGTCTGCCCTGGAGGAAGGGCTGAGTGATCACCTCCAGTTTCTGAAAGCAATCTGATGGCAGAGAACAAAGTACAGCTCTGGATGAACCACGTATTCAGCAGTCCGGTTCATGGGAGGTTTAATGCACCGTGTATTTCAATTAGATATATTTTATTTCTGAAAAATCATTTTAGCTGAAATAATACCTTGCTCAGTGCAAATCCTTTATGTGGTTTACACTTCCATTTAAACAAAATTTGGCAATATAACACGGCAGATTTTTCTTCTGCACATCTTACTACACTCAGTTATTAGCTGAAATAACGCTGTATTTATAAAGACACGGTCATTTCTATCAGGCATGTACACACACAAAAGTAAAATGTTTCAGCCCCCTCTTTAACAGAAGTAATAAAGTCAAAGGAAAGATCCTGGTTTCTCTTTACAATCTTCATGGCAGCCTATCAATTTCTACTCCAAGTGGGATCACGGTGCTTTTCTAAGAAATTTTTTTAAAATGGCAATTCCTTTTTGGAATTTTCACTTCTTTGCTCCCTTTTTTTAAATTTAAATTCTGAGGCAAAAGAGGAACAAATTCTGTGTCCCCAGTTTGATGCTGACCTCACAGGCGGGCTGAGCTAACATTCTTTTCTCTGACTGAATCACATAACTATTCTCTTGTTTTGTTTCAGTCAGACTCAGTTAATTAGCAGCTCTGTCAGCAGACAACAGATGAAATCTAAATTGTGAGAAGAATAAAACAGCTCATTAGCACTACAGCAAGTTTCTTACCTAACTACTGTACTTCAGCAAAGCAGACACTCATAGCAAATAATTTTACTAACATCAAAAAAAAAAAGTGGCAAAAGAACTTCATCATCCTACTGCATTAATAAACCTACTTTGTGGATGGTTCAGGAGAAGCACCTTTGCCCAGAGAATCCCCCATGTCCTTGGAGATGAGGCGAACGCTGCCCCCGCTGCTGCTGGCCTTGGACAGCGAGGCTGCTGCCACATCCTCCCTGGTCACATACCTGAGAGAGTGACAGATCCTGTCAGCAAAGGGAGCAATCTCCCTCCAAGAGCATCACTCTGGGCTGCAGCAACATTGGGACAGCACATTCTCTTCAAACGTTCCTCATGATGAGGATGAGAAATGAAGGAACGTGCTTCATATATTTCCATATTAAATATCTTTCAGAAAAAGTGACTTCTAACCAGTGAAGAGTAACTTTGTGTATAACAATTTAAAAAAATGACTGCAATTTGATACTGCCTGACAGCGAAACTTGAAAGGCATTTTGTTTCAGTTAGGTGAAGTCTCAGTGACACAGGATAGTCCAGGAAGCTTTACAAGCTCTGGAGGACTCCTTGCTCCATTAGTTATGTTTGATCTCCCTGCTTTATTTTCATGTGAAACCCTGTAAAACACAACTGCTTTTAGTTAAAAACTTAAAATTGCTTCACAGAAATCACTATTCAGACAAGTTCTTCTGAGGACATGTCTGTACTGATCATCTGCCAAACCCCATCTTACAAGGCTGCTGTAGGTCCTGGTGGTTTTTCTAACAGCATTCACAGATTTTTCCTCCACTTTATGGAAGGACACAATCAGGCAAGAGGTTAACAAACACAGTAACCTCTGCTTCTTGTATTACTGGAATTAAAAACTATTTATTTACTTAATGCTTACCTACAGCCAAAACAGAGTCACAGGAATTTAACAGTAGGGGTTGAGGGGAATAAGAAGGTTTTAGTTGGTCTGCATGACACGTTCTGTGCAGAGCAATGACAACACTGAGGCTACAAATGTCTGTCAGGAAAACCACATCAGAAAAAAAGAAAGAAAGGGAATCAAAGGTACCTTTAGGTTTTAACAAGGATCAAATACCAGCCCTTTTCAGTGACACTCAGCAAAGAGAGCCACAGTTTTGAGAAATGTCATCCACAGAGAACAGAACTGCTTAAAGAAAAAACAAGAACTGGAAAGGGTTAGAGTTGGCTGAATTATGAATAAAACATTATCTCATTGATGGTAACTAATGACAGATCTCTACTTCCAGGTGGGGAAGACAAAATGCTTTAACCTTACTTTTCTGTTGTGGCCCTGAGGTCAGGGTTTTTCCTTTAAAAACACCTGGCAAGTTCCAGATGTTGAAACATGCAGAGCAGCAGAGCCAGAGCAGCTGCTGAATGGGGCACAAAGCTGGGCAGGGGACACTTCCAGCAGGTTCACCAACAGGCCTGGTCACTCTGTGACAGGCAATCACTGAATGTCCAGCTCAGACTTAACATCATTCCACTGAAGGTCACATTAAATGAATCAAACCTTCTGCAGTAATTAGTGAGAGGAATTAAAACCAAACCCCACATACCTCTTTGTGCTGCTGCCCACTGACTGCTTTTTAGACAACTCCTCTGCAGCATGAATGGGACTGCAGAATATCTGACCACTTTTTCTGACAATCTTCTGTTTCATTGCTGTTAGATGAGTCCATTCTTTCACAAACCTCAGGATCTGGCAGAGAACACAGCAGTCAGCAGCAGGACAGGCTTTGCACAGAGCTAATTACATTGCTAATTGCATTCTACACTGGCTGAAACAGCTCCTACAATCATGGTGCTTTCAGGTAACTCTTCACACCCTCACCCCCATCTGTGGAACCCACACAGTAGCTGCTTCACACAACAGCTGGTGAATCAGTCAGGTCTCCCCATCACAAATTTAAATTCTAACCTTGCTGGAGAACCTACAGAAAGAATCAGTTTTGTTCCTACGTGACGGTTTTCTGTTTGGAAAATCAGATTTTAAGTTAAGCAGATAATATTTCCCATCCAGTTTAAATCTGGATTTCCTGCTTGTGTTTGCAGTGTTCTTCTCAAACCCCATTATGAATGGGATCTTTATTCCTCAATTAACTGAATGTCTCTGTGGAGCTGTGCCTGACACTGTTTTGAAAACTTAGTAGACCAAAGGGAGAGTGAGAGTGGAGGCCTGCTCAGGCCTGCAGCTCTGATACAATCTAGAACATCCTTATTTAGAGTGTGCTCCATTTAATTCAGAACCTTTAGGAAGTTATTTTGCTGACTTATGAAAGTTAGTAATCCTGTAAATGAGAAATGAAATTAAATGATGCCTGGTTGATTCCTTCTACTGCAGTGTAAACAGGAGGAACAGTAATTTGCCAGAGTAACAGACTGCACAATTAATATTCACATCAACATCTGTAAGGCTGCTTTGATGAAACTTTGCCTATATCCCAAGGCCTGGCAGTATTCTGCATTTATTTTTTTAAAAACTAACTCATTTTCTTCTGCATTAGAGATTATATTGCTGTGCCCGTAGAACTTGTTCTTACCAATGCACGATTTTTTTTATTCTGGAAAGTCTCTGGTAAATCTTCCCAGTTATCCAGCTGTATGTCCAATGGAATGAAATTATGATTCAGTGCTTCACCATCCTAGACAAGCAAACAGTTTTGTTTACAGATGCAGTGCAGCACAATGTAGGAAAAGTAATCTGTTTCAAGTGAATTCTCCTCCCTTTCTACTAAATTTAGTCCCTCAAGGTCATATTTTTCCAGAATTAACAATAAGGCAAAGAGATAACAGCAAAAATGCAGGCAAGATGATTCATACTAATCCACCTAAAAGTAACAAGGCTGAACATTTTAACTTTTAATAGATCTGATTTTTTTCTTTGCAAATAGTTCAGACACACAAACCTTCTTATATTAAACTAAAATTACAATCCTCTTGACTGAATTCTAAGGGAAATGAATGACTGGAGATAGGAGAATGTCACTTCATTCCAATTTAAAGTAAGAATTCTTGAACATTGTTTATCCTATTTCTTTTTGATGTCTGAAAAAGTTCTCCACTTAACTTTTGAAGGAATAACTTGTCCCAGTGGGTACATCTGGCCAAGGAACTTATTGATGATTCACAAGCATTTGAGAGGAGTCAAAGCAGAATTCCCTGGTGTCTCACCATTCAGATTTTGTGCAGTATCTGGAACAATTAACCTCTAATCCCAGCAAAATCCAAACCACACAATTGCCCAAAACCCACCCAAAAAGCATCTTTGTCTGAATAAAACATGTGAAGCTAGGCAGCAGCACACATTTTAAGTACATTTAACAGATTTTCAGATACAAAAGGACTTTTTGACTCTTTCTGAGTTTTCCCAGATGCATCAGCCTCATAAAAATGTCTCATCCTGAAGACTTGCCCTCAGTTATCTGTGCTGCTTTAGTGGCACCTGAATACACTGATTCACTCAGTAATTTGAAGAAATCTTCCCACTGAACATTCCTATCACTTGAAATTGCCAAATCCTGACCTCCCCTTGAATAATGACCTGGAAAATTCCCAGCTGCTGGTTTCTGTGCCCAATCACCACTGCAGATTAATGATAATGTGCTTTATTCAGAAAGTTACTGACTTACACACAGCACCAATGTTGAGCTTTCTGAAAATGTGGTGGCAATATTTTAGTTACTTAGTGTGTCAGGATTTACTGTCATTTTAAATTTGAATTTTGAATGTTATTCTATTCAAGTTATTTTGTGATAAGACACTGTAATAATAAAAAAGGAATTTTAAACAACTGTCACTGGCATTTCTAACAGATGCTTTCTTGTATAAGCCCAATTTTGTAAGCCAAGAGAAGCGTTGGAAGTTATGTATCTAAGGAATTACTACTTAATTCCACTGAGAAAAAAAACTAGGATGATAAACTACCTAATTTTTGTACCTTTCAGTTAATACAAAAATATTAATGCTTTTACATGAAACAACAAAGGAAAGCATACAGAAACATTCCACAGGGTAACATTTTCCTTTGCAATTTTAAAATTACAATAACCATCCATATTTCAGGTTTACCTTTGTGTAGAGGTGGATTCTATCAGTGTTCCTGCTTGCACAAAACATAAGCCCATCGTATACTTGGAATGTGTCTGATTTATCTACAACAGAAAAAATGCTGGCATTAAAGATTTTTATTCATTCATTCAAAATATTATTTAAATATGTATCTAATTCCACAACAGCATAAGGTGCAGAGCTCAAGCAGCAAACTATTAAGGTATTTGTGCATTTTGTTTTTCTGTTTCTCTTGAATGACCCATCATCTGTTTTGCCTGTGTCTGCCCTGAGTTCCAGTAAAACCATCCGCATTCCCAGCTGCTGGTTTGACACAGTCCTGATGTCAGTCAGCTCTGGTTTGCTCCAGGAGCTCTGTGGAAAGGCTGGGCTTATCCAGCATCAAAATTCAGCAAAGGCCCAGGCCAAAATGAGCAAGTCTCAGGCTGATGTTTGTACTTCTATGTTTTGGAGGGGTAGGTTTTTATTTCAAAGCCATTTCTCATGCTAGAGGCATTTAATTCAGTTTCACAATGGGATAGAATTTTCTTCCAGAGCCCCACTTTACCTTCTCCATATTCCTTTTTGCTTTCTTCCCTTTCATTGCCAACAGTTTCCTGTTCTCTGATTTCAAGAGACTGCTGGGCCCCCAGTTCCCCCAAATCTCCTCCTCTGCCTTCAGCACTGCCCTCTGCTCTCTCTCCATCTCTCCTGGGCTCCTCTGACACTCCTTCCTCAGTCTGGCTCCTGGGAGCTTCACCATTTCTCTCTGCTAAAGACAGAGAAACAAGCACAGTGATGATCTGTGTTACCTGGCAGATAACACATCTGAGACAGGAACACCTCACTGCAATACAAGGAGATGGCTCTGCATTCTCTAATGTTATGGTGCAACCACTTAGGGAGTTAGAGCTAACTTTAATAGGAGGAGAACAAACACATGGAACAAAGTTTTTAGTTCATGTAATCCTGTGCACCCAGATTAATGTCCAAATATTTGTGTAATAAACAATGCAGTTAGGAATTCCATATTATATACAGTTATTGTATAGCATAAATACACAAAATAGTTTTCCAGGCATTGATTTATAGCTGTGAAACTCAGAAGTCATCTTGAGTTCAACAAGTCCAGAGATAATAAATAAATAAAAAAGGAGGTAAAAAGAATCTTACCCATGGCTTTGCAACTGAAATGACAAATATCAGCATAGATTTATAAAAACATTTCATTCATTTTCCAGATAGCTTAAATAAATTTCAGTAAAAGAAATCTACTGTGAGCTGCTGGAGAAAGAAAAGCCATATTTTTCAGATAATGTCTCTCATGACAAATACACAATGCTCAAGTTAATAAAACTCCAACACCACACTACTTAGTTTTGAAAGGTAAAGAAAAGTTTTGCTGTTTAATTGTATTCAGAATAGCCATAAATCTCCAAGAAGAAGAGAGGGACATTTGTTGCAAAGAAAACAGTGGATATATTCTTCCTTATGGGATTTATATCCTGTTAACATTTTATGGGCATTTTTCACTTGCTTCAAGTTAGACTCATGTAAAAGATCCTTGGGGAAAGCAAGACTAAGGAGGATCACCTGAGGAGTATTTTTTATGTAAAGACACAATTCTTCGTATTTTCCTGGACTTCTCTGTAGTCATAGGTTCAAAAAAAGAGTGTTTTCTGAGCCTGATCACAAGTGCAATGAAAAATGCACCTTTCCCTCTGCAGCACCCCTTACTCACCATCCCTGCTCCGGGGGCAATGGCACATCTCACAGTAAGGCAGCAGAGCGTTGTTAGTGTAAGTGCAAGCACTGCACTGCCAAACTGCATCTAAAGCTGGACTTTCACTTGAAGTATTTAAGCCACAAGGATGAAGTTCACTGGTTTTTTCTGAAAACAAAGAAGGCTTTTTTCCAGTCAAAGATGTTTTCTTTTTATTACTGGAGCTGACTGGGGTCCATCCACTTAAGCTCTTCACTCTTTTGGCTTCATGTTCACAGGTATCTTCATCACAAATTGTCTCCACCTCACTTATCCTTGTGGAATCCAGGTTTTCATTGCTCTTCTCTGCAGCCTCTTCTTCTGTGACTGCAGAAGATTCTGAGTCATTATGTAACAATTCATCACCAGAAAATCTTTTGCGTTTCTTCTCCGTGGAGGATTTGGGGGAAAAGAAGGAACGTATGTCATGCTGTTTGTCCTTTTCAAACTAGGGAAGAGGAAAAGAAATAGGAATCACTGAATCATTTAGGTTGGAAAAGACCTCTAAGCCCCACTTTTGACTGCATCAGGAAGTGTTAAACAAAAGGTATCTTTAACAAAAGGTAACTTCAAGAAAAATGAGCAGAAAAAGCAATCCAACGTTCCTCTCCTGATTTCAGAAAGGTGTTTTCAATATTCTCCTGAAAATTCTGAAATGGCACTACCCGAAAACAGACACAGGAGTGGTAAGCTGTCTGCCTTTTTTGAAGATGCCCATTATAAGCAAAGGCTTTCAAACACTTTAAATATTAGTTCAATTAATTCATCACAGTTAACAAAGATGTCATTTGAACAGAAATTACTTGGTCTTATCTGACTGTGAGGGTGGCTCTGTCACCTGAACAGAACGTAAGGACCCATCAGAAGATGTTTGATGACATTTATTCCCCACAGAGCACTTTTCCCAATGTCACCTAAGTTGAAAAATGGAATTTACATTATTTTTTCCTACTTTTTTGGTGTTTCTCCATTAGTAATGTCTGTAGTGCACAGAAAGCTGAAGCAAATGACTACTACAGTTCTTTTTAAAATGAAAGGAAACAGAAAAAACCAAGTTTCAAGTCTTACATGTGTAAATAAAAGTCCATTTTGGGGATCTTCTAGACTTTCATTTGGGGTCCAGGTCTCAGCAAAACTCAAAAAATCCCATTTGTCCCTATCACCTTCTTCAGCCTGCATTTTCTCTTTCTTGCCATTCAAGGTGCTGCCTGTGACTTTGGCCTGCAGGAAGACAGAAATGGTTAAGTGCTGCATTTAGCACACTACAACCAGGGAAGTTGTATACAAAATGTCAATATTTGTTGAAGATAAAAGAGAATACAGTCACTGTGTACATCTCTTAATATGTTTTGCTTGGCATGTGGAGACAAATACAGGGAGAATTATCTATGACAGACCTTGCAAGGTAAATTGATGTTGAATGACTGAGCCACACCTGTGCCATGTTTAAGGAGCCTCATGATGCACCAGGCAGGATGAGCTTTAAGGACACTTCAAACTTAAACCATTCTATGATTCTCCAACTGCTAACAACAACTGGGTGATATTTGTGGAAAATGGCAACAGAATAAAAGATTAGTGTAATCTTGGATCTACTGAAAAAGAATTACCTGAGAATTACCTCTGCCTCTCAGAAAGGAAGCTTAGTTTAGGCACAACATTCTTTCTATGAAAAAAAACTAACTCACAACAAATTCTAGCTGTTATGAGTGAGCAGAATGCCTGAATGCCTTAAAACTGTAAACCAACAACAGCAGTAAAGAGCTAGAAGATAAAACAAACATCTCCCGTGGATTTGAACCATCCCATTCCCTTTGGCAAAGACTCATTATCTTTGCAACTTGAATGAAGAGCAAAAAGGTAGAAAAGACTAAATGAGAACAAACATTGTGATGATCAGCAACTGCAGGTGTATGCATTTGTCCCAGAGAGTGTTCCAGCTAAACAAGAGCTCTGTGGCACCGGAGTGCAGCCCAAGCAGAGGCAGCTCTGCCCCGGGGCACACCGACCTTGCGGTTCAGCATTGCCCACATGAGGGTGTCCATGGTGCCCTTGGCAATGAGGAAGTGGATGTTGACGGAGCTGCACTGCCCAATGCGGTGGGCTCTGTCTTCTGCCTGTTTGATGTGGCCTGGATCCCAGTACAGCTCAGCAAACACAACGTGAGTGGCAGCAGTGAAGGTTAAACCCTAAGCAGAATAAGGAGATGCGTTCTTTTAAAAAAAAGATGTTTTAAAAACCACACACAAAAACTGATTATCTGATTGTCTTTAGCTTTAACATGCTAAAGGTTGTACAGGACATTTAAATATGGAAATAAGAGAGTGGTTGAAGTGGTCCTCAACAGCAGATGGGTTTATTTTACTGATTCTTCCTTGGAAGAATCAGATTCAACAAATACTTCAATATTGTGCAAAGACTGCACATTGCTTTTCATTATGGAGTAACATCTATTTCTTATTAATCTAGTGCTTTTAGAGAAATGCAGTTTTTCTAATTATTCAAGAACGAGATACTGCTGCTTATCATCATTTAGCTCAAGTAAATTCAATAGAGGCTTAGAACGGTTAACAAGATTAGTGCAAAGAAATGAGCACAGGGTCTACAAGGGACAAATTGCACAAAGATAAATTGCCTTCAGTAAACCACTTCAGCCATCAATTATTTCAGCAGCTACATTCTTCAGGTAGCTAATTCTTCAAATTAATTCACACATTTTCTGTTGTGCCCCACCTGCCCAGCTGCCTGAATACTCAGAATAGCGACCCGGGTGTCGGGGTCCTTCTGAAACTGATTGACGAGGTGAATCCTCTCTGCAGAGGGAACACTCCCATCTATTCGGATGTAGTGAGCCTGGAACATCAGAACAGAGACTAAATGACATCTTCAGTGTCTGTTTGCAGACCCAATCCCTCCCTGTCCCCCAATAAAAATAGGAAAAGGACTGTTCTGTTCCTGTTGTGGGCTTTAGGATACATCAGCACTACTTTGCCCTTTGATTTAAAATTAAGTCTCTATCTAGGGAAGTGTAGACTTTGTATTCGCTGTTTGCAAAAGCACAAGACACAATGAACATGGTGTCTTAAAATGGAATATTATACAGAAGAATCTGGAATTACCCTGACACCATCTTTTTAAATTCCAAACAGTTAAAAAGAATAAAAATACAAAATAGCAGTTAGCCACCATTACCTAACAATTGTTAAGAGTCCATGATCCAAACAAGGTAAAAGCTGTTTGCAAACATTTTTACTGCTCTGAGTTAAACATTCAGGTGGGATGATAGCATGCAGTTAAAACCCCTCAAAAAGAGACAGAAGCATACAGGTAGAAAAATTTGGAAAACAACTGCCTACAACATTGATATAATAATAATAATCATCATCATCATCATGCCAGATACAAGTGCGTTTACATCACCCTTAAACCACATGATCCCTTTTAATCCAGTGGCACTGATCCATCAGAGAATCCTTCCACTCCTGTACTGGTGTGCAGCTCTGCTGGACTCTAACACAGCTGACAGCCACGTGTGTAAGTGAAGGTGAATGTGTGTGCACGTCTGTTAAGGCTTCACCTTGCTCTCTATCACTGCCTCTGTGCAGGCCTGCAGCATGCTCAGGTGATGGGCAAACACAAGGAACTTCAGTTTGTCATTGTCAAGCATCATTTTGATGTAGTCCTTGACTGCTCCTGCCTGCAGTGAGAGAGTGTTTTTGTTAGTGAGACACACAAAATGTTCAAAAAGACAGGGTTTATTTTCACGTATTTCAATTCCTTGTAACGTGAAAAGGTAAATTTCCATATCTTTTGTTATCCATGTAAGACTTTATTAAACACTGACATTGCTAAGAATCAAATAATTCAGATTAATTTTGTTTAAAAAATATCACAACTTGATGTCTTTGAGAAACCTAACTTACTTCTTCAGAGAGAGAAAAAAAAACCCCATTTATCTTCAAAAGCTCATATAATTACATGGCACTTCTTCCAGAGTAAGATGTAGATAAACCCCCTTTTAATTCATACATCATTATCTGGTGTTTTAATCCATATTTAAGAAAAACAAACCTATTTCAAACAGACAAGTTAATATTTAATCAGAACTTCTATATCCACACACACAAAGCTATACATCAAAACTGAAAGAATAAATTTGATATGTTCATGATACCATAATCAGAAAATATTGCTCTATTTAAGCATTCATAGACTTCTTCTGTGTCAAATGTAATTTTCAGTAGCTTTTGCAAAAGCTATTAAAGCAATGATGACAGTTAATAACAAAATTTATCAGTGATCAACAGTTAATGCAATACACACTGCAGCAATCTTCAGATTTCTTTTCTCATTGTAAGGGGGTTCTGTCCATTCCACAAACAGACAGGGGAAAAGGGAATGTTTCTCCATGTCACGATTATAAAACAAACCAAATAACCTCATCTCGTGTTCTGGACAACAAAACCAAGTTTATGAGGTTAAAAACACAGGCTGGATAATTTAGGGATATTAAGGAAAGACCTGCAGGCTCACCTTGGCAATGGCTGTTTCCTTATACAAGCGTGTGATCAGAGTCATGACCTGAGAGAAGTGGCTTTCAGTGGCATCTGAGCTCAGACTCCTCATTAATTTCTCCCACTCTGCAAAAGTGGCATTCAGATTCTAATTGGCAGAAGAGATCAGTGGTTAGACACAGAGTACAAAGCATGTTCTATCTCAACACGTATGTTTCAAGAGTGAAATCTTTAGGAACTTTAGAGAACCCTATCATTGGCTAAAAGTAACTGTAGCATCCAAAATCTATGGGAAAAAGAAGACAGAAAAGATTGTACTAGAAAAAATTTTATCACTGATGAAAAAAATTGCTGTATTAAGTGTTCTTTGTGTTATATTTTAAAAACAGTAACAAAGATACTCTGCTTTACACTCACACAATCTTTGTAACTACATATAATACACATGCATACATAAAAAATACATATCCATACACAGGTATTTCCATTTATTAACAAATGCATTTTTAGCAAAAGTGGAAAATTTACCTTTGCTGCAGCTTGTGGGAGATCAAAGGGAATACGTTGCCTGACTTTGGGAGGCAACTGAGTTAGGACATCATTCTTCAGTCTTCTGATCATTATTTCACTGAGAAGTTGATGTAGCTCCTCCAAGTTTGAAGCTCCTCTACAATCCCATTGCCTTCTTTTACCAAAAAACCTGAAAATGATAAATCAATGCAGAGTGTTAACATGAGATCTTCCAAATTCAATAGAAATCTTCAGTCCATAATCAATTTTAAAGCACACTGTTGGATATGGAAGGGTCCTGCAGCCTCCCAACAGCCACCACTGCCCATCACCTGCACACAGTCCTCTGTCTATTCCCAGATTCCCATACTCCACTGTCCACAGGAAACAAGTTTCAGGTTTAATTCTGGAACTCCTGTTTCAATGGACTAATGAGAAGAATATACCACCATGAGAATAATCTTTATTATATTACAGACAGGAAAGCCATCATGAAAACTGCAAATATCACCATCAATATTCCTTTCTTTCCCTCCCTAAGAATTCCTTCTTAGTTACTGCCAGAGACAGGATTTAAAGCTTAAGCTATCATCTTCAGAAGTAATACTATTTAATGAGCAAGGTTAAATAGAGGAAGAAGGTTTAACATTAAGAAGCTAAAGGCTGAAGAGAGAAATTTATTAACTCAGTTTTCCTTATTCTTTCCTTGCTTTGCTGTTTTTGAGTCAGTGTTGCAGCAGGAACAGCAGCTTTTCCCTGTCAGCATCACCAGGAGACAATAAAATAAGGAACATGACAGATTTGGACAAAAGCCCAGGTAGCATTTTCCAGAAGACTGTGTTACAAGCATGTAATTTTTATTAAAAGACCAAACAAACGGCCACAAAACCCCCACAATCATTTAGAGATTTCTAAGCTTTATTGACTTTACCAACAGTGTTCTAATTAGCTGAATATAATCATTTGGGAAAGGGGCTGAGGGAGTCCCTTCTGCACTGGTGAAGTGGGAATGGCACAGATGGAAGACAGCAACATCTTTTGCTCATATCCCTTCCTGGGTCTATTTATATGTCTGTCCTTAGAAAGGCCTCCTTCCTCCACCCTCAGCATTGGGGATATGACAGAAATGGCAGCTAAGCCTCATGGAAATAGTTTGGACTTCATCTTTAAAACAGGTGTCTACAGACACCTAAGGAAAATCCACCCTTGTTTTCACAGGAAGTGCTGCATAAAATAATCCTATCAAGTTTATTACCACAGGATGTTTTTTGTTCCAGCCAAGTCGTGAAGAAAAAGTTATTCATTGAATGCTTGCCAAACCCTGAACTTGATTTTTATTACGTTTATGGTATTCCAAAAATAAGATAATCATCTATGATTGAGTAGCTAACAAACCATGCTGTACCCACGCACACTTGTGGTGTGAAAATTACAGATGCGTTCAGTCAAAACACCATGGAAAAAATAGCATTTCTCTGTCTGAAAATTAGACAGTGATCTTCCATGTTATTTGAAGTTAAATAGTGATAAAGTGCATGTGATGGAAGGAGAAAAACAAGTTTTATGAAAATGAAACCATGTAATTATTATTGTAAAAATTAAATCTAAATGCTAGCCAATTTAGCTGACAAAAATCTGTTATTCTGAATACATGCAAAGTTGTAGATATGAAATTTTTAGCTAAGACAGTCAGCCTGTGAAATACTGAGACAAGTACTGGACTTTTTTTCCCCACCCATATCTGGTGAGGTAGCAAAAAACCTGGATCCCACAATAAAGAGAGGTACAAATTATTACATGACCATGAGCTTAAGACTGAGAGTCAAAAACTCCAGTTCTGAAGGTAAAACTTCCACAGCTCATACTAACAACAGTAGATGTATAAATAATTATATTTAACAGAATGCTTCAACTTTATTTCAAACTTCAACAGCGTTAATTAATTAATTTAATCAGTGTCACCCTTTTCCCAATGCTCTTTGATGGAGGAAATGGTAGCTGACCCCGGGTTTCAAAGCAAGATGATGTGACAGAGCAGCAGAGGTACTAACTACTGATTCTTTCTCTTGGCATGAAAAGAAAAATCAAAGATACTCATAAGAAGGTAAATAAGCAAGGGCAGTAATACCTGACACGAGCATCACAGTATTTTTTAGCATATTCACTCCAAGTTCCAAACCTTCTTGGAAACAGTGCCTCAATCTGCATGAAGAGCTGCACAAAAAATAAAATAACAATGGTGAAAAACGTAAAAATTGCCTGTGAATGTAAGGCTAATCAGAAATAATCAACACATGGTTCTTGTGCTAAGTCTCCATTTAATATCTGCACAAAACCCACACAGCTTGGCCTGCATGCAAAAGAAATTCCACAGGATACAGGAATCTTCAGAGAGGACAGTTGTGGGAAGCCCTCAAAGAACAGAGCACTCAGACCACTGTAGCTGCACTGAGAGCTTGGAAAAGATTCACATTGAACAAGAAAACACGGATGAGATGAAGTTATTCCTAAAAATCCAGTTTTTATCATTTGCCAGGTACATGGGCTTCTGCAAAGCTTCACTGCAGGTATTGCATGAGTGCTCTGCTTCCTAAAATCCATGAAAAACCTACTCAATTCTTAAGTTTTACTTAAAAAAATGGACAATTTCAATACAGACCCGAATTTTCACAGCTTTTTTTACCTGCTAAGTAGCAGGAGGTAAACACCAGTTTAGAGGACCTTAACCAAGAAGAATCCTTCTTTACAAGCTGTTACACTGTCAAAGCTTCCTGGCTTCTGAGATCATTTTCTGTACATTTAAAGACTTTATATAAAGATTCTGCTTATGACAAAACTGAGTAAAGACATTTAATGCTTTTTATACTCTGCCTTGCAAGCCACTGAAGAACATCAGTATCGCTAAAAAAAATCTCAAATTATTTTCCATTTGGTCATGAATTTTGATGCCACTGCTGTGGTCAAGGACATCTTGCATGGAATTCCCTCTGGAGACCTTTAACAGTGATCCTGGTCTCAGTATCCACACACTATATAAAGGTGTAACACTCTCTAACTTAAATTCTTCATCCAGGGTTGGTTGCAATGTCATTGTACAAGAAGTTTTAGTAATTATCCACACCCACAAAGATAAATACTCACATTAAATTTTTAGTTAAGTACTCATGATATATACCAAGCCCTTTTCCATACCACAGATCTCTTCCTCAAGTTATCACCTCTTTGAACAAATTAAATTCATAAAGGGTCTTGGCATAAGTTCTACTTACGCAGTGAGGAATTCTGAAGCATAAAATACTAATTATGTAACTCTTTTAAGTTCCCTGAATACAAATCAGCTCTTATATTCCATTTCCCCCCTACATTTGATAAATAAAGGCAGTTGTCTTGGGCTCAGTATAAAACCAAGAGGGTTTTTGTTACCTCTCTGCTTGTTCCTAATTCCATAAGCTGACCTTCCTTCAAAGGAAAATTTGTCATTCTGGATGTGCAACAAGCACAGTCTGTATTTTGTTCCACTTAAGTGAACATAAAGAACATTCAAAAGACAGTGATAAACTTAGGACTGCCTTTGTCAGCTGATGAAGTAGAAAATTTAATACAAGATCTTGTCCACCAAAGACTCTCCTACCCAGGAGAAACAAGCAGTTCTCTCTCAGGCTCTTTATTTTCTACTTCACCCAACAACCAGTCTGGAACATGCAATATTAATTCCTTACAAGAAACAGTCTCAAGTTACCTGTGCACAAGCTTGAAACAAGTTTGTAAATCAACTCCAACAAAAAGACATTTGTTTAGTTTCTTATACTTGTCCTCCCTAAGGCTGCCAGCGCACCGTTTGATGTCAAAATGTATGTTATTGTATATATTCAACAAAACTGTTCATTTATTACTGATACCATCCTCAAAACCAAAACAAAACACAGCAAATACAGTATCAAATACCTCTTCAGGTCTTCCTAGAGCAGGAGTTCCAGTAAGGAGAACAGCTCTGAGAGCTTTCTGCACAATTGGCAGTAAAATCTTGCTACGGGTGGCATTTCTGGATTTCATGTAGTGGGACTCATCAATGACAACCACCTTAAAGTTCTGCCTGTACAAAGTGTCTACCAAAGTCTCTGCATCAGATGTTAACAGCCCATACCCCAGAATTGTTACTTTGCTCCTTGATATTCCCCTGAAAGAGAAAATCCACAAGTTTTCTTAGTAAATTTTATTGTAGGATAACTAATACAGCAGAGAAATTATAAAAAACTGATCTCACAAGGTATGTATGTCTCCTCTTGGATTGATTGACATGTGGGCTGCCAGGCTAACAACAACAGCTCTCGGTGTTTAAAACATCTCACATTTATCAACCACACACATTTCATAACCATTTTCAGAAGGCACACACTGAATTTCAAAGGAATTCCATTTATCTGGATGCACTGCTTCACCCTGTGCTCCTTTTCAGGGGCATCCCACTGGAAAAATCCACTTTGTGGACAAAACGTTACACACAAGCCAAGATCTTTATTAGCACCCAAACACCTGAAGCAATGATGTCTCTGCGGAAGCTTTCTGCTGCTCTGGGTACAAAGAGTCCCCTCACCAGCAGCCTGAGGGGATTAAGCAGACTGTTTTCAGTATTCAGGCACTGTGAATGTACAGACTGGGCTGAACCTCACCACCTGGAAAAACCCTTCCTGTCACAGCTCTCACCCAGATTTTTTGCTCAAACAGAACAAGAAAAAACCCCCACAAAAACCTGGAATCAGGGAGCCAGCATGGCACAAGGCAAAAAGATAATCTTTAACTGAAAATGAATTTTAATAACAAATTTCCAGATGTATACAGGTCCAAGGCATGAACTGATTTTAAAATCACTAGGGAGCACTGTGGCCCTTCAGGAGCAGCACAGGCTCTCAAAGCTGTCAGACTTTGAGTCAGACACAAGTCACCAGGCTGAGGGTCATAGCTGGTCTACCCATCTGTCAGACACCACTGCTCTGCTGGCATCATTTCTGTTTGTCCTTTAGTAGCAAGAGATGAAACCAAGCAAGCTGTAGTTTCCTTGAGGATTTCAGAGGAATAAGTAAATGCAGCTACACGTTGATGCTCCTGGAAATGGAAGGTGCAGTGCTTTGAGCCCTTGGCACTGTGGGCACTGCAGGCTCTGGCTGTCACTGTACAGATAAATGCAGCAACCAGGAAAATACAAATTTCCCTAACCCTTTCTGGAGGGTACATTAAAAAAAAGATTACAAATGAACTTATTTATTTTAGCAGAACCAATTTATTCAAAAAACTTCCATTTTCAAATTTGGCCACAAATTACAAACCTAAACTGATGCCTAAGTTGATCTTAACCTGTTTTAATCAAGCAGTTAACACTCATGCAGTAAACTTAGTTCTTGAAGGTTTGAAGAAAAGCAAAGTATTAAACTGAGAGAAATCAAAGCTTAACATATGGAAGCAGAATTTAACAAAATGCTAAACCAAGTCTGGCAGTTGTATTTTTTGCATTTTCTTACAAATGCATGAAACAGTTTTTAATGTTAAAATATTAATTAGTTCAACAGCAACCTCACTGATAGCTAGGAAGCCTCCTGGGAGTTAAATGAACAGAAATCCAAGTTTTCATCTTCCCTTGTTTTTGAATAAAAGTAAGTAATAATGGTTAAGGCCTACTCCTTAAAAAAATCTTTTAAGAACAGAATTTCATTTGCTGTCTAATTTTCCCATCATTTTCCCTAGTCCACGTCCCCTTTCTGCATCCAGCACTATAAGCACTGAATGCCTTTTACGTAAATACCTTTTTTAAAAAAAAGCTAATTTTAGTTTTCACCTTCCTGTGATGAACTTAAATTTTCACTGTCAGTAGGAATTACCCTTTGATGAAGCTTTCAAAATGCATTTTCAGTTGGATTTCTGTGGCTACCAGGAAGGTTCCAAGCAACACATCTTGGCAGTCAAGTCATTTTCTGATATTCCCAGAAAACATGAAGATCAGTCTCTCTCACACTGAAGTTTTAGAACAACATCTAAACATTACCATAAAATCAACCAAGTCATTTACAGTAAAGCAGACAAAAACCACCCTTGCCACTCAGGGTAATAGGAGAGTTATTCTAATAACACCCAAGACATAGCTTCTCTGATGAATTCATGCTGTTAAGTCTAAAGATAGAAAGCGTAGGTCATGATGACCTTTTCAGTTATTTAGGGATTACTTATTCGAACTTACAAATTTTCTCAGCATGCTAAATGGAATTCTAACAGTAATTACTTCCTTATTTTGTAATGTACACCAGAAGTTCTCCAAAAATGTTTTACAGAAGCTAATGAATTCATCAGAGTTGAGAAATAACTGTGTATGTTCAATTGGAGACACACTGAAGTAATCTAATTTTCAGCAGACAAGCATTTGCTACTTTGCAAAAAGCAGATCCCTCAACTTCTAAGAAAATGAGTAACTACTGTAATACAATAACAGAAAACTGGGAGGAGTGGCTGATAGTCCAGAGGGTGTATCTGATAGCTCAGAGGGTGTTTCTGATAGCCCAGAGGGTGTTTCTGATAGCCCAGAGCCTGGTGAGCAAGCCTTTTTAGAGAAGAATAACAAACTGTACTCACCCAATATCAGTTTTGTTCTGAATGATGCTAATGTCATCTGGAGAGAGTTCTGGAATCCACTTCTCCATCTCATCCACCCAAGGGTATCTCAGAGAGGAAGGCACTACAATCAAGAGAGGCCATTCATTTTTATAGTAATATGAAATGGCGATTGCTTGAATTGTTTTTCCTAGCCCCATCTGGAAAAAGAAAAGAACAACATTAAAACCAGAAATCTCTGCCCAGAAAGCAGACTCCATTCAGAAGAGCCCAAAAGAATTTCAAAGACAGAACCAAATAACAGAAACCCAGTCAAAGAGATACTTACATAGCATGAATTTGATTATCACTTTGTTACCACAGACCATCTTTTATGAAACAAGATTTTTCTAGTTAAATGGATTAATACATGTGTTATATCTGGTTAGTTCATCAAAGTCAGAAGAAGCATTTTCATTCATCTCAGAAGACTTTCAGATCAGGGTCTTAATAGGAGAGACTTAAAAGATCAAACTCTTTAACTTATTAAGCTACCAAAAACATTTTTCAAAGACTATGCAAAGGAAAGAAAAATATAGGATGCCTTTTTACAATAACAACTTTGTCCTCAGTTGCAGAGGCAAGTGAAGAACACCTGTGGGAAGAACTCTGGGCTTGACCCAGTGGGACAACAACAACAAAAAAAAAAAACCTACTGCTCTAATTCACCAGATCTGATGGTTTTTCTCTGGCTTGTAACACAGATGAGAAAGCCCAGACAGGGAGAATTCAGGTGGACAGAGAAGGGGAAGATTCAACAGATTTATATTTAACAGGAAACTATTTGCTTCATATTGTCAAGGTCAGAACACTCCCATAAGCGAATAATCATGGCAAGAGATGATTATAAGATTTAGACTTTAGGGTTTTGTTTAAAAAAGATCACAACCCCTCCCCAAGATTTTATCAAAGGCTGCAGCTGTTTTCTCTGCTTGTTCACATGGCAAGAGATAGTTCCCAACTCCTGTGAAACATCAAAGCAGAGATGGGCCTTAAAAGGCTCTGTGCAGGTTTTCCATGGAGTCCAGTGGATATTTGAGTGATTTGCTGCTATCCAACTACACACAGCAGTGAGACATAAAACAACGACTTACATCTCCAGTATTGAGTCTGAATGGACTGATGTAATGATATAACGAAGAGATTTCCCAAGTACAAAAGAAAATAAAGATTTTTTCTACTATTACTGGAAAGAAAATAACAGGAAGGCTACTGTGATACTCAGTTTTCATTCAAAATTGCCAAGTTTTCATTAACATTTTCCCACAAGTTCCCCTTGTGTCACCAGTAGCTCTTAAGTTATTTGAAAACAAAGCCAAGTGAAAAAAAAAAAAAAACAAAAAAA
>VZDJ01000594.1:4314798-4600079 GCA_008694505.1 Cyanoderma ruficeps | reverse complement strand
CCCTAACTGAGGCTGTGCAGCCCCTGGTGACAATCCAGGGGCTGAGGTGAAATGAATATGGAATAAAAGCAGGCTCTTGGCACCAGCACACCCAGGGCTGCCTGCAGATCCCACAGCTGATCAGCAGGCTAGGTAACACAATGTGAGAGATTAGAAAACCTGGAGAAAATACTATGGTCTTGGGTTTTGATATAAACCATCTTTCTCCAGCATGGAAATGGAGGACAGTGAAATTTTCGGGGAAAAATTTTGTCTGTCCCCACTCTGAGAAAAAATGGAAACAGATTTGTAGATCACCTTTCCAAAAATACTGGTTTTCTCTTGCTTTAATTCTTACACAGTTACACAATCCAGAGATATGTACAGTAATTCTCTGATCTCAAGTTCTCCTCCATAATTTCTTTACACATAAAAGCTCACAATACTGATATTTAATTTTACCACCATTTTCTTATTTAGAGATAGGTCAAAAAGCACAGGATGTACATCACAGCATGATACCTCCTCCAGTGCCACACCTCTTGTCATTTCAAAATATATCATCTTTATTTTGGAATAAATGGATCTTCCAGGACTTTTTATTGCTAACATAATTATGCACAGCTCGTTTTCTAGTTCAAGGAGGGAAATAAACTGTTTTAATAAAAAAACAGCTACTGCTGATATTTTGATTTTTCCCAAGCTTCCCTTTTCTCTTCCCCTGAATACTTTTGTATTCTCCACAGCTCCCAGATATTTTGCATTCTGTGCCAGGATAGTTTATCTCCAGATGTAATGAGATTTTTTATAGTATGAGGAGATGCTTAAGTCCCAATAATCCATCTCCCTCTCCCTCCTAGTGTTCAAGAAAACCCAAATTAGAACTGTGAGGCTACAACAATTCTCATTTTCAGAAAGGTTTTATACTGACAACACATCAAGAACATTATTACAAAAATGTTTTATCTGTGGGAAGAAATGCTGGTCTCAGATTTCCCTAATATGGAATGTAATGTATGTTTTCAAATATATGGACACAATGACACTCTTACTACTTGATTGCACTTTAAAAAAATTCATCTTTGGAAACCATATCTGTTAAAAATCTCTTTGGGCCAGGAATGTCTAATAATGCATTAAAAATAGCTCACTATGCAATTGTAAAGCATTTTTAAAAATCAACTGAGTCAGTGTTTTTAAAATGTAACAGTACAGGAGATTTAACCTACAATTAAAAATAACCTTTTAAGTTTTCTCAAGGATTCTTCCAAACTTATGTCAGGTTTCAATTTTTCCCCTCCCTCACTCAGGGATTTACAGGATATCTGCTGACTATCACAGGAATTAGAATTCTTTCACTACCAGCCTTTCTGCCCACACCTCTCAAACAAAAAACAACACATCTGCACAAAGTGCATTAACACCAGAAAAAACAGTGTTAGAGGAACAGAAATATCACTTACCTCATCAGCAATCATACACCTAAATAAGAAACAAAAATGGGGGGGAAAGCAGAAATTAATACCAATTATAATACATAAACCAATGCTTACAAACTGTTTACTATAAATTTAAATTCTGGATTTACAGAACCAATGAAAGGAAAAAAAGGTTCATTCCTCCATATATCACCTACAAAAAGTGAATTTGGTATGAACTGAAAGTAAGTATAACAATTTTTCTAAAAATATTTACCCAGTTTGCTGGCATTACTGCAGAACTTTCAATTCCAAAACTCAATTTCTGCTTAGGTCCAGGAATAGATTAATTGTAATCACAAGAGACACTTCCAAGGCAAGAAGTGTATATTCAATTTTCCTTTGTCTTTCAGAAACAGCAATGCTTTTGCTGCTTCATGATTAAGGATTATTTATATGTCAGATTGATTTTAAAAATGTGATTCCAGAGCTGTCACATTTGTTTTGAAATAGAAGCAGACACTCCCTCTCCCCCACCAATTGTACCAGCTACAGTATTAGAAAATGAATTTGATTTTTTGCCCATTTTGGAGTCACTTGGCATTGCCACTCTGTGTGAAGACAAATGACAATTCTGAGTCCCCAGTCATAAATAGTAAATTCTGTTCAGCATATTTACGTTTTGTAAACATTAAATGCCATCTTTGGCACGAATTTCTTAACGGTATTTTAACCACTCTGGGATTCTATGGTTACCCATTGCACAAATATAGTGTTCCTTCCATGAAAAAAATGGGAAAGATCTTTTGGGTCTTTAATAAAATTTAACACAATAAGATATAAGCACTCTGTATTTTGATCCAGAAAAAATTCAAGTAATATAGAACTGCTTTTTTAGTGGCAGCTACTCTGAAGTTAGTGTAGCTGGCCAAAAAAACCCAAAATTTTTAATTTTCAGAACCACCATATTCTGCTGTTTGTTCGCTCTGCCTGCCAGTATAAATTCCAGTGTCTGCTAATTTCTGCAGTTTCTTTCAACTGAGGTAAAAAATTAATTCAAAATTAATTCTTATACAACTTCAATTTTTGTAAGCAACAAACTATTTGCAATTGCTTTGCAACTTCCCCCCACAAGCTGTGAGGGATGAAGCAATGAAAACAAAGGAAGAAAATGTAACCAAACAAAGCCCCCAAGTCTGCACAGATTTACAAGGAGAAAAAAAAGGCAGGAAGAGAATTATTTTTAGTGGCAACTCATGATTGTGGGGCCTTAATGTCTGTGATTTGCAGCTGGGCAAAGACGTTCATTTGCAGACAACTAACACACAATTCTAATTTAAAAATAATGTCAGTTTTTGCTCAAAGACTGATTTTTTTTTCTATCCCATGCTCATTGTTAATTGCTTGAACTGAAGTTTACAAAACAAGTCTTTTCTGCAGATTCTTTGAGGCCAACTGCTTTCAGTACATTAATCCTGTTTTTAAAAAACAGTCTGAAGCCTGAAATCAGTTGGAATGCACAATAACCGACTGTTGCAGTAGCACTCCTTACACAAATGCAGCAAATGAGTAAGAGCACAACTACCAGCTACAGAGCAGAGGCAGCTCAAGAACAAACCACAGACCTTCTTCAGCAATAAAGATTATTTATTGTAAGAGTATCAGAGCTGAAGTACAAACACAGCAATAACCAAGTTGCGCCTGGTAGCAAGAAAACGTGGTAAAGAGGACAGGAATGAAAGTATTCCTTGCCAACTTCTGCTGATAGATACAGCACTTCTCAGCAAATCAAGTTCAATTTTAGTAGAATTGCATAAATAGTGGAATGTTAATTATGCCAGTTCAGACAAAGAGAAAAAGTGAGAATAGGTAAGATCCTATTGCACTATTCTTTGGCACAGGTGAACTGTTTGGATGCTCCTTTTTCCTTTCAGGATAACAAGCAAAAAAATGACAAAATTCAGAGTGATTTACAAATGGCTCTGACAATTAGAAGCTGAATAGCAAATAAAAAACCCACCAACTTTAAAAGTATGTCAATCACAGGAACATGTTTTCCATAAAGCTAGATTTCTTCATTAGAGTGAAATGTAGCCATTTAAACATTGATTACTTTATCTGCTGACGAGTAAGAAATTGTTCTGTTTTTATTTTTGCACTCATTTTCAGACTGTACTCATAAAATTTTTGGTGCTATAGATTATCTCCTGTTTTCATGTCTATCAACTTCCACTGAACATGTCCTTAAGTTAAACTTCTTAAGTAACAGCAACAAGGTTGATGACTTTAAAATACTTATAGAAACTCATCATTTTGCTGCTGATAAATGAAGGAAAGTGCAAAGTAGCTGCCATCACTTTACCCATAATAACTCTGCAAACAGAGGTTACATTAAGTGATCAACACGGTTTTATCTTCCTCTTTTCTACAGTACCAATAGAAACAGAGCCACAGAAACACTCCTTTGCTTAAAGCTGGAAACCTCTGGTGATATTTTGCTAGGAAGAACTCATTCTCTTCTCCTGCCCAGTGATGAAATTGCTTTAAGTAGTTGGGATTTTCTTCCTGTACTCGCAATCCATCCATTTCTCAGCATTTAAAATGCGACCAGACACATCACAGATTGAGATCAATCAAGTGCATTAAATTGGTTTTAAGGCTGCAGTTAGAGTTACCTGAATGTGTAAAGTCCCCTGTGATTACACAGCTAGTGACATGAATCACTGCTTGGATCCACACTGTTCAGACTCAAACTCCTGAAGTGCTACAGTTTTTAAATTGCTAATTTATGCCCATTAATTAACATTATTGACACTCACACTTGATAAAATTTTGACATGGCACACAAGATTGAGTTTATGATACAGGTAGAAGTTAATACAACTAATGTAAGAGGAAATGGAGGATACTGAATTTATTTTATGACCTGATGCATTTTAAAGCATTCATCTGTGTATCTTTCACAGTTTTAAAATAAGAATCCTAAAGATTCTTAATCCTAAGTCTACTTAATGGAGTTTAAAAGATAAGAAGTCCAAATTTTTTTCATTGGATTCTAGGGCAATGAAAAACAGCTTATAGAGAAGAAAACCATGAAATGTCTCCAGTTTATAATCACAACTATTAGATTTGAAGTGTAAAGAACTTCCCCGTCTATAAAGCCCCCATCACATAGAACTTACAAGATATCTAACAGTTAGTTGCACTAAGCTGCTAAAAAGCAATACTTTACATAATCTTAAAAATATTCAGCCTCTATTTAAAACAAACTTCAGTAAGTTCTATATTATTGCAGTCAGACAAGCTGCCAACATGGACATAAAGGTTCCATGCTGTTAAAAGCAGAAGAAACAGATCTTCAGCTACATGGAAGGGACAAATATGTATTTTTGTTTCACATATTTTGACTGCAAGAAGACAGACTTCTTGTTCTCTGAAGTTCAATTAGTCATTTCCTCTCAACTGGTAGTTACCCAATCTGAGCTTCATCATTCATATCCCATCTGTTCATATGACACCTTAATAAATAGCTCTCTCCAAGAATATAAATCAGAGCTATGATACGCAGATTCATATCCTGTTATAAGCTCAGCCCACATGGTCAAAAGTTTCAGAAAAGCACCGAAAAAAATCATTTGAGATGTCTCAGTTGCACTTACTCTCAGCAGCAAAGTCCAACCGTGCAAAAAGCACCAGTCAATGGCAAATTCTTTCAGATTCTTTAGCATTTAATCTTTAAATGTTTCCCTTCTTCAGAACGAATCCTGTGGCTTGTGTTTGAATCTCTGTCCATTCATCAAGGCAATCTGCTATTTTTTTTCCCAGCAGAGAGCTGTAGAATCTCATTGGGATGCACTGCACATGCTGCTACAACCTTGCTACTATTCATAACCCCTTCGCAGTGTAAGGTTAGCAATGGCCTTCGGACACAGTAGGATCTTTCACAAACAGAAGGGAGCCATAGTTGGGGCCTCCACTAGACTGTAACAACCCTGGCATTTCAAGGTGTATTAGCCTCAAAATAAAACTACATTTATCTTTCAACAAGCAACCACGAAGAGCTTTGAGTGAGGATGTACCCTGGTGAGTGAACACGCCTGCAGAGAGCAAGGGTTGTGTTGTTGTCCAAAACCTTGCTGCTGTTCACTGAAGAGAACAAATACAACCCGAGGTTGTACACAAACCCCACCTTTCTTCTGGATGGAGAGAACCCCATAGTTAAAGGGACCACCCAAAGCTGGGTAAGTCAGAACCCCAGAACCAGACTTCCAGCACTATCAGAACAGGCTTGGTACTTGATACCTTGTAAAGGCATCAAGCATCAGGCAAAGGTGCATTTACACATTCTTACTACAGCAAACCTTGGAGAGAAACCTGAAGTAAACAAGAAAACAGGTGAAGGAGCTAAGAAAAAAACCAGGTGAAGGAGCTAAGAAAAAAACTCAAAACTCCTGATAGAGCCCTCTGAAAGCTCTGCCTCTAAAAGGACAGATTTTTCAAACCTCAAAAAACACAGAAAGTGTTCCTGGTTGTGTTGATGTCAAGAAGATTGGAATCAGCTTCACAAAGCAGAAGGACAAGCAGATCTTTAAAATTTTATGCAGATGAGTTCATTGGAGAAACAGAAGGAAACTGAGGCTAAGCTCATGTGGCATATGTCACAGAGCCACACAAAAATAGTCTGCATCAGAAGGTTAATGCTAACACAGCTTTGTAACAGGAGTTTCAGAGAAGAACAAACATTTAAATGAAAATCATTTCTATTTCTGCTCGTCTGGGTTACATTCAGGTCACCCCTTTTGAAATGTCAGCACTATTAACCATGCAAACAACACAGCTAAAGATTCTTATATTAATTATGGCTGCTCCCATAAGGTATTTTTGTAAAGAGGAAGAATCCATTTTGAACTTTGCTCTTGGAGGAATATTAACAACACACTGGAACTAAGGTCTGTACAACCAGGGATCCTACCAAGTCAAACAGCTGGTGTTAGAGGTTTCTTGTGACTACAGGAATATTTGCAGTAATATCCTCTCTAGACAGTTGTGCTTCCTTACATGGTAGACTAAAAACAGCAATCCAATACATCTATTGCTTGCTTGTAGGGATAATTTAACTTCTTGATTGATTTTCAGCAGCTATTTATCCAGGAAAAACCACTAAGAACTGCAGGTAGCTTTTTCAGAACAAACTCCTTCCCTTTTACATGCATTTTCCAAGGCAAACAGTCAAAGCAGTAGCACTTCATTTTTTAAAACACTGAAAAATTTTGTTACTACTCAAGCAAATGAAAGCTGTTTTTTGTTAATGCAGGCTTTGGAACATGTTGTACAGAGGAAGCTCGAGTCTTTCTTTCACTGGTGTGGGTGTCCTGATATTCTTGGGATTCTCACCTACTCATGTGAGTCAGTTTTATATAACACTACAACATATAATTTACCTCCCACTCACAAGCCAACACTTCAGCACTAACATCTTAACCAAGGGTTATTTAAGGAATCTGAACTTAGAACATTTTTATATAAAACTGCGCAAGCAACCATTACATTTGTGTGTCAGTAATCACAGCACACAGCCCTAAAACTAGAACAAAGAGAGCTGACTCCCTTGCAAAAATAATCAAGGGTGTTGCATCAAAAATAGTGCTCCAGAAGATATAAGATAAATCTTATCCTTGCTCCTGAACTACACTAGGTGTTTAAAAGAACCCTAAGTAATAAAACCCCAACCTCTGATTTAATATAAGATGCACTAAATTGCTACATCTGCATTGTTAATGATTCTGAAAAGGAGTGTAGAGGAGAATGGTTGTGCTGTCTTATGCTTTTCTCCAACACTCCTCTACATGTGACTGAAAAACCCACCCAAAATGTTTTCTTAGTATTTGAAAGCTCTCAGACTACATGTTCTGGAATTTTAGCTTTGGCAAAGATGTGTGGAATAACACAAAGTGGTCGAGTTGAAGGTCAAGCTCAGACCAGACACATCAACAGGTTTTTAGAATATGTTAATGGAACTGTTAGGTGAGGAAAACCTCCAGCCAAGAAGACACCCAACAGTGATAATGAAAACTGCTCATCTATTCAGTCACTGGCTTCAGAGACAAATGGGTTCAGCAGCTGACTCAATGTAAAAAAACAGAATAACTTCAACTAATTTCAGCTACTGATAATCGAGGCTGCAAATGTTAACTTTGCTGTTAACTGGCATGACTGAAATACCTGTGAGCAGCAGCAGAAGCCTTCCTTAGTGTGGAGCCTGCTGGCTTGCAATGAAATGCAGATACTTATCACTGTTTTCCCAATAAACTCTGCATTCCCTGGTGATCTGGGGCAGTTTTCTCTGCCTAAGTTCTTCCTCTCATTCCAACTTGCATTAAGTCAATTGGAATGTGACTCACACTGGTTCAAGACCTGACTTCCACTCACTGTCATTAAAGTGACTTGTCTCACTCAGAAGTGCTCCCTCCCCTGTGTCCTCTCCTGGGCGCTGTGGTTAAACACCAGCTCCTCACCGTGGATTCCCACGCTGCAAGCCTTCCCTGCACACAGCTAACACCAATTCATTCCCCTTTCCCCTCCCTCTAGCACTGTTGACAGCCTACTACCTACACTTGTACTCTTTGTCTCTCTTGGTTCTCTTCTTCCATTCTAAGAAATCGTGTCCTGCATTTCTAAAATCTGCATTTTCTTCTCTATTCCTGCTGCTACAAGTCCACATTTAAACCCAGGTAAATTCTCATATTTCTACCATTGGGTTTTTTCTGATCTTAAGTCTTCTTTTTTTCTTTTTCACCCCACATAGTTCCTCTCCTGAATTATATCCTAGATTCACTTACTGACAATGCATTTTTTGTTCTATTTGAATTGCTTCCCAGTTCTTCCAGCATCACTTCCAAACAAGCTTCCCTGGCTAGGAAAGCTCTGCAGAATTTGGCTCAGACTCTCATTCATACTTCCTGCATCTGAACCTCATTCTGTGAGCTAGCATCTTCATTTATTCATCCCTCTCTTCCTTGGCACTTCTCAAATGTGAGATGTACTCTGAATCATTACAAACCAATGTCTTAAAAAAAGAAAAATGAAATCTTTCTTCAACCCTCAGATCTGAAATGCATTAACTCTGTTTGATCCTCTCCATATTCACTAAACAGCCATCCCACTCTTGTTCCCCAGAGCTGACTTCTGTGCTTTGTTCTCTAAGACTGGAGATAACTGCTCACCTGTTATAATGCAGGTTTAAGAACCCGCATTTACCACAAATTTGTGATCATTTTATATATCTGAGTTGCTGAATATATTGGAATAAAAGATTGTTTCTTTCTTACTCTAGCAAGAAACTTATGCCTTGTTACAAACAGCTCTTTCAGGCTACCTAACTACAAACTACTGAGACTAGAGACAGAAATCAAAAAAAGAGTTACAATTATTTTTGTTCCATTCTGATCTCTGATCACAAGTTCTACAAATAATGGAGACACTTGTTGATGGCACTTGATGCTGCAAGCCACCAAGTACAAATTAAAATAAAAGAAATATTCATTGCCACGTTTAAATAAAAAACAAATGTGAAGGCAATGTCTTTTTCTAACAGGCAAATTAAGGTAATTTGGCTTTGACTGAAGTCAATGTGACTGGGAAAAATTCAATGGTAGCCTGTAAAATATTTTTGTAAGTGTTCTTTTAAACCATGCAGCGGATTCTGAAAAAAGAAAAAATTAGGCAATGGTAAAAAGCAGTTGATCTTGCATTTAATCACAACATTGACTTGCACAAACCTATGACCTTTCAAACAAAGGACAGAAAAATTAGATATAGATGGTAAGAGATATACAGACATGCATCTAGGCTTACTGCTTCAAAATGGAATTGAAGACAAATCTGTTCTCTTATTCATAGCTACTATCAAAGATAAGAAAGTGAAGAATAGAAATACACTGAAAGAGCAAATCAATCAGTAATCATGGATCAAAAATAATCAAGAAAAAAGCAAAGTAAAACAAAAGCTCTGGTAACTTAAAAAGGAATACAAGACAGAAAGCAACAATTGCATTGTACAGAAGGAGAAAGAAAGATTAATAGACAATATAAAACCCAGAGAAGCATAAAACTGAGAAGCCAACTCAGTAATGATGACAAAAGTAAGAGTGAAAGTGAAAAACAGTTACAGAAAAGCGTAAGACAAAAGGGCTTACTGCTCTGGCACACACTGAAATGTGCATGCGAGTGCATGGACTGAACATATTTTCCCTTATTCCATCAGCTTCCAAAACCTAAGACTATAACTCCCTTAGACACCCAACTCAAATGGAAATTATACCTCTCACACTACTCAATGGATAATACAGCCTAGAAAGTTAAAGAAATTTGTGTAGAAACTTGCATAAGAATTTAAATAGGACATATCAGAAATTTCTCAACCTACAAAGGGCTGTGCCTGGGGATTTCAAACATTTCTATTTGCTTCCTGCCCAAGAACAGCCATTTCTGTGATCCCACTGCTAAACCCTCAGCAGACTGTATATGCTGTGCCTTTCTAGTGAAGAATCTTTCAGCTGTGTTCATAAACTTCGAGGAAATTATGATTTGAACCTTTGGTTTTTTGGTCTGCTTCGAGGATGGAAGAGGGGGAATTAATTTCCACAAAGACTGATGATTTTTGAAGTAAAAATCTGTTTTAATTAACAAAGAATGAACTAACTACGTATTTCTCATGTGTAACTTGCTAGAGATCAGAGACACAGTCAATGGGAAAAGGTACTATTTTAAAGCACAGGCAACTGACTCAATATTGTAACAGAGGACATTTACACTCTATTCTCTAATGATTTCACTGCCATAGTAGTTCTCTGTAGCCCATTATCCAAAAAAAAATTAAACACTATAAAACTTCTGCTTACTCTAGATAGGGACTGCCTAACAAAACAACTGCGTTTGCATTAAAACTGATAGCTCTTTATGGCAGATGTGAACTCTGTATATCCTGGTATTGCCATCCATGGTAATTTACTTTTTTTACTGTGTCTAACAGCATTAGGCCAGAATGTATGGGAAATTAAAAATCACATGAATATGTAAGCAATTAAAATATGTAATTAAAAATCATGAATATGTAAGTTAATAATATATTACCTCTCAAACTGATAGAGTAAAAAAGATCACCTCAGTAAAACAGTTTGAGCATACAATTCTAATGGAAAAGCTTGTTTATGGGTGGTAAATATCTCCCAGTCCTGTTTGCATCCAGCTTAAACAAATTGTTGTGCCAACATGCCTAGAAAGAAATACATCTGTGTGTCTGAAGCCATCTTTTACAGATACCACTGACAAGACAAGGAATGCTAAATAGTGATGCTTGCAAATCACATGCTGGCAGTTTTTATTACAAAACTTGATAAAGCATTTAGTGATATCCAGTAGCATGAGAGCTAAATTTCAAACAACAGCACGCCTCTTTTACAGTGTATTCAGGTGAACAAATTGTTTGTATTACTAGACAGACATCACACACTTCTGTAAGGAGAGGATGTAAAACAAGAATACAGGGTAAAAACAATTGTGACTTTCCAAGTATGACATTAGTGAACAGCAGCAGTAAAAATCAGTATTATTCAAAGAGAGATGTGAGCTCAAATGAGATTGAATACAATCCTTACCAACACTATCAAGTCACTCACCCATGAATCTCTGTATCTTGGATATTTTACCCAAGCCTCCACCATTCTTCCAGAGCATTGTGCTTTGACACTGCCACCTCTTCACTAACCTGGTGACCCCTCAGCTCTACCCTAGGAAATGGGAATCTGTCCACATCTGCCCAAACATGACTAAGAAGCAGCAGAGAGCAGAGAACTGCTCACTTCCACCTCCCAACAGCACACACACATCTGACCCCAACAACCCTCAGTATTTCCTAAGCCTATTATTGCTAACATGTCACAGGAATGTAACCAGTTGGTTGATTTTTATTTAAGACACAGCTTAGAGCACACATACACACACACAAACAAACATTATTGCTGTTTTTAAAAGTAACATACACCTTCACTACAAAGAAAATCACAAAAATAAAAGTCTTCATGGATGTAAGTTGTGTGCACCCAGCTTTTCTGCACATTAACGTTTGAGGCTACAAATAAAGACAATAAACTGTATCTACCCCTAGGCAGCCATTCCAAAGTGCATCTCTGAAGAACAATCTCTAGTAAGGAATAAGCAGCCAGTCAGTTATTTACCTTTAAGGCATGTTTGTGAGATAAAAGGTATGTCAACTTATGTTGAAGTACACACTGTCTTCTTGGTTCTAGAATTGTCATTTCCTAGAAAAGTGTTAGGCAGTCTCTGTTAGATGAGGTAATGCCTTTGGAGCACCTACTGGAAAAGCCTTTGATTCATTTACCAATGAATCAAAAATACAAACCACAACAGCATATTTATTTCACGCTTTGAGAACAGACAAGGGAATTAATAGCTCACTCCCAGCCCCTTCCATGCAAAAAGTAAGAGCTTGTTCTAATAATAAGTCCCTTTTCATGCTGGGTGCTTGTCTAATCTAAGATGATATTAATTGAATCTCTTCAGCCAACACTCACTCTACACCAGTTTCCTACCACTGCAGCAAAGCACGGATTAAGTGATGCCTGTGAAGGGAGTGCATAGCCTGGGGGAAGAAGAAAGATGAGCAGAGATGCACATACTGCTCACTTCAAGTCCTAGGCTTATATATTTTTTAAAATTAGAAAAGACACTTCCACAGAAAATATACCACTGGGAACACTGCAAGAAGGTTTAAATCATTATGGAGTACACTAAACCTGTGTGAGGCAAGCATTGACAAACCAATAAGAAAACTCAGCTGCAAGCACCAGAGGCTCTTGTTCTCTGTTCTGGGACAGGAAGAGAAATAGATGTGCATGAGCAAGGGACAGATTTAAAAAATACTCCTTGGGAAAATCTGACTTAAGACATTTTACTTTAGATAGAAGCTGGCTGAGAGTGTGCACACAATTCCTCAGTGTGAGCCAGCTTACACACAGAATTTGCTGTGCCAAGCAATGAGATTTCTTGCAATCATGATGAACATTGTTTCATATGCATGCCACACGAAAACCACCAGTGCTGGGTTATGCAAGACTCTTGTTAGTGAAAGACTTAAAAAAACCCCTAACATAAACCCATAACCCTGATGAAAAAAAAAATCCCTCCTTGCCAGAGAGTCATTAGACTAGGTATTTCAAACATTTTTGAATACTTATTGCAGGCAATTGTTACTACTTCAACAAAAAAAATCTGATAAAAATTTATTCAGTCCTAAAGTTAAGCTGCTTCCCAAGGAACCTCTATATTATACAATAACCTGCAAAAGATGATGCCACTTTCAAATACATCCATTAGCCTACACTAATGAAATGTGTAGTTTCTTTAATTCTAACAGCTTCTGTTATTTCACTATTTGTATATACAAATATACACCTCAATTACACATTCTATGGCAGCCAAGGGCTTTGGATTTATTAAATTCAACTCTAACACAGGCTTTGCTATTCTACCAAAGTCTTAGCTAGCTATTAAAATGACATCCACTCATTCTCAGCCTGTGCAGCAGAAGTGCCTGATTTGGCCGGTGGTCACAGCGCAGTTAATGCCAATCCAGCATAAAGCATGGCAAATCTCAGGCTTTCATGTAAGGGCTGGACTCATCTTCCTGTTCTGCCACTGAAACTGGCAGCATAAAACAGATGGTTTGTTCATTCCCTGAGACAGCAGTGCTAAAGGGTTTTGGGCAAAGGCAAGAATCAAAGTGAAAAAAAAAAATCAGAGATTTTAATTGATTAAAAGTTCCATCTAATTTCAAGAACTGCTGATAAATATTTCCTTTCCAATTTTTCACCTTTAGAGGAAAAGATGCACATTTCTTTTCCCCTGAAAATAATCACAAACATTAGCAAGCAACCCCCTTAGGCCCTAAGCCTCTCCTTCTCTGCTGGAACCCTGGAAGCAAGATGCTGAAATAATCAGGAACTAATTTCATCCATCTTTCCCACACAGGCTACAGTAATTCCATTTGTGCCAGACCTCCTCAACATCTTTCCTTTCCCAAACAACAGCATACAGTAGTTTCACAGCTTTAGGCTGCAACTGCCCACATTTCCTAAAAATTATAAATGTAGAAATAGCATTTCCCTCTCTCCTTTTTGACCCTGTAACTCAGTAACAGGCTCTTACTCAGCAAATATTTCCAGCCTCTGCTGCATAAACAGTGTTTTTTGATTTACCAGGTACTTAATTGTTGGATGCCTACTCCATCAGCTGCTGCACTGGCTAACTGAGAACTCTGCAAGGCTTCTCCTGCTCTGCTGCTGCAGCTCAGTGAGCACCAGAACACCCAGATTACACTCCAGAATTGTACCAAATTTAAAATAGAAAACCACAGAGATGCATCAGGATCTGTTAGTCATTCTCTTAACAGCTCTCTCCTGCCATTAAGAACTAAAGAATCAAATGTGAATTAACTTATTTTAGGAATTCTCCATTAACATAACAAAAATGATGGTCCTACTGATATCAACCTCCTTTCACATGAGAACTTTGATACTACAATTCCCTTTTGCATAATGCATTATTAAACATTTCTTCAACCTCTGTGGAAAAAAACTCCACAATTCATTTTAAACCACGTCACCTTACAGTTTGTGAAAGATTTCTGTGACATAACTCTGCTAAGACTGCTGGTATTGAATAACCTTTGTAAAAAATAATTGTTTACCTAAAGTAATTGTTTTGAGCAAGTTGAATACAATAATTTGATAACTTGATACAGCAAGTTGAATACAATCATTTTACCTGCCACTTCTCTGAAGTGCAAATATGATGCCCTTTTCCTGAAAAGGAAGCAGCTTCTTTCTCAGTCTTTCAGGTAGGAAGGACAGCTTGGCATCAACATCCTCTAAGTGAGAAGCTTCCAGCGAAGGCGTTTCCTGGAGAGCTTTGGCCATGCTGAACCAGAGGGGAACAAAAGAGAAAGATGATCTCTTACCTACATGGCAGAATAAAGAAGATTGATGGATAAAGCTTCATCATTCAGCTTGGAAAAAAAATCAGCACCTACACAACTTTCCTTGAGCATTGAGAATTCTCTCTGGAAAGCATAAAATTGTGCAGATGCTGAAGGAAGAGTCCCCCACCTCAGTATCCATAAAATATTCCAATTATTCCAGGATGAAGAGGGCAGCATGCATCTCTTCCTTTACAGTATGAAATTATTATTTTAGCACTTACCCTATTCATGAATGGAAGTTATTTGCCATTCAAATCGAGCTTACTCATGGACACTGAAATATAACTCTTAGTAATCATTTTTCAGAAGAGTTCCAGGAAAATGAGGCAATGAAGGACGAATAGCAAATTGAAATTTAAAATACTGATCAACACACCAAAGTTGGGACATAAGCACTGCATGGACAGCAGCAATTTTGTCCCCCATTTTCCTCAGTGGAATCTTTGGTATACCTTCAGAGGAGCAATATTCCTGAACCTTGGGCCTCTGGAACATTCAGCAGCAGATGAAAGTACCATGATGAGTACCAGGCTCTTTCATGCACATCCACTACAGAGCTTTGCTTCACACAAGATGGAAAGAAAGCCCCAGTGAGCCCAAGACAAGCATTTCCCAGAAAAAAAAAAATTCATAAAGCTCCAGTAAATAAATACCTGCCCCTGCTCTCAGTTGAGCAAACACAGATGTTTCAATCCTAACTGTTGGGAAAACAACCAGAATCACTTCAGGTCTATCACAATATTTTCCACTGAGTATTTTCTTCCTTTAAAAGTTGATTAAGGTAAGGTACTTCAAGACTGCTGGCAAACAAACAAAAACTAAATTTGTGTAGAGCCAAGCTTCAGCAATGCTGCAGGATTGGTGGGCCCAACAAAGCTGTTCAACACTCCGTTCTGAGATTCACCTCTAAAGAAAATTTGTGACTCATTTCTGTACTAATCTTCCATTCTATAAATGCAGAGATAATGATGTACTTGTGATCAGCTCGCTTCATAGCTTGTTGTGAGTGACAAAATGAGAATGAAATATTAACATAATTAACTTTCTGTTGAAGGAGATCATGACAAGATCCTTTCACTGAAACACTGAATTGGAACCATGCAGCTTCAGGAGAATAAACCTGAATTAGAGGAGGCACACGAGTCATCAGTACACAGCAATACTGCCACGAAAAATGTTTCTGCATCAGTCATTAACAAGGTTAAAACTGACTTTGCAGATCTTAGAAAGCAGCAGAACAGAAAGCACTAACTACCAGATATGTATGAGTTTTTGTTTAGTTTTTTTCTCTAGGTGAATGATTGTACAAATGAATGGTGAATAATTAAAAACTAGGTGAATAATTAAAGAACAATAGACCTAAAATGTTTTGTATGGAGATCCACCTTTTCATTCAGAGACTTCATTCAGCTGCACAAGTTTCATGAGTTAAAAAAACTCAAACTCTAGAGTATTTACTCAAGTTTTTTAAAGGAAATCAGGAATGAAATAGCTGAATTACTAAACCCAGTAACTATTAATCTAAAATTGCTTAACTATCTCGGGACTAGATAGTGGTAAATGATCCCAGCTTTTAAAGGCAGGGATGAGGAAGATTCATGGACCTACACCAAGACTCATTCATAGGGCATAAAAAACCAGTAAAAAATTATGAAGTGCAGAGGCCATGAACACCAGGATAAATGCATTTATTTGGTGGGAGTTGCCCTGTATTTTGTAAAAGTGATTCCCATTTTTCCAGTCTGATGAAGTTTTTTTGAAAGGGCTCTACAACAATGTACCTATAAACCACTTGATGCAGTCCAATTCCCATTACTTTTCAAAACTGAATTAAAACAGAATACATTTTATAAACGTGTTGTACAGTAACAACAATTTCCAGGAAAACTTTTGAGAAAGTCTCTCAAACTTCCAAGAAAACCAAACTGCCATATAAAAAGAATTGCATTGCAACTTTTTTTTAAATTCAAGCAAGCAGACAGTTCATCTATGAGAGAAACAACATCAGCAGTATTTCCAAGTAATCTGCTCCAAATTCTATCATGTTCAATCAATCATAAATGATCTGGAAAAGTAAATAGCTACTGAACGATAAGAGCGGTGCAAATAATAAAATAAAATTTGAAAAAAAAACAATCTTGAATTTCTTTGTAATCACTGCTGCTGCTGTACTGCACTTCACTCCAGGCCCTTATCCTTCCAGAGGCAGCAACTGAGACCCAGCTTGCTGAGGATGTCACCCACAGGGTTTGTTTCTGTACTGGAAAGCTGGGTGTGGGACTGATGACAAGTTCAAGGACTGCTTTAAGTTTTCCAATAGCTGTTTGTCAACACAAGCTGATTACATAATATAAACCCACCGCTTATTTTAACAGTCCACTAAGTATAGCCCTTTAATGCAGCTCAGCAGCACATGCCTAAGACAAATGAGTCTTTCCACTAAGGGTTTTGCTTCATAAATTTCCCCTTGATGGGCTTAAACCAGTCCATGACTGCATGTTCAATAAAACTTAATAGGGAATTCAAGGTTCTAAGAACATCTTGGTGGATTGATTAGTCAAATATTTCACAGAATCACAGAAATGTTTGGGTTGGAAGGCACGTCTGGAGGTCATCCCATCCAAACCCCCTGCAGCAGGTGACACAAGAACACATCCAGGTGGCTTTCCTTCCCTCCAGAGAGGAAAAATCCACGAGCTCCCTGGGCAGCTGCTCTAGTGCTCTGCCATCTTTGTAAAGAAGTTCTCCCTCATGCTGAGGTGGAACTTCTGTTTCATTATTATAGCCATTGCTCCTCATCCTGCTGATGGGCACCGCTGAAAACAGGCTGGCACCATCCCCTCGGCACCCACCCTGAGGTATTAATGTGCATTAATGAGATCCCCTCTCAGTCTTCTCCAGACCAAACAGGCCCAGCTCCCGCACTCTCTCCTCATTAGAGAGATGCTCCAGACCCCTCATCACCTCTGTGGCCTCTGCTGGACCCTCTCCAATAGCTCTTTGTCTTTCTTTTTCTAAGGAGCCACCAGTGGGATAATAAAGAATTGAAAATCTACCCATCAGGACACAGCATTTTAAAGAACACTACAAGAGGAAGCATTCAGACGGAGCAAAGGACATCACACAGTTCTTCAGCATAGAACAGTTTTTCCACAGGCCGCTGTACCGTGCTGGAGGGAAGTACACACCTCAATACCTCCCTGGGGGCAAGTTCTTTATTTTACTTACGCAAATCCCTGCAGCTGCAATCGCAGAAATACCTGAGCGCACGACGCGACGAGCCACCAGCAGCAACCGCAAGAAGTGAAACCTGTCACAAACACGGGCTGGGGACAAGCAGGAATCACCTGGCAGCTGGTCCCCGGCTGGCGACCGACCCCGAGCTCGTCCCACCCCGGGCACCCCCTCACGGCCGCGGGCTCCGCGCTCGAACAGCCGCCGGGAAGTGACGCATGACCGGGGTCACGGACGGGAAGCGCTTTTGGGCCCGTGGACCGCTTTTTCCTTTATTTTTTTTCTGTCTTCCCCGTCCTTCTCGCCGCTGGCCCCGCTTCCGCAGGAGCGAGTTAAAAATCATCTTCCCGCCGGGCCGTGCCTCCTGCCGGCCCCTGATCCGCTGGAGCGGGCGGGCTGAGGGAGTCGGAGGGGCAGGAAGGGGGAAGCGGGGCTGGGAATGGAGGAAGGCGGGGATGGCGCTAAAGGCCGGGCTGGACGGGGCAGTGCCGCCGGTGCTCGGCGTTGGGAAGAGCGGTGAAAATCGGGGCGAGGGGCCGGGGAGGCGAGAGGTTGCGCGGGCAAGCCCTGACTACAGCTCCCAGCCTGCCCTGCCAGGGTACGGGCGCCGTGCGGCTGCGGGAGCGCTGGTGCGGGCACCCACGGGACTGGGGAGCTGCTGCACGGGATACACCGCACGCCCGGGAGCAGGGGAGCGGCTTAGGCACGGGCGAAGGGAAAGCAGCCGGGACAGGGAGCGGAAGCCGCTCAGACCCACACTACCACAGCCGCGGGATCGCTCCGTCCGCCTGCGGCCATGGGCTGCACGCAGGGGGCGGGTCTTGCGGTGCCGGTGCGCTGCTCTTACTGGCGCTTACGGCTGTCTGTCAAGGCGGTCGTGCCCTCCGATTGGCCGCCGCCTTCCGGGCGGGCTCGCCTTCGCGTAAGCGCCGAGCGGCACCACTCCGCGGCAGCGCCGGGGGGAGGGCGCCGCGAAGCTTATTGGTCCGTGCGGCCGTCCATCATTAGCGCTCCGCGCAGCCATTGGTGGCGACAGTCCGAGGGGGCGGGGCCTTTCTCCCCGCCGCGGCAGCCGCAGGAGGAACCCGGGCGGCGCTCGGCGCTGGGTTCGGCGCCCCTCGTGTGTGAGGAGCCGCCACCCGGCGGACGCGGCGTCCCGGGAAGGAGCCCGGGTAGGAGCCCAGGAAGGAGCGCTCCGGCCCGGTGAGGAGCCCGGGATGCCGCCGGGGAAGGCGCTCCCACGGGCGGGGGTCGCAGTGCGCTGGGGGAGGAGGGGGGGCCGCGCCCGCAGTGCGCAGAGAGGGGGCAGCGCTGAGGGAGGGGGGGCGCGGCCGCGGGGCCGGTGGGTGCAGCCGGGGGTCGCGGTCCGGCGGGGAGAGCTCGGCCCTTCCCCTTCCCTAATATAGCCAGGGCTGGCCGGAGTGGGACACAGGGCTCTTCATCTGTTTTCATTTTCTTAAAATTTCTGCCGCGCGTTGGATAATTTTGCATGTGGGTATATCTGCCATATTATAGTATAAAGTGTAAGTAGACTCGAGAGCAAACTACGTCACAGCTTGGTTTTTACCATCTCTTTTAAAAACGTTTTAAAATGAGTTTTCAGCACCGAAGAAGGGTTTCACTTTATGAGGAAGGTAGAACGAGATAGAAAAAGAAGTGAGGAATAGCTGTTTCTTACATGGGGTCTAAGAATTACTCAGCTTATTCACGTGAAGAGATTTGCACACATCCTACATGGTGGATTTGTGTGATGTCCATAGAAAGCTGGATTAGGAGGGTGGTGGAAAAAAACCAAAAAGAGTGGTGCACACTTTGCTTGAGGGTGCATTGCCACATAGTACAATCTGCCATAGTGTTTGTTATCTTGGAGTGGTTTTGCTAATAGTCCTAATTTTAAATTTCGATGCCCCTTTCTCGTTGACCCTAAACCGAAGAGCTCTTGTGTGCCCAAAGCAGAATAGGGAATGTGTTGGGTTTTTTTTCTCTTGCAGTGTCTGACACTGGCCTTTTTTCACTGAGGCATTAACCTGCAGTTTTTAATGGGGTTGCTTTCTCGTGTCTTGTCTTCCACAAGGAGTAATGTATTTGAGACATGCTTTTTGGCTGAATATTAAGCAGCAGTTTTACAGGGTAGTATGTCTCGTGAATGTTAGATTAGGAATATTTATGTACTGTTGAAGTGAAAGGTAAAATGAAGGTCTGATTATTTTTCAAAATGTTTTGTTCAAATAATTTGCTATTCAGGAGAAAGAAATGGCAATGGAAACTCATTTTCTTTGACAGTTTTCCACTGGTTTGGTATGCAGCTGATATTAAGCCTTTGTTTTACAGTAAGTACTGTAATGTCAAGGGTTTGAGTATTTTGTAGAAATTAAGTAACTTATGCTCGTACTTCTCAATTTCCCGAAGTCTCAATGGCAAATACAATGTTAAGACTTATATGTTAATGTTAAGACTTGTGTTCGTTTAAATCTTGGAAGATCAAATATGTAGTACTTGTAACTGCGCTGTTTGGCCACTCTTTATTTTAGAAGACTGTAAATTGCTATCAAGATGAACTAGTACTTTTCTCTTGTGAGTAAAAACGGATTGGAGTAAGTATCAGTAATTTTGAGGGGTGTGCAGTGTACTGGGTTAGGTTTGTTAGCAGTGCTCCAGAAACTATTTACTAAAGATTTGGGAAGGGTCAGCCACTAAATCTGCTGCAGTGGTTGTCTGTTTGTATTTTAATTTTGTATGTTAAGAGGAATAAAGGAAAAGTTAAGGAGATGGTACTACTACTTTGCTCTTTCTCTTCTTTAACACAATTCTGCCTCTGCCTTTTTGCTTTTAACTTAGGTTGAGCTTTGGCTTTAATTTCTTCTCCAAGTTCAGTGTATTTGTCTTACACCATAGTCTTCATTTTGCATTGCTTGCTTAAAGTCTGTCTGTGAAACTGCTTCGAAGCAGCTGTGGTTTGGGTCAAGTGCTCTGGGTACAGCACAAATGCCGCGGGTTTGGGGTTTATTCAGTGAAGAGATGTTGTCACTTCCTACAGTGGCCTCTGTTAATTCAACTTCATGTCTTGGTGTCGCCACTTTCACAAATCTACTTCTCCCCAGAGTTAATTTGACTGAGAGATGTACAGCCGCATCTTTTAAAATATCTTTATGTGTTTAAAGTTTCAAGATGCCTTATTCCAGGCTTTTAAAAGTAACTGATACAGTTGCATTTTTTGGACACTTTGGGGAAAATCGGCCTTTTGACGCCGTGTTTTCTGAGGGTGAGTTGTCAGGAAATGGAGCAACATAAACTTTGAATTGGCTATAATGTGGCATACGGGCTATTTTATAAAAATCTTTTAAATTTATTGACAGCGTGGTTCAGATTTGGTGAGCTAGACAGTTCTATGCTCTAACTTTTACTACGTGGATAAAAATATGAACCACCTTGGATGTCCTGATTAGTCGAAGTGATTAGCATCTGAAATTTTTCAGCTGCTCGAATTCTCATTTCAAAGATACGCATTAAGCAGTAGCCAGTAAATACCAAGTGCTGTAATTCATGGGTGTGAGAGCTAAGGAGCTTTCCATAGGAGTGGGAGAATATCCTGTGACCCTGGCATCGCTTGGCTCAGGGTCTGCAGGCAGAGGCGTTGAGCTCAGTGGGGCTTTTGGTGGCGGTTTTCCTGTGTCCCACCTGGGAATGGCCTGCTAGGAATGACCCGGGGGGTTTTGTTAAGCGCTGCATTCCACATTGAGCCTTTTGGTGATGGAAAGGGGAGTCGTTCGGCAGTGCAAGACTGAAATAATCAGGTCATTCACACCTTTCTTTAGGCAAGAACAGTCAATGTGACTTCCTTGATGGGCTGCTTACTCTGGCTGATGGGTAGCATCTGTGGGAGCCCATTAAAGTTGGGGTTGTGTGGTTCTGGCTGTATCCTCCTGGACTTTTCTTCGAGGTGGTGAACGAATGTGCTGTATAACACAATGTTAAGAGATTTGGGGAAGTGATGTTGGAATGCTCTGGTTCTGGGAGATGGTAAGTCAGCAACAGATCATGATTAAAAATTGTTGGGAAAATGACACTTTGGGCCTGCCTATAATCTTATTTTGATTTCATAACTTGCTGAAGGGGTGTTTTAGAGGAAATAATGTCTGGAAACAGATTTAAGAAGGGCAGCAGCCTTAATTACAGTGCAGCTTGCACTGCTGCTCTTGTGCATACGTTAGTCTCCTGCAGTTTAGTGTATGTATTATGAGAATCCTGTCAACGTGTCTTTTTTTGATTTGCACTTTTCTTCAATCTATAGAATTACATTTCCAAGAATATTTGGTTATTGTATGTTCAGATCCAGACTGCTGAAGCAAAGTGTAGATTTGGGATGGCTGTGGGATGCTTATTCTAGGGTTTCTTTTCTACTCCTTATCTTGGATCTCTAAGGAAATGGGGCATTACCTCTGAGCAGCCATTAGTTTCTGCATAAACAGTTATATACCACATTGTTCACCTGTCTTTTTCCATCTGCTGCTGAATTTTTGTTCTTTACTCTCCTTCCCAGCATCAGTTCTTAGTATTCTTTAATCTGTGAATTGAATTTGTGTGTAAAATTGAATTCTGTCCCTTATTTAGCACTCTTAACTTTTCTGCCTCCTTCTCAAGTTTGTTAGCAAGTGTGTACTGCCGTGCATGAAAGATCCTTGTCCACTTGTGTATAGAATGGTCTGAAGTCTGAAGCTTGTCGGGACAAATGTCATAAGTACATTAAAGGTGTGACTACATAGCAGAGTTGCTCTTTCTTTTTGAAAGCATAGTTTTGGATAACTTGCATCTCTGAGTCAAAAAATAATCTCTAAAAGGCATAAAGGTAGAAGATATCATCACTGGATTTGGTTTAGCCAAAATCTGGTCCGGGGTTTTGTACTTTGGAAGAAAATGTTCTGTATAATTGCTTAGCACTTAACCTACCACAGTCGCTGTAAGAATTGTTCCCAGCCAAGTGAGGTGTGATAGGTTGCTGTAGGTATCCAGCTGAAGCATTTAAATTTATGTTAAGTGAAGCAGGACATAAATAGATGGATTCCTTGCAATACCTGCTGCTGTGAAAGAGGCCATCGTGGTGCCATATCCTTGGCTTTTTGTTCCCGCCCTCTGCCCCCTCCCCTGCTCGGTTTAATGAGCTGTTACTGGGAGCACTCTCCGAACTTTTATCTGTGTAAGATGTGGGTCTCTTATTCTGTCAAATCGAAGCCTCTATCGGGAGCCTTGGAGGAGCAGTTTAACTGGCAGATGGAGGAAATGGTGACTGGAAGTGAGATCAGTGACTTCTTTAGTGCAGCTGAATCTGGAAAAGGCTGTTGGTGTGCAGCTGGTGAGTGAAGTTCAAACTAATTCCAGTGCTTCTGCCAGCAGGAGCTTGAGGAGTGTTCTCACAGTTCTTTCTCCTGTCAGAGCTTGGGGCATCAAAACCTCCTGCTGGTGCTGAGAAGCTGGGAGCAGTTGCATCCTTGACCAGTGATGGATCCACAGGCAGATTTCCATCTGTTTCCATGTTCTGAGTGAACTCGGAAGAATTTGGTATGTTCCTGTGGAGATACAGCAGGAGTTTTGAGAGGCATTGGAAAATTGCAGGCTTAGATCAAATGTTCAGGTTTTCTGCCCGAATGAGGCAGTAACAAAATGAGTAAATCAGTCTGTGGGGAATTCTTGTCCGTGTTATCTCAGCGTGATTTGACGCATTTCAACAGAAGGTACAGAAAAAAGCCTTTTTCCTTTAAAGCATTGTTAATCCCTCGATCTTTTGGATGAAGAGCTCCATTTCAGGTTCAATGTGCTCTGTAGGTGTTTAAAAAGAGTGCACCTTGCTGCTAGGATTAGAATCTTTTTCTCCTTTCTTTTGTAATCCATTAAATCTATTCCATAACTTAAAGCAAGAGCCAAGCCCTCACCCGTTTCTGTCTTCCCTCAGATGTAGCTGGATTGGTTAGCAACGCTACACACATTGGCAGTACTTAGACTCAAAATAAAACCTGGTTGACCTTTTTTTAGTTGGTGGGTCCTTATCCTTCCACTTGAGGTCAGACTATTTCTGAACAAGAACTTTTGCCTCATGGCTTTCCAAGGGAAAACCAAGGGAAACTGAATAATTTTCCAAAGTATCTGCTGATAGTAATTTGCCATTAGAATTGACTGTAATGAGTCCTTAATTTTTACTTCTAATGAAGATGACAAGTTATTAGTCTCTTTCTTCAGGTGTTGTGGTTTCTTCTTTGTTTTAGGCACATCAAAGTGATCTTTAATGTATTTTCATTGCACTTAATCTCTACAAAGGCTTCTAGCTGCGGGTTTGGTTGCACATTGCATTATTGTCATGGAAAAATAAACTGCTTTTCCAAGGGTTTAAAGCTGTAGCACAAAGCAGTGCCAGTGTTGCTGTGAGATGTCATCCCTGTGGTGTGGATTGGAGGAGGGAAAGGACTCCCAGTAGTTGGAATGCTGTTAAGTGACTATGGAAGCTGCTGTAGGAATGCTACTGCAGGCTGCTTAGACTTGTGGTCCAATAAAAGGACATGAATCTTTCACACAAACCGTTGTGTTAACTTAGAAAAATGTTATGATGTTCATCCTAGTACTTCGTGTAGGGATGTTTTGTTTCCCTCTGGTTTCAAATATTGTCTTTGGAGAGGAACACCTGTTTTTATGTGGACATTCTTGTTACTGGGAGATACAACTGAGTTCAGAGTGAGTTTATCTAGTAATTAATTAAACACAGAAGAATAAATAATACCATGTTTTGAGGAAGATTTCTGAGCTTCAAATGGTACCATTAGACTAAATTCTTAAAGCAGTAATATGAAAAGAATAGATGGTGTTACTGGGCTAACTCAGTTAATGCAATGAATGATATTCCAACAGTTGGCTGTTCATCATTGACCATGATGACATGCCATTAGTTGCTACATAATCTTGTATTTCCTGACACTGCAAAGTTTGATTTGAAAAGCACAAAGAGCAGTAGTCCTTATTAAGACCTGCATATCAAAATAGTAGTAGAAGCTGTCCCAGTTCAGAACACAATCAGGTTTTTATCTGGCCTTTTCTGTTGAAATATTGGATAGTGTTAAAAACTGGGTTTGTGCCTGTCTCCCTTGGTCCATAGCAGGGTGAAGGCTTAAAACAGTAATGTTCCATAAAGATCAAGAAATACAGATGTGTAAGTATTCTTTCAGTATCTCTTTTTCTTGTCCCATTCTCCAGTATGCAATGAAATGGAGACTACTTTTAATCAAGAGACACAGTTTAGCCCATTTTTACCATGTGAAATAATTGGGGATGGGAGATTTCGAAGATTTCAGCTCTGGTCAGACAGTGTTCAGGCATGGTTTAGATCCGTGCTGATCATTCTAAGTGTCTGATTTGACTGAATTGGCTGGGATTTGATGGGACTCTTCATGGTGGATCTGAGTATTTTGTGTCTGCGTGCTCCAGAAAGGCAGCAGAGTGTCTGCAGGTCTGTGTCACACCTGCCCAGGCTGGGGGTGTGGGTGTGATGAACTGACTGCTCCTGATATGAACAGTAAGAAAGTCCTGGTCCATGACGTGAACAGGCTCAGCTCTAATCCTGCTCATAACTTATTAACCTTGGGACTCTGCTGTTTGCAGTATCAGGACTTGTTTTCTGTGTCCTTATTTTATTCATGTCTGCACATGCTGCAGTTACCTGGTTATAGTGGCAGTTGCCCTAAAACTTTGGAACTATGTTTGGTGTATGTAGGTTAGATGTAGGCATGGCTTCTGTAAGGAGGATGGATTCTCACATATGTTTGATGTTATGAGACAGACTCCCATATAAAATGTGGGAGGACATAAAATTGATTTTAACTTGTTCTTTGAAATCTTTAGAAATAAAGCAGAAGTAAGTGGACTTTTTCCAGTCCAATTTTAAGGGAACATTTTTGATCCTAAGAAGGCTTCTTAACAGGCTTTTGAAAGTAAAGTCTGATGAAAAAATGTATTCCAGTTGTTTACCACTGAATCTAGGCCACCCAAGTACCTTGGTATTAAATAGCAGTAATTATCAGTAAAATAATGGAGTGTTTGTGGAAAGGATGCAACTCACTGCACTGTGCATTGCTTGGATGTGCCTGAAGACTGAAAAGGAGAGACTCTGGGTCATTTAGTCCAGTCCCTTCTTCTTGCAGGAAATAATGCTTTCATAACTGTGTCAAACTTAATGTTAATTAAATTGCTACTTATCTTCTTGCATGCTGAACAGCCGTTGTAAAATCTGGTTCTGATATCTACTGGCCTCCAGCCTGGCTGACTGTGGAAAACTTACAGACACATGGGTTTGTGGCAAAGTTTTCCTCTAGATCAAGTAGCTCTTCTACCCATCTGTTATCTACTGCAGCCACATGAAATTTAAGTTTTCCATACAAGTTTTTATCAGTGCAAATAGCATTTTCCATGTGAGACCTTACCAGGGCTTTATTAGAATGGCACTTCTGTAGCTTTTCTGAGAATAAATTGAATGGTAGTTACATCTTTAAAAATTGGATTTTCTTATTCTTCATTGTCTCTGCTTTATCAGTTGCCTCTATAACACTACATGTAATTTAAATACTTTAGGCCTCCTCCATTTATTTTTCCTAGGAATTATTACTTTATTAAATAGAGCTGTTTGGCACAATCTCTGCTACAATGTTTTTCTGTCAACTCACTTTCCATTGGCTTTGGTGCCTTTGATTCATTCTTTCATTTAAAATTTGTTTAGAATTCAAGCATAGAGTTATTTTTTTTCCTTATATTTTTAGTTCTGTGCTTTTTGTTCCAACACCAAATGACACCATCATGTATTTTGTACTCTTGGAAAAAATCTCTTCTTTGGGACTTGTGATCTGATGAGAGGCTTCAAATTTTCTGCTGTTAGTGGGTATGGTGTCTTCAGCACTTACTTTCTGAATCTTATTTTTCCTCTGAATGTACTCTTTCAAATTCAGCTTCAGATGTGCTGTAGTGGGGTTTTGGTGTACTTGTTCTTTTTCTGTTTATATAGATAATGGATCTTTTGTTAGAAAGTTCTGACTCAGGCTGGATATTGTTTCTGACTTTCAGGGCTTACCTTTTGGTTGGTCATTGTATTTTGGAGTGGATTTTAATTTTTGTTTTGTCTATTTCTGAGTTGTTGTTTGGTTGTTTTGTTTTTGGTTTGGTTTTTTTTTTCCTTCTTCCTCGTTTATTCTTCCAGCTAAATTTGTGGTTATTCATATTAAAGGGCTTTCTTTCCTTCCCAGCCTCTTTCTCCTGTGCCTTAGGGAGAAAGGTCCACAGGTATTTTACAGATGATTCTTTACACGTAAAACATTCTAAAATGCTACATAATACACAGTGAAACATGTCAATAAATTCTGATATAACTGTATGTTGTATATCTTTATAAGGAAGTGCTATGTCAAGGACAGCCTGCTTATCCTCAATCCCTGGATTGTTGTAGCCTAACACTATGTCAAAGTCCCTGTCCTGAATTGCCTGTAAAGCAAAGCCTTTTGGTCAGAGAAATGTAGGATTGTAATAATTATTAATAGATATTCTATTAATAATTAATAATCCTTTGCTTAAATATTCTGACTACGTGAATAAGATTCTTTGGGATTGATTGTTCAGTAGTAGAGGAGTGTTAAAGTTGGTCTCTTTAAACCATCTCCTTTCCTTACCCCATCTTTGGTCCCACAGAGAGTGGCTGTAGCCCCGACCTTCTGCTCTGCTCACACTTCCAGACTGTGTTAGGCAAAGCATAATACAGGCTGTCAACAAACACCCTCCAAATGTGAAAAATCTGATCTCCAGAAAGATTTCCTTTCCTGTTCTTTCAAAACCTCTCTGCTCCCAGAATTGGGTGTTAGTGCCTGTGTTCAGCTTGGGATCAGTGCATTTGGAATCTGCATTTTGAGGGTGAGGATTTTTTCTCCTGTCTAATTTGCACTGGCTCCGACATGTAGCCTTTGAAGTATTTTTGAAGAAAACAATGGTGCTTATTTTTTAATTTCCTCATGCCTTTATACTTGTCCAAAAACCAGCTTTCAAGAAAATTTCTCAAAGAAATTCACTAAGTTCTAATGCACTGCATTAGTTTCTCATCTAAACTGAGTTACAAAAATCCTTCAGAACATAAACTTAGTGGTGGCAGTATTCATCCTATGTTTATACTTTTTTTTTTATTAAAAAACCCTCCATCATACTGTAAAACAAATGCCATGAGAAAGGAGCCTGTGCCATCACAAAAATTGGTATTTAGTGTAAATGCTGGCATTGCTTCTTGACTGACCATGCTGCTGCTTAAGGAGATGAAATATCTTTGCAAGGCATGAGTTCCATGGTGGCTGGATGTGATGCTGCCTGGTTTTCTCAGTTGGAGAAAGGAAGAATCAGTTCTCTGTCTCCCTTTTGTCTGGGTCCAGGCAATTGAGCTGCTAATCTGATGATGATGATGATGATGATGTACTCTCAGAAGTGTTCATGAGGAAGTAAAAAAATGCTCATTTTAGTGTACTTTGCCTTGTTGCCAGGATGCTCAGTTTTGAGATCTAAAGTGATGCTTTAAGCAGCTGTTCCATGAGGCATCGTATTAGTGAGGCAATTGTGTTCTTACCTGCCTCTGACCAGAAAGTGGAACAAAGGAATTTCTAGGATTCAGCTGCAGTGCAGGGAACTGCTCAGCACTGGTTGTTAAACCTGTTAGAATGGAGCTGCTGGAGAGGACAGAAGCTCATTTATAAACAATGCAGGAGGACCAGCTTTAAGAATCCAATACTTTAATCTTCTGTGAGTTTGACTGTCTCTACTGGACATTCTTCTGGAATTGCTTTAGCCATAGCCTCATTCAAGAAGCTTTGCTGACATGGAAGACTTTGCTGATAAAACTTGACCAGGTGTCAGACTCTGAGATTTCACTGGATGAACTTGGTTTAAAACCTCTGTGTCTGTGGGGTGTTGAGGTCTGTACAGCTGTCACACATGATGACAGCACAATGTAACATGTAACTTGTTCCAGGCCTTGTCCTCAATTTAATGCACTTAGTTGAAAATCAGATAAACTGAAACAGTTGCATACAGTAAATTACAGAATCATGGAATCATTTAGGTTGGAAAAGACCTCCAAGATCATAGAGCCCAACCCTTCCCTCAGCACTGCCAAGCACACCATTAAACCATGACTCCAAGTGCCACATCTGCATGTCTTTGAAATCCCTTCAGTGACGGTGACTCTGCCACTTCCCCAGGGAGCCTGTTCCAGTGCTGGACACTTTCCATGAAGAAATTTTTTCCTAATATCCATCCTAAACCTCACCAAGAGCTTGAAGCCATTTCCTCTTGTCATGTTGCTTGTTCCTTGGGAGAAGAGCCTGAGCCATACCACACCAGAGCTTTCTGTTAGGGGGTTAGAGGGTGATGAGGCCTCTCCTGGGCTCCTTCATCTAAACACCCCCAGTTCCCTCAACCACTGCTCACAGGACCTGTGCTCCAGAGCCTTCCCAGCTCTGTTCCTTCTCTGGACACACACCAACACCTCAATGTCTTTCTCTTGAGGGGCTTCATGGACAATTAAGAGTATTTATCAAAATGATATAAAATAATTGGATTATCCATCTTCTACTGTGTTCTGGAAAGTTTTTCTGATAATGTCAGCTACTCATAGAAGAGCTCTGTAGTTTATTTATGAACATTCATAGGCCATTGTCTTGTGGCAATACATAGACTCTGTTAATCTCTGAAAACTGGGAACTTTACTGAAAATAACTACAAATCTTACTGTTTTGTTGATATTTAAAACAGAGATCTGTGACAAAAAGACCCAAAAGTAGACCAGGTATGTATTTTTAATGTATTTTTTGCATACATTACAGTGTCTCAGGGAACTCACAGGGAAAAAGAGTTCAGTTGTAGAGTAAATTAAAATAGTTATTTTCTGTCATATTCAGCAAAAGAATAATGTTACAGCTGGGCATGTCCAGATGCCCAAACTTTTGCTGACCAGGTAATGAGAGACTTGGAAAGGCTGGTGATGAAATTTGTTAGTAGGGGTTAGTAATATAGTGACTTGGCTGAGTTGAAAGTTTTAAATTAACAAAAATTTTGCCAAATCTTGCTGCCATTGGTTTTCAAGTGCATAGACTCTAGACTGCCCATAAGGTTTCCTCTCATAACATTTTATATCTGGCAAAATTTTTGCTATGGATGTGCATGATGGATAAAGGCTGTCCAGTTCTCTTCTGTTAGTCTGGTCCTTACTTCATAATTGCAAAGATTTGTTCCTGTCCCTCTGGAATTATTGAATCTGTAAAAGGAGAATCTTGGGTAGAAAGTTTGATTTAGCTTTGGATTAGAAAAACTATTTTTTTACATTGCGTATTTCATGCAAAATAACTGGGTTTGCTTCTTTATGCTAGAGGTGTGAGACTAGTGATCTTGCCTTCATGTGTGTTAAAACAAAAAAGAGATGCGTGTCTAGAACTTTAATAAATATTCTAGATGAGGTATGTAGTATTTCCATTTGTGGTGCTGGAATAAGGCTATTGCTTTTCAAAATCTCACTGTTCTGGATTACATATAAATAATTCACTCAGGAATCGGAGATCTTTGTATATTGCCACCTGCTCATTATTCAGAAATTCTTGTTACAGTCTGCTGTTGCCCTAGCAACATTCTGAAAATTAGTGTTGCATCTACGAAAAAGCTTTTGTTTATCTAGCAAAGCCCACTATCCAATCTGTACTACTGCATGCTGCAGCTCAAGTGATGACTCCAGGTCCCAGCCCTAACTGTTTAAAAAATAATGATTTCCTTTTATGTAACATTAATTGAAAAATATTATCTTCTTTTTTTTTCCCCTACCTAGTCATAGATAATTAAATATGATGCTGATTTTGTTTAAAGTCCCTTTAGGGTCTCATGATGCCATTGTATCATCTGAGTGGAGATGCTTGGCTCTACAGATATGCAAGAAAGTAAAAAAGCACATGTTGACTCCTAGTGTTCTTAGGAGCTCTTCTCCCTCCTTTCTCCTTCCCCCTGTTGAATTCTACATTAAAAATCAGATCTTGTTTAACCTTAAGCCCTTTGGGATTTAAAAAGATTGTGCTTATGAAGTCGACGTGAGCCAAGTTTGGGGCAGGAGTAAGGGTGGTGTTAACCAAGTCCTTGAAAGTGCTAATGCCACAGCTAACAAGCCTCAACTGCAGCGCTCACTGCTTTAGGTTGAACATATTTATCTCACAAGATTTACTTTTGGAACACAATTGAGGAGGAAGACTGATAAGCTGGATCTTTTTTCCCAGAGACGAAAATTAGTTGAGAAGCATCATTACAAACACTGTTCCTTCCAAATCCTCTCTCTTGTCGTGAAAAGAGGGAAAAGCTCCCCTCTGTTCTGTGTGTTCAGATCCTGCTTCCCTGCTGCACTGCCACTGGTTTGGCTCAGCCCTGCAGTTACTCTCCTTCCCTCCTGTGTGGGTGGAAGGTAAGACAAACCTGCTCGGAGAAAATCTGCCTTGTCTCTTGTCTCACTTGACCTGTTGCTTTTCACATTCAGAGTTCCAGAGAGGAGCAGAGACTTCTGGTAAATTGGTGAGCTGTAGTCCAACTTCATTTGAAAAATACAGATTTGCTGAGACTCTCACATCTCCCTTGGTTTAAACCAGTGTTTATAGTCTTTTGCCTCTGGGGTACTTGAGGATTGGAATTGAAATGTAGGATTAGAGCTGAATTGCTCATTGTGATTTCAGTTGAAGTCTCTCCTCTTTTCTTGCTTTTAGGCACCTGGCACTGAAGCCCTGTTCCCATGCTCTAATTGTTTAGAATTTTTGGGATGATAACACAAGTTGTGCTACCCAAACATGGAATTTTGTAAACATGAGTGAAGTCTTATTGTTTGGGTTTTTGTTGTTCCGGGGGTAGACTTTATTATTTGGGAACTTGTATTTCTGCTGTCCCTTTGCAGAAAATAACCCTGGCTTAGTATAAACAGATTCTTACAGTTCCCTATTCTCATTTTTGTGTTCACAAAACTACTGGTCATTTTTTTTTGCTGGAGTAGACAAGCTCTTTGCTTTTTTTGGTTTCTTGTCTGTACCAAGAAAGGAATTGATTTCACACCCCCTCAACATTCCCATCCCCTGGTAAGTGTGACAGAACCACGGGAATTGCTCATGAGTTTTGGGCAACATCAGTACACTCCAAAGGAATATTTGCATATCATAAACCTTATTAAGACCAGGTTTTCTTATGGGGGAAAAAACTATTGGGAGAAAAATGGAAAAAATACATCCAGTGAAACAACAGAAGTTTGTTGTGGCTGTTGGTTCTAAGGCAGATGTGTGGTTTTGAAGAATTCCTGTTCAGCACGTGGGAGGTACATGGGCCTGGCCCATGGTGTCAGTCCCCTTACTGGGGGAGCTCAGAGGAAGTTTTCCAGGGATATTATTATGTGTTCAAACAGTTGCTTTTTCATTTTTCATTAAAAAAACCAAAACACAATGAACCTCATGTGGATGAGGGGATATTACAGCTTTTGCTTCCAGACAGTGAGGATGACCTTAAACTCCAACCTCTGAGTAGCTTAATTCTCTGCTTATCTAATGCCTGGCATTTAGATGAGACTGTAGAAAACAGAAGGTCTAGAACAGTCTGAATTTAAACTGCAGTTCAGGAGAAAGTTAATGTCAAGATATTAATGCAAAACTGGAAGTCAGTTCATTAGTTGTGCATGAATTTTTCATCTTGAGACTGAACTTACAATCACTTAATTTGCTTTTATTTTTGTTAACAACAAAGCAAGATTGTGGTGAAAACTGAATGATTCTTGAAAAGTTATACACCCAGTTTTTGGAAGTAAGATTGAATGAGAATACTTAGTTGTAGGAACAACTGGGGGTGGAAGGACGAAAATTACAGTGAGAAAACATCTGACAAAAGCAAGTAAGTGATTTTTAGTCTTGCTTTGTGATATATTCACTCCTTGGTTTCGCATGAGCTGTTACTCAGTTGTTTGCTTTAACTGCAGAAGCAATGCTTTGGTTTTCATTTATTAAGCATTAACACTTTCTGTAGATGTCAAAAATCAATCTGTGGTTGAATACAATCTGAGTGATTCTTACTTCAAATTATGGAGATAGGCCAGAGCTTCTACTGGTAACGTTTCTTTTCCCTTTCTTGTGTAATGCAGTTATATAGCACACAGAAAATTAGAAATACGGGTTTTTGAAATGTGTTCTAATGTGCTTTCCGGAGGAAAAGAAGAGGTTTGGTGGCTTTGGGGTTGTTTTTTGCTTCACAGAGCATTACTTTCAGGACCATAGTTAATGGAATCAATGGCTACCAATATTCTAGGATCATCTTCTACTAGAATTTGCTTTTTCCTGTTGTTCCACTCCTTGAGTAAGCAGGAGATTAGAGTTGCCTTGTTCAAGAGATGAAGAATTGGACAGAATATATCTTTTGGCTTCTTTAACTGGTCCCAAAAACATCCCTCCCACATTTTTTGTGAGAACTTTGAGAGATGCCAGGTTTGGTTGGTGGTTTTTTCCTTTTCAAAGTCTGGTCATGTGAATATTATTCCTATTTAATTACTTAGAATTTTTTACTCCAGCTAACACCAAAAGTTGACTTACACTCAGAGATACATTTGATATTTTTCAATAGATTGCTATAATAAGTACTTGCAGAGAGATCTTTAATACTGAATTCTGTGAATCCTAGAAATATTTTTTCCAGCTTGCTTTGTCACTGTTACTCTAGGCTTTTTAATTAACAGTAAGTTAATCTTTGACCAGCGATCAGCCCTACAAACAGACCCACCAGGCAGACACTTGCTCATTTGGTATTTGAAAAGTAATTGCATTTAGTCTTTGAGACCAGCTTTGCACAGTCAGTGCTTGGGGACCGTTTATATTTTTATATTTCAGGATTTAGCTTAAAGTCTCCTGTATTTAGTCTTGGACAGCACCTTGTCATCATGTAGCAACTGTGGCTAAATGGTGATTGGTATCTAAACAGCAGTAAAATTGTTTCACTTATACTTGTAAGAGTGAGAGTATATCTCATTTCTTAGAAGAAAAATGAAACCACCAGAGAAAGACGTTTATTTCAGCTTCATCACTCTGCTGTCTAAACTGTGTTTATGGTGCAAAGGAATGAAATTGCAGTGCTGCTTTCTGCTTTCTTGGAAGTGAGAGGTTTTTATAGAGGGATGATATGAACTAAATACAGAATAGGCCTTCATGACCAATCTGGAGTTACATAATGTTTCTAAGGGTAGAGATAAATATATTCCTGTTCAATCAAATGTTAAAGAGTTACTGGCAGTTCAGAAGAGACAAATCAGTCAAGTGGATGGAACTTGGAGTAGTCAGAATATGGCTTCACATGATGCTTCTGTTAAGTTCATGTGGATGGGGCAAACTCTCTAAATGTCTCCCTGTGCCACATAACAAGAAAAGCTGCTCTATTTCCTTTAGGATTATAGATAGATTTCATTTTGGAATTGGGATAAGTAGTTGAAATATCCCATTCTAGTATTTTTTAAGCTTTTTGTGTCTTGAACTTTTTTTAAATTTTTGTTTTGGTTGGTCCAGATGCTTGCTTTTTATCTTGTTCTTTAAAAATCTTCAAAGAACTTATTTTCTTTCTCATCTCTTTTTCATTCTTCTAAATGGAAAAAGGCTGTTGTTAGAACATTTCAGTGTGTGTGTCCTTCCCTGGGAGTTTGTGTCCTGCTTCTTCAATCCTGTAAGTCTTGCTGGGATTTGTTTTGGGGTAATGGGGCCCTTGTGCCTCAAGTCCTTGGATATTGCAGAGCCAGGAACATCATCTTCCTGATGTGTCCTATGTAGCAGAGCCTTTTGATCAGCTGGGATTTCTGTCTCTGTGTCAGTATTCCTTTTCAAGTTTCAAAGAAAATTCCATTCAGGACAGTCCAGTCTTTCCTACTCTGAGCCAGACACTGGTTTGCAGACTCTTGATGGTGCACTTTGGCCTCTTACTGAGTTCTGTAAGTTTGTTACGGGATTTTAAAAAAATGAAGATTCATTTACATCACTTACATACTGCAGTTGTAAGTACAACTATGGCAGAGGGAAAATGGTTTTGAAGAGGTAGTGCTGCATATCTTCACTTTTTTTCTTAGGTCTAGAATTCTCCCTCCTTTGGCGAGCATCTGATTGCTCTCTAGACTGTTTTTTGTTTATCTCTTGAATACCTGGCTTGTGTGTTTGATCTGTGGTATGGCTTTGAAATTTAAATTGAATTTAAAATTTTTATTTGCTCATCTGTTGTTGACCTTATGATGCCTATTCTGTTAGATGGTATTTCAGCAAATGTAATTGTGTGTGTTTGATAATAGAGCTACAATTTACATGTTTTGAGTTAACTGAGTCGGCCACTTCAGGGTTGCAATTGTAAATTGGCCCTGAGTGCTCCAACTCCTCTTTCCAGGCTATAAGTTTTTACTGCTCTTAAGCATATTAATTATGTATCTTGACTAAGGAGGAAATTACAGCATTATTTTTATGATATTTCATTCAAATTGTTTTCCTGTTTCACCTACGTTAACATGTTATGCCCGTGTTCATTAGCACATGGCAGCCAGAGCTGAACACACAACATCACATGAGCATTTATAAAATGCATTTCTGGTGCAGGAACATTTCAGGTAGTGAATGTTATTCCAATTTTTAATCCATCACTTAGAGCAGACCAATACATGTGTGTAGGGGATAAAAAGGTTTTCCTTGGGAGAAAGTAAACCCAGGCCAGTCTATCCACTTCTGTAGGGTGAGTCTTCAGGATGGCAGTTACAGAAGCCTCCACTCTTCATAATGTATGGGTGTGTGAATTTTAGAAAAATTAACGAAAATGTTCTGAGGGGCAGTGCAGAGTATAACAATAGTTCATGGCTCGGTTCTTTCTCTGTTGGGTGCTACTTTATTTCCTGTTTGGGGCTCGCTGCATCTTGCTGCTGATCTTCCTGATTGTAAAAACACTCCTAGGTGCTCTGCCAGGGTGTGTGTGAATACCAAATCTGATTATAACACCAGCTAGACATGCACAGCAGACACGTTTTCCTAGTGTTGTGTGAGGAGACTGCTTAAAAGATTATTCTGACATTAATGTAATCTGTATAATGTGTTCAGAAACTGAAAACTATTCTCTTTGGCAGCATTCAGGGTATGGACCCTGCCGTGAATGGCTTGTGCACATAGGTGATCACCTCTTTGGAATTCATTATACAATTAGGAAAATAAAAGTAATTTTCTTGTCTAGCATGCTGCTGAGAAAGCCTTTTCCCTGAGAAATAATGCTCCCATTGCAGACCAGCTGGAACCTCTGCAAAAATAGCAAGTGCATCCCAGAATTATGCCCTTTGTGTGTATTTTCCTCGAGTTTGGGGTGACACTGCAGGGATGGTGGGGTGTGTGCTGAGATGGGGAGGGGACTGCTGTGTAGAGGGGGGCACAGCCAGCAGCTACATTGAACCCAGTGCACGAGAGAAAAGCAGAGATTCCAACAACTGCTGTCCTCAGCTGAATCCAAAGGATTGACTTTTCCCCTCCCCAGATGATGTTGCTGCTCAAGGACGACAGCCAAGATGTGGAGTGTGTGACACTGCCATGTGTGGGCAGGAGGAGTGCAGGCTTTAAAGATGGAGCACATGAAAGAGGTGGCAGAGCAGGGGAATAGCAAGCATAGAAAGATACAGATCTGTTGCAAATAGCAGCAGTCTCAATATCAAATGATGTTTTATAAACTTATATGTATTTATATTTTATATTTATTTATTTATATAAATCTATTTTAGTACTGAGGCTGCTGCAGTCTGTGACAGCTCTGAATCCTTCCCCGGTTGTTTTAGATTTTTTATTTCCTACGTTGGTTACATTGTAGAAATGAGTCTGTCTATATATATGTATTTTTTTAAAGTCTTGTCGCTTAAATACGTAGGTTACTGATCTCCTGTTTGTCAGGAATTGTAGCCTCCCAAGACTGTAATTCCCCTCTCTGGAGCCCGCAGATTAAAAATACTGCCCCATTCTCCTTCCAGCCTAAGTTGGTGTGCAGGATCCCTCGGAGAGGTCTCTGGAGAGTCCAGAGAGGGGATTATGATTATCAGTGTGCAGCAGTGCTGCTGAGCACGGGGTGATGCTGCAGCTGGCCAGGGATGGAGGTTTCTCACAAGCAACAAAACTGCAGACTGCTGCTCTGGCCACTGCTTTTGGAAGTATGGTAATTATCATATAAGTGGCTTTTTTTTACCCCTCTCTTTAGACGACGTTTTTCTTCCATATTTGGGTTCTGATAGTGGGTATGTGCCAGTGCAGAAAATTATCATAGCATTCATTCTGCCAGTGACAAACGTGTTTATCTGCTGGCACTGAGGACTAACTTACTGATGACTTTTTGTGTTGTGTTCACAACGCCAAAGTGAAGAAATAAAACTGTCTAGAGAGGAAATCAATAGCTTTAGAGTACGAATGTTTTTGTCCTGCTTCTTTGTCACATCAAAATTCTCGCGGTATGCTGTGAACTTTAATTTTAGAGTAGTCTGAGTGTTAACGGAGAAAGTGATTAAAATGTGTCCAGCCATTTTCTAGCCGCCGGGGAGCTTCGGGAGGTTGTGAATTGCTGAGGAGGAGCTCCCTGGGTGGCGGTGCTGGGTGACAGTGACAGTGGCAGTGCCAGCGCGGCTCCCAGCTGTGCCTTCCATTGTCTCCGCGGCTTCGGGCAGCGCCGGGCGGGCACGGGCTGAGCCCCGGGCGGGGATGGATGGAGAGCCCGCCCCGGGGCTCAGCCATGGAGCACAACGCCCACAGCGGCCGGGCAGGTGAGTCCTGGAGCAGGGCACCAAACGCCGCCCAGCAGGGGAAGAATAAAATGTGTCAGACAAATTGCACTTCGCGTTTTGTTTCCCTTTTTGCACAAAAGCTGCTCTAGGCCTAATCAATTAGCAGAGATCATTAGCATCCCTGAATCACTTCCTTCTTTAAACATTGACTTGAAAAAGATTTTTTTTTTCTTACATCTTATTTAATAGTGGCATTCTTGCTAATTTTTATTTACTGGGTGTTTTGTTTGTGCTGGGGTTGGAAAACCATTAAAAATATCTCTGCTAAAAGAATTTCCCAAGGTGGCAGAAATGGGGGAGATGCCTAAATTTTTTTTCAGTGTGTTTTTTTTAAGTTACTGTTATCTCCATTCCAGCGAGGAAATACAAGTAAGCTTTTTTTTTTTTTTTTTGGTAAAGATAAGTTTTGAACTGAAAAATAGGTTTCAAACCTAAACAGCAACAGTATTTATAGCAGACTATGTGAAAATCAGGGGTTTTTCCTATGCAGTTGATGACTGTCTTGTGTTGTGGACCAAATGTCTTTTTGTTGAGATAAGAAGTAGTTTTGGATGGCTGTTAAATTGATGACATTTGATTCCATGAAGATCAGTCATTTAATTTTTATCAAGTCACTGCACTATCAGAACTGCTGACATCAGACCTGCTGTGGTTTTGTTAGAAATTAAGCAGAAATACACTGCTTGAGGAGGAAAGTTTGTAGGGTAGACAGTTTTGAAATTCTGATTTGTTTTTACCTGATGTTTGTAATCAGCAGATTTTGAAGCAGGCCGATGATGTTTGTGTGTATGGTGATGAGGTGGTGTGATATTTGTGAAGCTGTGGCAACAGGGCAGAGGTGAGAGCATTGAGAGTGCCCCAGGGAAAGTTTTGGCATGTTTCTCCTGTTTGCTTTGGTGATTTTTTGTCTTTAGTTTATGCAGAGAAAGGCCGTAATGGTACAGTAATTTACCAAGTTAGTGAATTTTGTTATAAGATGGAAAGAAAGGGCCTGTTAGAGTTGGAGCTTTTGCTTCTTAACTCTTTTGAAAACTAAATCTTTTCCATAATCTCAAATATCTTAGGGGCCTGAACAGAATCTTTAACCTGGCCTGGTAACTCCAGGAGTCTGTTCCCACCATCCACTGTTGAAATTTGTGTCAGTTTTAGAGACACTTCTTCATGTTACTGATGGAAATATGATGGACAAGTGTTAGCTGAGATACTCTAGGAAAGAAACCTGATTTATGTACAGAAAATTGTTAGCTGCTGTGTGCAGGTGTCCATGGCTGTTTTCTAAATGAAATGGAGATTTGTGTCTTTTAAGAAAGCTGCTATTTGGAGGTTCTCTACTGGAAATAGTCACAGGCAGTGCTTCAGTTCATTTGCTTAAAATAACTGGGGGAAAAAAAGTCAATCTTTGACTATTTTGAGGTTTTAGTTGGCTACTGCATCATGTGGGGACTTGTAGATGGCATGACTTCATTTGATCTTACGTGTTTTCTATGGAGTGCTTTGAGTAGCAAGATAATTTTTTACATCATCTGAACTTAAAATATTTATGTTCTCTTACTTCTGTACTGTTTCTAAAATACCAAAATTAATCAATGCTGAGCTTAAAAGATTCTTGAAGATACCTTTGGTTAGTTTACAGTTGAGTAATATAAAATAGCTTTCCAGGTTTTTTTATTTAAAAATGTTTTAAAGCAACTGTAAACAGCTCAGGCTGTACTTATATTTTATTGTGCTATAAAACCTCTGACCTGCAGCAAGCATTGACAGCCTCATAAAGAGAAAACCAATTATTTTTTCCCAAACTATTGATTTTCAATGGACACCAAAAAAAGCTTATTGTTGTTCTTCTTACTCCATTTTAAGGCCTTCACACTAGAAAGGAGGCTTCAGAGAATGATGCAATAGCAGATGATACTAATTCAGTTTTCAAGGATTGTTTTTAATAAGAAAACTGTTGCTATTTGATAGTTGAAAACAGGTTGATACTTCGGGTTTGGGCCTATGATCTGCCTGACTTCACGACTTAAAGGTATTAAATAGATACATACAGATAAATATTAACCAAATTATATGGTGATGTAGACTTGTGCCATGTGGTATTACTGTGTGCATTCCCTGAAATTGTTGGAAGCTTTTTAAAAGTATAGCTCAAAGTGAGTGAAAAATTTGTGCGGAAAAATGTGGGAGATGTCCGAAGGAGCTGAATAAGGCTGACGGGTGCCCGTGCAATATGAACAAGGTGAGGAGAGCAAAGGTCTGGGGATTGCTCCAAGGATAAAATGGCTGGAAGTTGTGGGCAGGTGCTGGTGCGGGCACACGGACACAGAATTTTCTGGATATTGGCCCTAGAGGCAGCTCAAGAGCCGGGAGGAGTTTTTGTGCTGTCAGTTGGGGTTCTCTGAATGATGAAAGCTAAGCCAACAAAATCTTCGTCAGCATAGTTGTTTCTACAGAGCTTTTGCTGCTACAGCAATGTCATGTGAGAAGGGCATTCATTTTTCCCCTCCCAAGCCAACAGAACTATGCTAGCAAAAACTAAAGATGTCATGCTGCATTTCATAAGCATTTCTAAATAGTTCTTTCCTCATGCCTTTGGACAGGCGTGTTCTTTGGGGGAGGAGAGGCTTAGCCATTCAACAGATGGATTTTCCACTAACCTAATGCTCTGCTCTCTCTGAGGTATGGCATTTTGGAAAGGTTAATGCTCTAATGGTGTTCAAGCTGAAATGGCTTTTGTCTGCCAACGTATGTTACCCGGTGCAGATGCTTGCCAGGAGACAATTAAAGAAAAAATAGTGTTCAGTGAACTGTTTTGAAGTCTGTCTGGGAAATTATATTTTTCCTTCTCTCTTTAAAGCTGCAAAAAAAAAAAAAAGAGTGAGAATACATCCTAATAGAGCTACAACTTTAAATAGTATATAAACCATTTAAGATTATTTTTGTTACCTTAATGAGGGTGGCCTAACCACAGGGCTGTGTTTTATAATAACAGTATGTGAGTGTTAGCCAGGCTGGTTTTCATTCACCACAGATTGTTCAACGCAAGAGCTGTCGTTTCATCAGAAACCCTGCAGCTTGGACTTTCATTGTTCTTCATGTTGGGTGGCTCCTCTAGTCAAAACAAGGACTCGAGTGGGATTTTTTTTTTCTCTTAGGTAGTATCCTAGTATGCCCAACCTCTTCCTTTCCTAAATGGTGAAAAGAGCAGTGCCTGTAGACTGCCAGATTTGATAGTGAGCTGGAAGCACCTTACAAGAACCCTTTGTCATGTTCCACTATAGCAGGAGCTACATCCAGAGAACTGTTTCATTTTTCAGAAGGAAACCAAAGGTGTTTACTTCCTTTGATGTGCCTGGCTCTGATTGTTTGTATCAAAAGTGAAGTGCAAGAAGGGAACTAAGAGGGGATGACAGTGCTTTGTGTAGAATGGAGCAGCTGAGCCTCCTGGGGACCAGAGCACTCTGAAGAAGCATTGCACAGTGGCAGAGCTTTTTTCAGGGTACATTTCAAGTTTTGTTTTTTGAGTTTATGGGCAACAAATGACAACAAACTCCTGATTTCCACAGCTATTTGAATACTGCAGTTTCCTATCAATATGTAGAATAAAAGACTGCTCTAGTCTTGCTTGTTGTTAAATATCATATTCTCATTTATGCAACTACATTCCTGAAGGAATTATCTTGCTATTCTTTGTCACTGTCAGCTCAGTGTTTCTATTGCATTCAGGAGTGAACTCACAGGAGAAGGTGAGGCAGGATTAAAGAGCCTTAGAGTATTGCTCAGAATTTAAAATATAAAAGGAGGGGGAGGGATAGTTGCTAATAATACACCTTGGCTTCTCACATGCCTATTCCTGTGAAAGGTGTCCTCTTTAGAAGCCTGTCAACTTTTATGAGCAGTGGTGTCCTATCTTAGGCCCTGAGTATGAAAAAGAAGGACACTATATTGCTCTTTAATTGTGTTTGGGAGGTTATAGCATGCAAAATGTCCTGGTAAGGAAAAGAAGGTATTTAAGAAGACTGGGGGCGAGTTTCAGGTTTTGTTTCTGACGTTCAGCATTACTGTTGCCCGTGTAACACCCTGTGCTCTGGGCTGTGTGTGGCTCTGGAATGGATGTTTGACAGGTTCCTTCTGGTGCTTTGGGGCTGTCTCCACCTTCCCCTCCTGTCTGCAGGCTGTGCCGTGAGGGCAGGAGGGTGGTGGTGCCTTTCCCGGGGGTGCCCAGCCGTGCCCTGGGCAGTGCCACTCCCCGTGAGCTCAGGGCCCGCTGGAGGGAGGGAGTGTAAAGCACACTCTGCTGCTGCTGGGGCAGCACCCCTGGCAGAGGGGCAGGACAGGAAATGGGAGAGCAGATCACTTCTGTGAGATTGCAGCAAGCTGAACTAGAGCAAGACCTGGGACAGCCTTTTATGGGGTTCACACTTGGGGGCTTTTCTTTCCAAATTGGAGGAAACTTTTGAGAAAGTCTGCAAATGGCTTCTGGTGCATTTGGTTCTATTTCTGTCCAGTTAACTTTTTAATGATGCCTACACTTGAACGTGCACAGACAGTGAGATGCATGCAGTCCCTAATTAATTTTAGAAGAGGTAGAATAACTGCACATTATACTTTTGTATTCTGATTTATCATACTCTTTCTTTGAAAATCTGATTACTAAGTACCTTGGTAAACTGAATCAAATAAGTATCTTCTAATGCTAATGGAGTAAATAGCTGTTAACTGATTAATGGAGAGTTTCAAAATCTGTGTAAATAACATCATCAAGAAAACTATAAATCTTTGATTTAAGTGTATTTAAATCATTGCAGCATGGATTCACTTGTATAGCATTTCCCAGGGAAGACGACCAGGGAATCTTTTAGATTCATGCTTCAAAAGTGGACCAATTTCTTATTTGTTTGTTTCTAATAATTGTTTTAATTAAGATCAGACCTGCACAGACCTTGAGAGTTCAGTAGGCAGGGCAGGACTCTTTGCTCCCTAGTTGGTCATTTAATGGGTCTCAAACTTCAGCCATAAGATGTCATGCAGAGAGCAGGAGTGTGTCAACTTTCCTGGAAAAAGGGAACTGCTGCCTCTGTATAATTCCAGTTTGTATTTCTGATAATTGTACAAAGCTGCTTTGAATTTTCTGTTAAATGAATGGCAGTCTTAATATCAGCTGCTGCATTTTTACAGGTGCTGTGTAGTATTTTAACAGCCTGGGCCACCGAGGCACTGGTTACTAGGGAGAGCAAAATCACATACCCTGGTTTATGGCTCTTGGATCATCCACGAGCACAGCCTGGTCTGTTTGTGGGCAGGAGAATTGTTGCTCCCTCTGGAATTTTCCCCTGCTCTCCAAGTCAGGATTTTTAAGGTTGTGTGGGGTTGCTTTTGTTTGATTTTTCTCCTTTCCTCTCCTTTATCATCTCAGGCACTTTCCTCCAGTCCTTTTCCCACCTTTGCCTTAACAGAAGTTTCCCAGGAGGAACTAATCTGATCAAATATATATGTTTGTCAGGTTGTCCACGTTTTGTCTCAGGATTCATCTATTCAGGCTCTCAGTTACTAGATAATAACATTAATCTGCACCTTCTCGTTGCTTTATTTGAGCTGGGCTGGTGCTGTTGAAATGCCATGACTGGCACTATTGGGGCAGAGCTGAAAGTCACCCCTGCAGAAGGAGCTGTAGAGCTGCTGCTGTTCCTGCTGGGGCTTTGTTCCTGCTGCCCAGGGCTCCCATAAATGTGCTGTGCACACTGTAGCTCGTAGGGAGCAGAAGGAAGAAGCAGGAGCTCCCCTTGATGAGTTCTGCCTTGATTTGGGTGTCTAAAATATGTGTCTGACTTGCCAAAATTGATTGTTACCAAGAGCTGTGTGTAGGTAGTGATCCACAGGTATTAAGCAGCAGCTGGATGCAGTAATTCTTTTAGCTATACCCATATTGATTAAGATATTTATTAGGTTTGATTGATACCTTTCTGCTTAAGGTATAAACATTTTCCTCTTCCATCCTAACAAAGAAACATGTAACTTTGTGTGTTTTCAGTTGGTGGGGAGAGTTCTAGTCACAGGAACCCTGAGGTTATGATGTCAATATAGATCTGTTTGTATAACTGAGGTGAAAAACAGCTGGAAAAAGTGCTTGTTGTGCAGGTCTCTTATATGAATCTTCAAAGATCTGTTTTCCTAGGAAAGGTCCTGGCTTTTTATGAAAAAAAAAAAATTAAGCACTTCCTCATCCAAGAAAGTTTTGTACCACTGTTATGTCAGGGGTAAGGCGAAACTTTTCCCACAGACTTTGTAGGATTCATCCATTGGTTCTTCCACTTGAGCTGTGGAGGGAGTTGCTGTACAAAGCTGCTGTGGAAGCTGTGGGAAGAGGCCAGTGTTTGTTGGTTGCAGGAATTCTGTTGGTTTATAAGTCAACAGAAGCTTGTTTAAGAAATAAATGTTCATGTTATCTTTCCACCGACAGTGTCTCCACTTTGTGTGTTGAACTTTGATTTTTTTTTTTCACCTCCACCTTTCTAGTCCGATTTTCTGCCCTGAATTTGATTGATACAAGTTATTTTGACAGCCATTCCTGGGGTCTTTTGACAACAATGATATCAATAATTAAAGAAAAAAATCACCTTCTCTCTTTTACCTTCTTTTTAAAAGAAAAAGAATGGATTTCTTCTGTCATGGGCAGTGCAAAGCTTCCTGTCTCCATCCGCATTGCCAACAAGAAGGAGTTGGAACCCTTGATGCCTCTTAGGGAAATTGGATTAAGTTGAGTAGATCTTATTCCCAGAAATATCTCTGCTCATTACAAGTCAGTTTAATGGGTTTACATGTGGTAATTTTCAAGTCAGAACCCGAAATGAGGGACCCAGTGGCTTTTCATGTATCAAGATTCAGGAGGCTGCCATCATAAAACTCAGGAATGATTTTGCTTGATCTGTTGGGGTTTTTATGACTTATCCTCTAGGCTGTGCACAGGAAAGCAGTAAGAGCACAGCACTGACAGATTTTTCTGATCTGCTGACTGCAAAGCTCATGTCTGTGCAGTCCTGGACATCCATCTCACAGCTGCTAATAACACTTTTCTCTCTGAAAAGGGAGAGTAGTTGCACGGACAAAGTGGGGAGCACTTGTCGGAAAGAGGATTACCAGATTTCAAGATGATTATTGGGGTATAATGTGGCTGATATGATGACGAAGAACATTTCAGTCTGAGTATTTAGAAGGGGACAGCAGTCCTGAGGGTGAAGACCATAGGTATGACATTTTATTCTCCACTCTTACATGCAAGTCCTTTTACCTCCTGTCTACTAAAGTAGGTGTCTATTTTTGTCACCTACAAAAGACACTAGAATTGGTAGGTTTTCTTTCATGAGACATGTTGTGAGCTGTTGGAACTTTTAATTGCAAACCCAGGGAATGCTCTGCCCCTAATATTCGGTCAGTCCTTTCTACTGTTTAGATAATTTGAGGGCAGAACCTCATTTGTGTCCCTCTTATTAAAATCTGCAAATACTGTGTTGGTCTGGATTGCAATCCAGTCTAAAGCCAGTGCTGGGATTTCAATGAGTTTGCTTACCAGACTGTATTTTCTCCCACAAAGAACAGAGCAGCTTCTAAGAACTGCCTTCCTGCTTTTTTTTTCTCCTTTTACCTGTCCTGCATGGGACACAAGAAATTAACATCCAACTGTATGGGGAGATGAAAGAGGTGGGATTCTGGAGGATGGGCTGTGATTTGCTCCCCTACTCAGTCTGCAGCACATAAAATTCCTTGAATCTTTTTTTAATTGTCTGTGGAAGTCTAGAAACTAGAGCCAGATTATCTCAGCTATGAAAATTTGCTAAATTAGAGGAAACTTCAGGGATGGCATGTTATCCAAGTACTTAAACTCACAGTTATGGATCACAAACACAGGGTTGCATTACCAATCTCAATGAATCTGTGGCTGGTATGATTAAAAAATAATCAGGTAAGCAAAGATTCATCTTTCTATTCTGTGTGTTTTGCTGCTAGTGTGAGGCACAGGGTTTGGCATTTACTCATAGATGCACATATGGTGATTCCAGTTGACTCAAAATAGCTCCATTCTATGAACCCAAAATTGAGATATTTTTTGTGTGAATTGGAACTCCACAGCTTTTCCTCAGTTCTGTCTCTTTGACTGTGGGATACATAGCACCAAATCTGCAGGCTTTAAATCAATCTGCAGGGAAAAATCTGTTCAGAACAAGTTATAAAGTAATTTGCACGTAGTTTGTCATAGGAAATATGAGGACTTCTTGTGCATCAGTTTCCTGGGTTGACCTAGGCAAGGAAGGATATTGGCAGAATGTTTTTTGGTAACTGAGTTGATGATACGTGTTTTTCAAATGGTATTGCAAAGGGACAGGAGCTCTTAGTGTATGTGATAGAATTAAAGAAAAACGTGAAGATGTTAATTATCATTACTATGTTTGTCATTTGTGTAGGGAGTGGTAATTAAATGACACTTACTTTGCGGCATTATATTTGCAACTGGGCATAAATGTTTTGGGTTTTGTTTGTTGCTGTCTTCAGCCTGTAATGTTTTTTAACATTTATCTAAATACTGTACAAATCACATCAGTCAACAAAGTGAAACAGCATCTCTATTCAAGTTTTGTTTACTGTAAAGGTTCTGAGCTTTTTAATAAATCTTATATCAGTGTCTGGATTGTCTGGAAAAACCACCTCAACAACCAAACAATCCTGGATATCCTTTGTTGCATTTTTGCATCTTTTTATTTCCAGTTCTTTCTTTTGTCTGTAATCCTTTCCCCTCCATTAGATTCAGTAAATATGATCTCTTACAGGCCTGAATCACAGCCCATCTTTTATCTTTCTTTTCCATGCTTTGCAGCAAATTTCAGTCCTCCAGATGTCTGTAGTACCTCATCTCTTACCAAACTGTGTTTCTCCAGCCCTGGAGCAGTGGCTGTGGCCAGGCTTTAGTCTGCCCTGCAAGGGAGGAGCTGGACACCGTGAGGTGTTCTCTGGCTCCACTGGCTTTGCTCTTAGAGCTCTGGCCTGGGCTTCAAATGCTTGCTTGGGGCTGCTGCTCTTACTTATTTCTCCAATCTGAAAAAGAGGGAAGATGGGAAATCATCGGTTTTGCAAAACTGTGTAAATCCTCATTCCAGGGCAGTTATTTTCTTGAATAAAGTAAAGCCATCTTCTGGAATTCCAATTGCCCAAAATATGTCTTATGGCTTGTGCTCATAGATTAACTCCAACAAAGAGAAAAAAGCTGTTCTGCTGACAGGGATTTGTCAGCTTTCATGGCCTGTTACTCCTCCACACCTACTGGCTGCATATTTCAGACTCTTTGGGAAGATACCTGCTTGTTTATAGAAACAGCGTTTCAGGAATGCCAACAAAATGTCTATTGTGACTGCTTGTTAACCCTGTAGTGCAGTAATGTCTTGGACGTCCAATGAAACTGTTACTGCTGCTAGATAGAGCCAGCAGGATGACTGCAGGATGACAAATGCTGGTTTCTTCTTTCTTTTTCTTTCTTTTTTTTTCTTTTTCCTTAAAATGACTATTTAAGCTTTTAGGTGTCATCATGTTCCATCTCCCCTCCCACAGCAACTGAAAGTATCATGCATTTCCTCTGTTGATTTTTCAGGCATTCAAAAGGGATGTTCTTGCTGATTCAAGACCAAATAGTTCTGTCCAGGACTCTACACTGGGGATAAGGACATGGGACTCCTCCTGCCAGATTCCAGATGGTTCATCACAACTGACATCTTGGCTGACAACTGTGAAAAGGATCTTCGGATTATTCTATTTTATTTTTGTGGGAGACCACAATCCCCAAACTCTAGGACATATCAGGTATTAAATCAAACACTAAACTTTTCCATAACATTACTGGATTGGTATTTGTTTCTTACGAAGGAGTTTAGGCATTCAGATCTTACTCTTTATTTCTTGTAGGAAATGGAAAATCCTTGGGTTTACATCTTGCAGTAGCTGAGTAATGACAAGGAGTTGTTTCTTATTTCCTATGGAAAATTTGGGGTTTCATCATTAGTTATCTTTATATAGTATTTTAAATTATTATTATAAATTGTAATTGGTGATCGTGGTTATTATCCTAATTACCAAATTTTTCCTTTCTTTCTTCTTTGTTGCTTTTGAGAGAATGTTTAATTATATTAAGACTAGTTTGCTACAGTGTGTAGGTAAGATAATTCCTGTATGCAGAACTTGTTCAGTTTTTACCTGTCAACAAGGAAACTTAAAAAGTTAATGAAATTTTTGAATGTTTGCACACTTGGGGCATTATGATTCATCTGTTTGCTTTCAACCCTTTTAAAATAAATCTATATGTAATTTTCTTTTCCTTTGAGAAAATCTTGCCTTGTTTCTGTTGGAACCTAGTTTGATTTGGAGTGTCTGAATGTTCAGGTGTTTATTTTTAAAATGTGGAAGAGAAAATCTGTGAGCGTTATCTAAGAGCATAGCTCTTAATTCTTGTTTGTGTAGATGTCTGCTGTTACAGGCCACTGATCAAAGTGGTTAAACAGAAATCACTCGTAATACAAGACAGGAACAAGTGTCATAGCAGAGGGGGGATCTTTTTTGCAGCAAAATCATGTTTATTTGGGGTAGCTGTTTAGGTATGGGTGGCTTTTAAATTAATTTTAAATTACTCAATAATTCACTTTTTCTTTGTCCTAAAGGTTCCGTATTTCTTGTAGAATTTTAAAATAACCTTTTCTAATGAGGATGTCTGATATCCTTACTGTAAAAGATGAAACTGATGCAATGAAGGGTTCAGAAGCTGAATTTAAAGATACAGAGCCAGTTGAAAACCTAAAAAAATCAGGAAGTCAGGAACAGATTCAAGTGGAAAAGGATGAAAATTGTCCTGATAACAAAAACAATATGCCGGTAAGAAGCTTTTCACTTTATTTTTCACTAGTATATCATGTTAAATAAATTTGTGTCTTGTTCTCCGTTCTCTTGATCCTCCTCTTATATGTTTCTTTGGTACAGTGAGGAAAACTTGGCTGGTTTTAGGGAAGCAAATATGATGATTATTGCTTCCTCTCTCCTCCTTTGCCCCACTTCTCTGTTCATACTCATGTAAATATGACTCAGCCATTTTTAATTCTTTGAAGGAGATGAGTGGTTTTGTTGGGAACCAGAAAATTTCCCCGTGTCTGTGTGTCCCTGAGTGCACATGTGAAGTCTTTCACTGCAGCAGAGCAAGGAATAAACTCAGGCTGACTTTTGCTGCTGCTGAATCCTGACAGAGTTTGGAGCTGGGCTGTGTGTGCTGAGTGTTGCTGCTCTGAACAAGGAGCTGCAGCTCAGCTGGGCCTGGCTCTTGACTGTTGCACTTTACAGGTGGCTCAGGTGTAGATTTTCCAGCAGAGCTGTTCAGCACAAGGCTGAAGTCATCAGCTCTAGGTAATCCAAAGCCCCAGGAGCCAGAGGGATCCAGAGCTCCTGAGGTCAGCAGGTCTGGGAGCTGCCCCAGCCACCTGCAGAATGAGCTGGGGAGCATCATCCTGCCTTGGTGGGCAGCAGGTACTCCCTGCACCTTCCCTTCTCTGATCTTCACTGCTGGGCAGCTTTGACTTTTAGGTAGGAAAGCCGAGGCAGTTCCTTGTGCACACACTGAAAAGCTGAGGCATATAAATGGGTGACTTTAGCAGGTGGGAGAAGTGAAGTTCCTGTAAGGAAGTTGTGGCATCACATTTCAAGTGAGAAGGAGGCAAAGCAAATAGTGTGAAAATACCTTGTGTCAATGGAGAACACACTGATAAGGAAGGGTTAGGAATTTGTGGCAGCAGATTTAATACCTCTGAGATGTAGGTGTGGGACAAGAGAGCTCACTCCTGGCTGAGGCTGCCCACCTGGTCACTGAGGACTGTGAGCAGCTCACGTGAGGGGAGGAGTTCAGGGAAGCAACTGAAAATTTCTGGCACAACCTCCAGAACAGGCCAGATTTGTAAAAGGAAACACAGAAGTTTGTGTTTGGCAAAAGCTGTAGTTGGTTGTCTATAGGAATTTTTTGCCTGTGGGTTAATACTAAATAATTTTTTAATAGAAATCCTGATTGGGATCTGAGGGATCTCTTGTGGTTGCAAAAACAGGACAGTAGCTTATTAGATTCTTGTTATTGAGATTTGAGGAAAAGGTTCTTTGGGGAGTAGTTTTGTTCAAGACTAACAATTCAGTATTCCACTGAGTGAAGTAAGCTTTATCTGCTGTGTGAAATTGCTTCCAGAGAAATCTTGTAGACCACTGCAATAACAATAGTTTTACACTTTAATATCTGCTGGCTTTATTAAGGCTGGCATCAGTGTAAATAGATAATTTGATGGAAAAAATAAATCCTTGAAATGAAATACTTCTGTAACACGAAAAATAACTGCTACTGAAAAGCTGGGAGATACTGTAGCTGAGCTGGTATTTTCTTTAATTAATGGAATATTCTAGTAGCGAGCCTTAAAAATTAATCTACACTTTAGTTATTTTCATACAGTTCAGTAATTTGGAAAAATCTCATTCACATTTTCTCATTTAACACGTTTTAGTGTGGAAATTTCTATGACACTCAAGTGGCAAATAAGAAATAAGCTTCCTGCAAACAACTGCTGCTGTCTTGTCAGGGTGCAGGGGGATGAACCTGCCAGTGTTGCCAAAGGCTGTGGGTTGGCAGGGAGTTCACTGCTTGGGTGGGTGCTTGTTCAGGAGCAAGAGCTGGTGGCTGAAATGATTGTCTGACATCCACAAGGTGAACGGGACACTGTGGTGAAGGCTGTTGGGTAGGAACAGCTCTGCTGTCAGTGCATCTAGNACTTGTTATCAGCATTTTATCACATACACTCATATCTATATATATATATATATATATGGACATAGTACTGGTCATTAATTGCAGGTTAAATGTTACTGTGCTGGTGGGAAAAAGAGCAAAGAATTTGCTGAGAAATGTTAGAAAAGATTATCAGAAACTTCCTGGAATTTGTTGTGTACTTCTGTTTACTAACTGAGTGCATCAGAGGATGGGTTAGGCGTGGGGTTGTGTGGGAGTTTGGTTTGGCTCTGCTCCCTGGTGGCAGAATAGGTTTGGTACCTACTGATAAACTACAGTCACATTCCTCAGTGCAGTTATCACTTCATTTTTGACTTCTTTACAGCCAAGGAAGAAACAAGCTGTGATTTTTCTTCTGTCTAAACTTGACATGGTTTGAATTCAGGCATGTTTCTGGAACTGCACGGTTCAGAAACTGATGGTTATATTTTGAAATGTAACTGTGGTTGTAAATTCCAGATTATTTGGAGGTTGTGCATTAATAACTGATTGGCTGCTGTGTCTGCGGTTGGAGGTACAGTGTGAATGAGGAAAATACCTAATTAGAGTACATGGCCAGCACCCCCAATTTCTTCAAGCAGTGCAAAAGTAGTGTTATTGATACACATAACATTCTAAATTGCCTATTTGCAGTGAGGTTCAAGTGTCATTTAAACGGCACTGGGGACAAGAGGCACTGTTTTGAAAAGTACTTTCACAGAAGTCATGTGCACATCAGCACTCTGGTGGGTTTTGTGATCAAAAGGGTTTTGGTTCACCAGGCACTGTTGTCTCCCACCTGTTCATCTTATCCAGGCCAGGTGACAACAGATGAATTCAGAATTAGCTGGAATAAAAGGTCTGTGTTGCCTCTGTCTCTGGGTGGTGAGACAGGCAGTGTCATCCACTGTAAGGACAAAGCTGCAGGAAATACTGACAACAAATTAAAAGATCCTGGATTTATCCTGCAAGATAGTCCTTTGTGTTTATTATTAGGAAGGCTTCTTTTTTAAAACCCAAAAAGCCTCATGCCATGAGTGCAAGGTTATACACATCTACTGAGAAAGGCAAGGCAAATGTCATGTTAAGTGAGTATAATTCTGATTTTTTTAATGCTAATTAAGCAGATATCCTTGTCCTTTGGGGCAATTAGATAATTTTTTACCTAGCAACTTGACATCTCTCTTCCTACAAGTATCTTCCTTCCATACTAGCACAAGCCTTGAGCTTCTCTCTGTTCTTTGCCTCCTCCCCATCTGTTCTGGTCTTGTCAGGATTTACCTGTCTTTGTCTCCAAAATATGTGAGGTAATACTTTTAAATAGATCAATGATTGGGCAGATTCTATACCTCTTGAGCAGCCTCCATGTTGAAGGGTGAAACTATTTTTCCATCAGTCACCTTCTACTGTGTCATGGAAAATTGCTGCCACTGCTCACTAATCCAGGACAGCAAGTAACCATGGACCACACTGTTCTTTCCCTCAGCATTACAAAGCTATCCATGGTTCTTGGGGCTGCAGCACTTGACTGGATTTAAAAATGAGACCTGATTTTGCAGAAAGGTAAAAAACTGAATGTCCTTAGAACACTCTTTATTGAGGTTTGTCATGTTGTGCCTATCCTCAGAAATGCCCAAATGGTACTTCAGAAATAGAGCCCCTTCTCACAAAACCTTTCACACGTCTGACTTTGCCATCTTGTGCCTGACCTGTTTTTTTCCAGCTTGTTTAGACAGCACAGTGATGATAGAGGAAGGCATGTAACAGCTCCAGATCTTTGCTTTGCATTTAGTGTATGTGATCTGGTGAGGTACTTAGGAAAAAATAAAGTAGGCAAATACTCCTACTGAAAACCTGGCTATTTATGTGTTCTTGATAAATGCTGTCTTACTTCCTTTTTTATTTTGCAGTTGGAAATGTAACATAGTAGTTGGTCTTAAAAGTTGTGTTGGTGGGGTTTTATCAAAGGCAAGAAGCTAATCATTATTTTCATTATGCAATTATTTGGAATACTTGCTTTTAAATGCTGTCTTGAAATCTTGCCCGTAATGACTATAAATAGGGCTTTTCATTAACACAGTGTTTTCTTAAGGTAGTAAAAGTCTTTGAGAGCTGCAAATATAAAGAAATTGCCTAATTTGCACTCACCAAGGATTGCATATTCCAAATAAGCTAGAAATTCTTTTTCCAAAATGGGGGACATAAAGATGTTCTGTAGGAGCAAAACTTAGTAAATGCTGAAAAATTAGCACAGAGATAAAATTCATGGGCCTGAAAAGAGAGAAAATGTGCATTAACAGCCACAATGTGCATTGGCTACCTACTTCCAGTGGAAGTGGTGTCATGCTCTGTCAGTGTGGTTTTGTCCAAGAAAGGAATCCTTGGATTGTACCCACCCATCTTCAAGCTCTGAGTGCAGTTGCTGGTGGGTTTGCACTTCCAGGCCAGACCTTGCACTGGGCTGTGCTCACCGGAGCTGTCCCTGCAGTCCTGCCCTACCAGCTTTATTCCAGTGCTTCTCCCCTGCCATGGGCGTGGTGCTGCTGCTCACAGTCACAGCCGGTCTTGGGGGCTGGGAGTTTGTGTTTTCACATCCTTAAAGTCACACAGGAAAGCCAGGAATCTACGCCTGTCACAGGGGTGTGGGACAGGGCAGTTGTAGATGAGAAGCTTGAATATGATGGGTGGAGTTCTACTTGTCTCATCTGTGAGGTAAAACTTCCTTCCTGCAGTGTCCCCCCAGCTCTCCCCAATATTGTTGGTGTTTAGTCCTAGCAACAGCTCCTTCTCTTTCGTTTTCAAATCACTCTTAAAAATAACTGAAATATGTGTGACTTGTCTAACTAGTGAGCAGTAGCTTGGTGTCCTGTATAACTAGGTTGAATTCCCTCTTATGCTCTCTCAAATCTGGATCTGGGGTTTGCTTCCGTGTATTCTTTTGGCTTATGTACTGGCTTCAAAGCTTGCAAAATTTTACAAAAGTTAAACAATTGCCCAAATATAGATTCTTTTGCCTCTTGACAGTGAACTGGGAACTCCAATGACAGTCCCAATGTGACTTTAAATTTGCACTACTTGATTTGAACACACCTTAGCTGATTGAGGCTGGAGTAATTGATAGGAGCTTGGGAAATCATCCAGTTTTTGAAATTTAGTAGCTTGGTGTAACAGAAGCTTTGTGAAGGATATGCAGTGCCAGCTTTCAGAATGCAAGGAATGCTGTCAGAGGAGATGATGGAAAGGAAAACATTTTTCACGTAACAGAAAAACTCAAAGTCTCTGTGTGGTTCCAGGTATGGAAACAGCAAAAGTCAGAGTCTGAATGGTTCCAGGAATGGAAGCATTTGAACTGTCTTTGCTGCTCAAAATCTCAGCAAGCTTCCTTTAAAAAGCTGGTGATGAGTTCAGTTAGTTTTCAGTGCAGCTATTTAAAATTCTGTTACATAGTGAAATGAGCTTAAATGAGCTCCCCTTCTGCTGCTCCTCAGCTAAGCTGATGCAACATCCTAAACAGACATGTGGGACTTGAGGAAAATGAGAGAAAAAGCAGTTCTGTCTTTACGTGGTAGAGCTTTTTGCTGTAGGTGAGGTTTCTTTTTAGTGATGTTACATGTCCTGCTAAGAAGTTCAGGCACTTGATAGACATCTGTGAGCTAAGGCGAGGAGAGCTGCATTCATGGAGTTTTCCAGTGAAGTTTCTATTCAGTTTCCTTTTTAAAGGAGGAAATATTGTCCATTAAACAACATTAGAAATTGCATTACTGATGTTAATTTTTCCTTACAAATATTAGGCCTGTGCTCACTAAAACCAGTTCTGTTAAAAGCTTGTCTATTCACCAGTTTCAGTTCTCCAGGAAAACTAGTACTTAAATTATGTGATGCCACTCCAAATGTTTGTATTCTTGTTCTACTGGCACTGAGGGTTGAGTTAGTTTTAACTATGCAGTTAACAAATCATTAAATGCTTTTGTTGATTCAAATGTACCTTTCAGCTTTCACTGTAGTAAAAGCCTGGTAATTTTTTTAAAGGAACAATTGTAATAGAAGAAGGGCTTTGGGAGGAAAAAGCAAATTATTGCTTAATAAGTTACTAGAATGGCCCTGGGAGGAGAAAAAGTATATTAAATCATAGTAAATTACTAAATGAAAGAAAAAAAAAGGATCAGTAGCCCATTTTAAAATATACTTGTATGGGTCCCAAGATGAAAGAAAATACCCCATGTGTTTTGAGCTGCTTAGGATAGGTCATCATCTGTTAAGTGTTCCCTTGGTAGAGGAAACGCTTTCCTTTTTTTAATATCATTTCTCCAGGTAGGTTTCAGGAATAGGAAGAAAATTAATAAAAAGCATGTCATGTTGCCAAGGAAATTAGGAAACAAGAATTGAAAGTGTAGGAGCTGGCTGAGAGAGTAAACTGCTTGGATGCCACTGAACAAGGATAATACTTGGTTCCTGTACAAGTGCTCTGGTATCTGTTGTTGATAAATGAAGAAGGGAAATCAAGGACAAGCCTGATGGAAGTGGGAGAGTGCCGGATCCGTCAGCCCAAAGCACCTGCTGTTCCTTTCACAGATCTGCCCGTGTCAGTGCTAACTGTCAAAGCTTTCTCTTGTAGAGACTTTTGCATTAACAAACTTGTGCCACTGAGCTAATGTAACCCTTCTCTGTTGTGCCTGTCGCCAGCGGCCAGCGCAGTCCTTTGGGCAGACGGCCAAAAGGTCCAAGGTACGGTCGCCGCGTGTGCTGGCATGCCAAGGGGGCCCTTCATGCTTCGTGCAGCTTCGTTACTTTGTGGAAAGTGCCTTTAGTTTTATTCTTTTGGCGTTGTAGCTTTGTTTTATTCTGTTGGATTTTTTTGTCTTGCCTAGTTGTCTGCTTTTGTGATTTGCCTTTATATTTTTGGTGGCTTTTTATTGTTACCGAGAGAAACACTTCCCCAACGTTTTATTTACTTTTCTTTAGATGTGCTCTATTGTGCTGGTAGTGCCTTCAAAAGCTGCAATTGCTTGGGTATTTTCATCCTAAAGGGAATTATTTAAACATGCAGTTTTCAGCCATTTTGTTTTTTATATAATGAATGAAAAAAAAATAACGGCTTATGGTATATTTATATTATCTTTTATAAGCCATAGATTTTAATTTTACATACTTTCCTTTAGTCAAACACAAAGTTAAAGTTAGTTCGGAGCCTTGCTGTATGTGAAGAATATCTACCACCTCCCACAGCTGAAATAACCCAGGACCTCCAGGTAAAAATCACCTTACTGAAGTTTCTGGAACAATTTCAAGTAACTGGTTGTTCAAAAGAAAATCTGTTTGGTATTCTTTAAATATGTGGACACCATGTGGTTTTAAATTTTTCTTTTTTTTAATACTGATCTAATAGAGGTGATAATATCAGCAGCAGAATTTGCTGCTTTGTTTTTCTGAACCATAGAAGTTGATACCTGTGGACAGAAAGAGGGAGTTTGTCAGTTCTTTTAGTCTTTTTAGTCCAACAGTGCACTTGAGAGTCTCTTAAACTGCTTAAGTGCTGTCTGCAATTAGTAAGACAGAAACATTGTGATTAGTATGGAGCCTAATTTATTGGTTTCATATATTTTGAAAATGGAAACAGTTGTGATTTCTGGTGTTGTAACTGAATTTTCCTGCATATTAGTCCCAATTGCTGGTAGCTCTGTAATACTGCCTGAGGTATGTCTGAATTCATCTATTCAAATTATAGAACACACTTACAGAAGTTCCTACATGCTGAACAAAACCCGTAAAGTTGCTTTAGAGAATTTAAACAAAATCCAAGTTTCCTGATTTTACCTCCATACCAGTCTGCATTTTCAGAGCACAGCCTTACTGCTGGCTTTAGTTCTGTGCATGAGTGAGAGCCATCAAAATGCTGGTTTTGTTCATTCTTATCAAAGCAGAAATGGGCCTTTGCTGTTATTGAAAAGCTTCTAAATTGTGCTTTTGTGAAAAGTCTCACTTTGGTGAAGAAGGAAGCAGTAGAAAGCAGGGTGTGAAGGGGTTTTGCTGGAGAGATGATAATTCAATTCTGAGGAAAGATGCACATTGAGAGCTCATGTAGGTTTTTGTCAAGCTGATTAAATTTTTTTGGGATTGAAACAGTACCTAGGTTTGGAGGGGTTTCATTGCTTTGGAAAAATAAGAAAACAGTATTTTTGTCGGCTTTCAGTCATATGCCAGAATTTGAAGTGTTGACTAGAGGAATTCAGAAACTTGGCCTGCTACCATGATGAAAATCTAAGTCATAGCTTGAAATAGGTTGCAGAGTAAAAGATTAAAAGCCCACAGAAGAGTTACTGATGTTTACAATGATTTGCAGTCCTTTGTAATGTTTCCTGTAAGAGAACAGAAGAGACTGAGAGATCTGGTCAGGCTGAGTTGCTCAGTCTGAAGCAGTGGGGTTTCACTTTCTCAGTCACTGTAGCAAATTACAAGGAGACAGAAGCCTGATGTGGTGGACTGATCATCCATGGTGTATTTCCAACCTAAGAGGCATTAGGATTTTCCAGCCTTCAGCACTACACGAGACCACATGTTGAATGGTTTGAAGTCGGACGTTTGTAAGGTGGCGTTTGTGGCCAAGTCCTCTGGGATCTGTCTGCCAGGTGGCTCTTGAAAGGAATCCTTGCAGCAGCAGGAGGGATGTCAAGGCTGGTTCTGCAGAATAAACTGAATGGTGTGATAATGGAAGTTTGTACAGAAGGAGTACCAGAAAGCAGAATGCTGTAAGAACAAAATCAGAGCTAGCTGTGAGTTTTCTTTGGAAGCAGTAATGTAGGAGAAATGGCTTATGAATCCCAATAGCGTTGCAGAGAAATGATTGCAAGAACAAATTTAGTTCTTCCCTGGAGGGTGGAGAAATGTGTTGGAGAGCTAGAAGTGTGGAATCTGTTACAAGTTCTGATGCTGGAGTGCACATCCTGTGGGGAACAGGTCTCCTCTGTAACAACTCAGGCAATTTCTCCACCCATTTTGCCTCCTTTCCCAAACTATCCTGAGAAAGCGTGGAAGAGCTCTTCAGTCAGCTGCTGCAGTTGGGCCTAATATGTCTCCAGCCCCGTCCTGTGAAGCATCAGTTGTGCTTGGGATGTGTGGGAGGTCCAGTGGCTCAGAGAAGGAAGAGCCTGCCTTGCACAGGTGTCCCTGGCAGCAGGAGAATCACCTCTGATGCTTCCCCTTCCTGGAAGACTCACTGCTCCATTGTATCCATGATTGCAGCTAAAAAGCAGCTTCCAGTTTAGTGTTAATACTTAATATGGATTTTAAGACACAGGACAAATTAAATTCAGGATAATGTTGCTGGTGATATTTGAAGAATCACAATGTTCAATTATTAGAAAGTGTTAGCCTTGATAGGATGAAAAATATATGTACTTAACTAGGGAGTGGTGTGAGTTTGGGAATAACTCCATGGTCTTGTCTATGACTGTTCTCAGTCACCCCTTCACACCAGCAGCTCCAGCAGGGTGAAATTCCTGACACAGGTTGGTGCAGGAGGCACTTAGCAAGGCACCACTGGCTGCTTCTCCTCAGAAGGCTGTGGTAGAAGAGGGTGACAGACCAAAGAAATTGTCTCAAGGAGATCCATTTATTTTCTGATTTATGTTTCTATTTTCAATTGCAACATGAAGCAAGATGCTGCTTCTTCCTGAGAAACCTAGATAAGAGCCTTGCATATTTTTAATCCTTGTTTAAAAGCACTGGCAGCCCTTTACTAAAAGGTGCTGTGAAAGTATGAGCTTACAAATGTATTGTGAGAGGAAGAACGTAACTGTGATATGTTGATCTTTTATCTTTGTAACACTAACTCTATATTCTCTTGCCATCATTTGTGTAAACATCAGGTTGTTCTGACTCTATGTTTCAATACAAAGTACAAGCACTAGCAAAGGGTGATCCAGTTCAGCCCTTTTTAAAGAAGAGCTGTATTCATATGAATGACAGTTGTTATTATGAGTAACAAGTAAATAAACCTTCAAAAGGTTGAGCTTTGCAAGCAAAGTAAAATAACCCAATGGAGAGGGAGTGGGAGGAGAAGGCAAGGGGCTGTAATGTTACTTTCTATTGACTTATGTTGCTTTTTCTGTAAAAAGCCAAGCCTCAGCATATAGGTCTTTGAGAAACATTCTTACTTTTTTCCCAAATGTGTTAAGATGACAGGATTTATCAGGTTTTGATGGTTTGGGGCATTTTCCTGTTTGGCTTTTTCTTGTTTAATTAAAATTTGGTGACAATTTCCTCTTCTACAATGTGGGCTTGGGATGGGTGATCAGAGTCAGCACAAGGAATCTCTTCAGTCCAAATGCCAGCAGAGAGAGACCTGCTGCAAACAGGGTGGGATTAAGAGAGTTTTATAGGGGAAGAGAAGTTAAAAGATTTTTCGGCAGCTTTCCAGTCAAGTAGGTCATATTTAATTAGATGCTACAGTTTTTATAGCATGAAATCACAAGAAAGTGCCCTTTGGTACCCAGTTCTGGTGTATCACACTTTGAAGTAGAGCTGGTGGTAGTAGCAGAACTGGCTGTTCAGATGGTGATTCCTTTTTTTAGCTCTTGTTGGGGAAGGAAGTATGAAAATGATTACTTGCTGAGATCCTTTGACTAAACTATTGCTGTATGCATTACTTGGAATGAGTTGAGAAGTTGCAGTCACTTTTCTAGTGAAGAAACATCAGACTATGAAAATTTCCTTAATTTACTGGTAGTTTTGTAGAGTGTTACTGTGACATGGAGGATAACACATTGGTAAATCCAAGTCAGGAATCATTTCCTAGTAGGACAGAAACATTTCTCAAATAAAGATTGCACAGCTCATTGGTGAATGGTGAGTGTAGTGCATTTTGTACTGACAAATAAATTGTTCATTTGAATTACACACAGGTTTATGAGGCAAGGAATACAAAGACTTGTTCTGGACTCCTTAAGGTTTGTGGCCAAGTGAATTCTCAAAACTAGGAAAGAATCAGATGAGAGAGTTCCTGGTGCCTGGGGATGGTATTTATCAGATGTTGTTGTAGATCTTACCCAAAGCTGAGAAGTCTTCATTCACGCTGAGATGCTGTTTAGTGGGGGTTCATGAATTAGCAAGTTTCAGTGGGACATTAAGTGTGGGGACAAGTCATAATGAAAGGGAGAGCTGGTAAAACTCAGTGACCATTTTTCCCTCATTTGGAAAAACTGTTGCTCCAGAGCTGCAGCTGGGAACTCCCGTTGGACAAAGCCTGGGTGGCGCAGGGCTCCCTCGGTGGCAGCACAGGCAGGAGTGGCTGCGGGCTGGGCACGTGAACAGGCTCCAGCCTGGTGGATCCTGGCTAAATTTAACTCTGGCTGCATTCCACGGCTCAGATCAAGGCTGTGCAATGACACAAGAGCAGAGCTTAGAGGAAGAGCCTGGACGTGGATAAGAACAGGTTTGAGGGAAGAGCGAGGACTTGTGTGGGAAAGGATTGAAGTGCAGGGCAGAGGAGGGATAGGCAAGAGTGCATGAGGGGCAGTTCTCTGGATTGGGAAGGGTTAGATGTTCTCAGGAATGTGAAGGTGACAGCATGGACTCACTTGGCTTCTGGGGGAGCAGAACTGGCATTTGGGGGAGCTAAAAGATGACAGGGGAGTCTGGCTCTGACAGGACTTGGCCACTGCTCCCGTGGGAGTCCCTGAGGCATGGTGACTCCATTGCTCCTGAACTCCTCGGCTCTGGCAGTCTGAAATGGGTTGGTCCCCCACTGACAACCTCCCGAAACAGTAAAGGGCACGAAGAGCAAACTGCAGTCTTGCACTGCTCAGGGTATGTAGGGAACCATTGTGTCACTCATTTCAGAGGGAAGCTTTTTGCTGTTTTTGGGAAACAGGTTTTATAATAGTTCACCTACTGGTGTAAAACCACAGATTTTGAGGTGAATGCACACAAAGCTACTCTCTGAAAATACACAGGAAGTTATGAAACTAAGCCTTGATGACAGGTCTGCAAACTTTGCCTTGATATATTACACTGTAAATATTTCCCCTTTTTTGTGGATCTGGAAATGCTGGTCTGTCTTAGAAATTTTTGTCCTGTTTTGTTTTTTCTTTGTATGAACCAAATCAAAACTTGAAAGAAGCTTTTACAGTAAAGAACCATGAAGAATGGGGAGGGAAAAAGCATTGTGGATGTGACTTAAAAATATAGAGACAGTATAAAATTTATACATCTGAAAAACTGGAATATTTTCTTACATGGATGGAGTAAGATACTTTGAATTCATTTTGCAATAGCATTCAGCCCCAGAAGTGTGTGTAAATTCTAAAATGTCTGTGGTCCTTTCTATGCCTTCTCTGTATTTTCTGATTTACTGATTAATTATTTTGTTGTGTGGTCACACGTGTGGAATCAGAAAGAATATGTAAACTATTTTTTTGGTTGTTGCTTCATTATTTTGCAGGTAATATAGTACAGAACAGTTTTCCTGCAGGTATTCTTTGAAATAGTTTATGTGGTGACTGATTTTTACTTTTTGACAGGAGAAAATTCAGATCCAGTTGTCACAGTCCTTTGAAAAAGAAGAAAAACCTGCAAAAGATGAATCAGAAAAGGAAAAGTCCAGTGATAAACTGTCCAGAAAAATGTTATCAAGAGGTTTGCTATCGCTCCTTGTGCTTTTCAATATACTGTATAGATAAAGAACATATGAAAATGCAGTTCTGCTTCCAGGTCTTCATTGCATAAACATTGTTGAATTTTTTTTGCAAATGAAGCAAATGGATCAGATACCTGTGAGCTGGAGAAGGAGTTGGTCCTCAAGGAAAGAGAGCTTTAGAGATTTCATCAAACACTCCAGCCAATGCTTTTCCTTTCTCTCCTGTGCAGAGCAGCATAAAAAACCAGCTGTGTTGTCTCAGCTGTGTCCAAGTGTTCTTTAAGCTGACTTTACGAGTCAGTGGAAGCTCCTGTCTTGTTCCTGGGCTTTGTTGTTACAGGACTTGTGAAACTGAAGTGAAAATGGGGCAGCTGCCTTTGTACTTTTTCTGATGCTCATTCAACAGGAGTCAGCGTTCTCCTTTGTTTATTTTACTTTGATAGTATCTAGATTATTTTCAGTAAAGTTTTGGAATAAGGATAGAACTACATAAATAAAAAAGACAAGTATTATGTTTTCACTTAAATGTTCCTGCATTCTGGATTAAAGTTACAGTCCATGTGCTGAAAATCTTGGGGTTTTAATCTGAAAGAGAGCTGTGAAATCAAAGAAATAAACCAGTTTTTGTCCATGCTGCCTAATGCCTCCTACAGGTAGAAGACTTTTTGCATTTAAGGTGGCAAATCATTTTACAGCTATTGCTTTAATATCCAGAATGTTTACCTAGATATCTTAGATCAGACAGAGTATAGGAAATACCTTTAGAGCTGGAATTCTTTTTGAGACAAGTGGCACTTGTCCATCTCATGTCCCACAATTCCATACAGCATTCCTCATGTGGAATTTCAGTGCAGCTTGTCCCACCTGCCAGCCAGGTATTAGTGAAACAAAAAGCGCTGGGATGGAGAATTTAACCTGCATTTATAAATCTCAGTCTTTGAAATGATGCCTTAAACACCACCCCCAAATACCCAACAGGTAATGACGGGGGGTTGAAAGCAAAGTGACAAAATGCCTGTGGAAGAGAATTCTGTTCTGAATTCCACCACCCCCTCCTCTGAAGGTTAATTACTTCCCAATATAGGATGTGCCAAAATAGCAGATTATGGAATTTTAGCGTCAGTTCTAGTAATTATAACTAAATCATTGCTCACTTGCAAATTAGAAAAATTGAAGTAAATAATTATTGAATCTTGACGTTTTTACCTTTTTTTGCCTTCTCCTCTTCAGAATCAAAAGTAATTCCAAACCATAAATGCTCAGACTTGCTTGGTTTCACTTAAAATCTCTGAGCAGCTGGACGAGCTGAGACCCAGGCATAAGTTTGAGTAAAGCCTAAGTTGAGACTAGGTTAACACATAAGTAGTTCTTGGAAGACATCTAGTTCCAAAAACACTGTTCCAACACCTGTTGGTTTGAATCCTAGTACCTGGAACCTGAAGGTGCTCATGTAAGGGAAGGTCTGGGATTAATTCATTCCTTTCAGGGACAGATTTTAGGGTTATGTAACTGAATACTTTCTTTCACTTAAACCAGAAAGGAGGGGGAAGGTTGAGACTTCTTTTTGAAAACATCTAAACATGATGTTTAAAAACAAAGCCCAACAGAACAAAGGATTTTTAGTAATGCAAAGCACCACCTTGTCAAGGTTGAACTGTTACATTCTGAATTGTAACATTTCTTTGGGCAACATCCAGTAGTTGAGTAGATGGGCTGCTGCTCCACACACTGCTGCTGTACACACACTGCAGAGTGGGATAGTGAGAAAATGTGGGGGGCTGATGGAGATCAGGTCTCTCAAGGTGATCCCTGCCTGACAACACCCAGCCAGTTGTTAATAGTGATGTTACTGAAACTTTTGCTTCTGTATTACCCTTCAATGAGGGGATAGTAGGGGGTGGTGGATTTTCTGGTTTGTTTTTGATTTGTGGGCCTTTTTCCTGGAAACTGGAAGCATTTAATTTTGGCAATAATGTGTTAAATGGTTATATAGTATCAATCCATATATAGTATGTTCAGCAGTAACTGAAAAACAACTTTTTCTTTTTCTTGGAGTGTAATTTTGCTCTTTTCTCCTTTACTCTTAGATTCCAGCCAGGAGTATACAGATTCCACTGGTATAGATCTTCATGAATTTTTAGTAAATACATTAAAAAACAATCCCAGGTAAGAATCAATAATGTCAACTTTATGTTTTTCTCTTCTTGTTGCCTGAGGTGTCACACTACCTGTTTTTTTGTTTGTGGTTTTATTTTTTCCCCCCTCTTAAATGTCTAACCCTCCATGCCAGTTATTCAGGGTGAGATTCTGTTGCACAGACTGTCTAAAACACCACTGTAATTGGTTTGCTTTTTGAGCAAAGGTTCAGGATGTTGAAGTGGTTTAAATGTTTTTAATGTTTAATATGCAAATATTGTGTTCAGTCTGTGTGCAGTTCTCTTCCTGAATGGGCTTCAGTACATTGTCTCTAAACCTTGTACTGTCTTAGCACCTGCTTGTTAGAGACCAAACTGCCTTCTCTGACTGTAATCTGTCTTGCACTGAATTAATAGATAAAGGCATTTTTTAAGCTGTACCATATAACTGTAGTTAGAGATTTTCATTCTGCACATCAGAAACCAAATCTGACCTAATCCAAGTCCATCACACGTTAGCAACAGAGCTGACCTGGTTCTGTTGCTCTGAGGTTTGCAGTCTGTCCCTGTCTTGTTTGTTCTTTCCCTCACTGGGCCTTTGTGGCTGTAGTGCAATGCAGGAAATTAACTTGGTGCAGTTGTGCTCTGCCACAAAAGCTGTTTCACTGCTATTTTTCACTCATTCGTATTATAGGCAGGACTTCCAATGTGATAATTCATTTGGATTCCATTTTATTCAGAAAAAATGTGACATTAGCCATAATATGGCCAAAGCCACAGTCCTGTAGAGTAAAATTCAAAAGCACAGAACCTCTGTGAGACCCTTAAATGGTTCCTGTTTGAAGCCATGAAGCGTCCCAGTGGAAATAAGGAATTGTAGGTGAAGATCTCCATGGGTTTCCATGCACAGTGACTTCGTTACTTGATGTGCACGGATTATGAACTGTGCATCACTGGATTTCATTGCATCTTAATAGTTTATTAGAACCAGTGCAAGCAGTTGCAAGAACAGTGTTCCTTTCTACCACCTTGAGTTGTAGCTTTTTTGTATTTCTGAGATGTCAGCACATTGCCACGTGCCAGCTTTAAGGCCTTGGTTGTTGGTGATGTGGCCCATCACTTTCTCAGTGATTCCTGATGTGCTTCACAATGCAAGGGCCAGCTGAGGCCTCTGCACATCTCCTGCCCACACCAACCAACAAGGAACAACCTCAGCACTGCTTTTCCTCCTGGAGCCTGTCTTCTCCATGACTGCACTTCCTGCTGAGCCCCCTGGGCAGGGACTTCTTGGACGATCTGTGTCTCATATCTGAGAGCAAAACAGCATGTTTCACTAGGCAGGTTCAATACAAAATAGCAAAAAAAGAATACTTTGTCCTAAAAATTCTGCATTTGACACCTGCTGGTCCTACTTCCAGTCTGCCATCACCCCTTGATCACAGCTCTGATCTGTGTATTCTTAAGATGAATACAACTGCAGTTATTGGAGTGTCTCATATGTGAGTTGCTGTGTTTTTATTTTCAGGGACAGAATGATGCTGCTGAAATTAGAACAGGAAATTTTAGATTTCATTGGTAATAATGAGTAAGTACTGTACTCTCATAGGAAAAAAGAATTCAAGAGTGTTCCTGTTTATTTAATAAAGCTACTATTCCTTTCTTCCAGAGTACCAAGAAAAAAGTTTCCCCCAATGACATCTTACCATAGAATGCTGTTGCACAGGGTAGCTGCTTACTTTGGATTAGAGCACAACGTGGACCAGAGTGGGAAGTCAGTCATAGTAAATAAAACTAGCAATACAAGAATGTAAGTGTCAAAGCCTTGAAAAAGCCTTTTGATGCGTAGCTCTAAGGCCTGGGGTCTGTGAGGCAGTGATGCTGTAGCAGGTGAGGTCTGTCTCCTCACTGGGAGCAGGCATCAAGGAGAGTTAGCTGAGAGCTCTTTACTGTTCATGTTCTTGCTGTGTAATAATGCAATCCATTTCATGTTTGAATTCTTTTGGGGAAAGAATGGTGTTATCTCGAAGTTAAGAATTTTTGTTGCTTTTCTGGCAGAGATGCATTGCTAACTTTGTTTCTGTGAATTATGACCTTATAGCAACTGTTTATTTGTTCAAAGATTTACACCAGTAAAGTGTACAAAGTGTGTTCTTTGTTTCTTTTGGATAGCAGAGCCAGCTCTTACCTTTGAATGGGGTCATTTGTGATTTGGTGAAGGGAGAGGACTTGCACAACTTTGGCTTTTGTATTGTAAAATTCTACTGGGAAAATTCAGCTGTCAAAGTTCTTCTGTTGGAATAATGTTGCTCACAGATCTCTCATGGCCATACAAATAAACATAGCAGGGAAGAGAGACATCCATGGAAATGTCAACCAGGTTAACAAGCCATGGTGTACTGCTTTACTGTGAGGGGTGGGGAGTTCTTGGAGAAACCCCCAGGAAAATCCGTATTGCAGAGAAGGTAGCACTGGGGCTACAGCAACTCTGAAACCTGTGTGGAATTGGGGTTTTCATTCAAGGGACCCAGCTGTTCTCTCCGTCCTCTGCACTTGCTCTGTCTCCTCATTCTCTCTCCAAAAAACAAAGGTCTAATGTGTTGACATATTTATGCCACCCAGTTTCTAGTTTTAACTTCGAGCATTTGCCTGGCACTGTTTTTTGTTGTTCTTGAACAGGAAAACAGGAGTTTACAGCGCCTGCATCCCAATCTCAGTCTCCAAGTACACTCTTCATAGCTTTGGGAGAAAAAAATCTAATTATCCACCCTATTTTAGAGTCAGTAGGACTGAAATGATATGCCACACTGAAATTTCACTTAAGTAAATAGTTTCTCCTCAGAAGTTTCAGAAATCTATATAGAGCCTAAATATACAGTGAATACTTGTATTATTTATGGATGTGGTTTTGCTTTGGCTGTACAACCTATCTCTAAATTGACCTAGAAAGCCAAACATTTCAAATCTGTTGCCTTTGCATCTACCAGCATCTCTAGACTGAAGCTTCAGTCTAGCACTTCAACTGTGGAATAAGAATTAATAAAAGATTATTTCATTTTTATGCTTTTTAAAAATATTTTAGACCATATTTAAATAGCTTGTGGCCTCTGGAAGCCCCTGTAGGTGTAGTTACTAATTAGCAGGCATTTCATCTAACCTGCAGACATAAAGATTCTTGATGTTTTTAACATTCTTATTTTAAATCATTTTGGATATAAAATAAGAATTTAGAAAGAAAACCTTGGAGATCTGCTCCATGTGGAATAAAGCCAAACTTACCTTTTCCTCATAGGCAGGTTCGCGGCTCCCTCGCCGAGCAGGGATGTTACTGACATCAACCACCCAGTGCACACTGGCACGTCTCAGTGGAGTGGGAGTTGGTGATTGCAGGGCAGTAAATTCAGAGACCTTTAAAAGAAAGAGGTAAGACAGTCTAAAGGTTCTCTGAAATGCCTGCTAATTATGTTTGGGCATCCAGTACCCAATAGGCAGGGCTGGCTGTTCCATAGAAAAAGCTCCCCTCACTCTATCCAAAAGTCCTAGGTAATGATAAATAACAGAAATAGAGAAGAGCATACATTTATTCTGTCCTCGGTTAGACAAATATTTCTTGATTGTCTGAGCTCTTCTCTTAGGATAGCAGCAGTTTTGTCATTCAGGTACTTAGTATCTCTCTTTAATGACAAGGATTTGCAAAATACCGCTTTTTCTTTCACAGAGTAGATAAAATGCCAAAGTAATATTTATAATCTGTTGCTTCACTCTCTCCATATGACTGTGTGAAGCTCTTGCTTGCCTGCATTATACTGTTCTTCTCTTAATCATTTCTACTTAATTTTGTTTTAGAAGTTTCTAAGTTTCAGTGCTTTCTCCTCTACCTTCTTTTTTCTGTTTTCCCTTGAAATGAACTCTGAGGTATTGCAGCTCTAGTGACAAACACCTGTCTTCACTTCCATGCATGCCCAGTATCCATTGCATGGCACCAGTTGGGATTCAAAAGCACTTCTGATTCCCCAAGGGCATGTGGTTTGCTTCCCACCTTAACTGGGAGTTGCAGCAGAAGCTTTGAAGGAGGAAGAGGTTTTTAAAAGCAGGTTTGTTATGCCTCAAGACAGGACTTGTCAGGGGTGCACCTCATCTTTTCCATTGCCCAGACAGCCAAAATCTATTATTTCAGTTAGAATATTAAGTATATTTTAAATGACTCTTGAATATATTTCAGTTTGTTCCACTGTGTGTACAGCATGTTTACAAAACCATAAACGTTTTCTTTGTAACAACTTTTCTCAGACCTGACCAAAAGTTTTGTGAGCATATAAAGGACGAGAAGAGCGATGACTTCCAGAAGCGGTACATCCTTAAGAGAGATAACTCTAGTTTAGACAAAGATGACAACCAGGTAAAGCACACGTGGCTTATTCCTTCCACTTGCTGTGTTTGTGCATTCTTTCTGTTTCCTGTGTAAATTGACACTGTACCACTTAATTTAGATGAGAATACGATTAAAAGATGACAGAAGAAGTAAATCCATAGAAGAACGTGAAGAAGAGTATCAGAGAGCTAGAGAAAGGATATTTGCACAAGATGTATGTATCAAAACCAATCTGGCACTGTTTTCTGTGAACCCTTCACACACAGACATGCACAGGTGGCTTTCCAGGAAACTTTCTGTTTCTGAATGACACTGAGCAGATAAGAGAGTGTGGCCTGAGTTATAAATGATATTGCAGTTACTGAGAAATCTTCTCTTTTCCCTTGTTGCTGCTGTATGAAACTCAAACAACCCAAGAATTATTGAGGAGTGTTCTCTAGCATTACTGAGTGCAGTGTACTTCCCCCTTTGCATTGTTTTGCCCCTCACTGCAATTTAAGTTACAGAGTTTTGGTTCTGCAATAATTTCAGTTGCTCAGAGCAATAATTAAAAGAAGAAAAAACCCCAAGCAAATTAAAACCCAAACAAAAGTCTTTTCTTGCTTGTAGCTATAGCAACCACGTTACGAGTGTTCACAGTAAAATGATTTGAGGTTCCATATGTGAAATTCCTGTCAGGAATCTCACAGTCTGATCTCCTGACTGGGGATAACCCTGCAGGACAACATCATAGGCTACAATTCAATGGCAAGTAGTGATTATATTGAGCAAAGCAAAACAAATACGTCTTTTAAAATATGTGTTACTTTTAATTATCCACTTTGGATATTTATCTATAACTGTTGCACATCCAAAACCAAATTCTGAAGAGAGTAATGAGCTCTTGAGAGGCTAATTCATTTTTTTTTGTTCACCTTAGTTACAAACAAGAAGAATGGACTTTTGGATATAAAATTACATTTTCCTTTTGCATCTTAATTTACCATGTATTACACCCTTAGAAGCTTTGTGTCAGCTGTTGGGAGTCACAGTCAAGGACAACATATTTTGAGTAAGGAGCAGCCTTTTTGGTTCTGTTGTGTGTGCTCTGTAGCATACCCAGGCTGGTGCCCAGGGCACTGAGCAGTTACTGCAGCAGCAGTGGCCTCTCCTCCTCCGCCCTCCCCAGCAGAGACACGGCAGCTCAGGTGCTGTGACAGCCCAGGGAATCACACACCAGCTGTAAGTGACAGAAGGCTCCAAATGCCCAAGGGAAGAACTGTAGCTTCAGGAAAAGTCTGATAGAAACCAACTGAGCAGCATTGTAACTACCCTCATGCTGACTTGGATTTCCTGCTCATGGGCCTTTTTATATTGTCTTGTTTCTTCACGGAAATTTTTTACCAAGAGGTAAAGTTTTTCAGGCAGCTTAATATAAAGAGGATGCTGTAGGAGTCTGTGTATAATGCAGCAGACTCCAGATTGCTGTGTGTTTTGTAGTTGGGGTTCTAGATGCCATTCATATTAATTTCTGCACTTCTTTGCCCCTCAGTCCCTGTGTTCCCAAGAGAATTATTTCACTGATAAAAGGTAAGAGAATTTGCTGTTTAATTCTGTTTTGTCTTCCTATTTTCTTAATAAATATTAAGCTATCTTATTAAAATGTCAACAGAATCCAGGAGGAAGAAACTAATAGTACACAACAAAGACGACAGATACTTAGGTATTTGATGCTTTCTTTTAAAATAACAAAACCCCAAGTCTTCTGCATGCATTTATCCTTTCTTGTTTCTTGTTTTTTGTTTACTTGTTGTTTGTTTGTTTGTTTTTCTTTTCCCTTACTTTGCCGGCGCTGCTCGTGCTAAAAGTTGAGTTTGTAACTTTCAGGATCAACAAGGAGGCGTCGGGTCGATCTGCCAACAGCCACCAGAGCAGCACGGAGACGGAGCTGCGGGGCTGCGAGCCGCGGCCCTGGAGCAGCACCGACTCCGACAGCTCCCTGCGCAACCTCCGGCCCGCCGTCACCAAGGCCAGCAGCTTCAGCGGCATCTCCGTGCTCAGCCGCGGGGACAGCTCTGGCAGCAGCAAGAGCACGGGCAGGCTGTCCAAGACAGGTACAGCAGCCTGGGGGTGTGCTCTGGGGGCTGAGCTGGGTGGGCAGGGCTGCTGTTCCGGGTGGGGAGGCTCCGTGGATCCCATTCCCACAGGATCCCGTTCCCTCTGCACGCACACAGCATCTACAGACCCGGCCCTAGAGCCGGAAGGTGACAAATGGGGTGAACGCTTCTGGCTTTGGATGGAGAATTTTCGAGTGCATTGTAGATGGCTTGAAGTTCAATGCCTTTCATCTCATGCAAAGGGTTTGAAAATGAGAAATATTTTTGTATAAAATACTTCTAGTTCAGCTCTTTGGTTCTAGTGGGACAAAACTGCATTGCACGGTCTTAGAAAACTGCACCGCTATCCTAGCTCAGATACAACAGCATCAAAGCCTGTGAATTGGTAGTTATTTTTATTGTGCTCTCTTTCTTTTGTTACATTAAAATGGAGATGGCTAAAATTCTTAATTAATTTTTAGATGCTGAGAAATGAGGTCAGTGAAATGAAGTGTACTGTTTAATTTTAAGATTCAAAAATGTTGGGGAAAAATACTCGTAAGAGTCAGGGTTTCAAAGGGTGTTAACTTGTAATTAATGTGAAAACAGAATCTCATAAAATATGGGAATGAATCTTCTGTAGGTCAAAAATGAAATTTAGTGAATATTTGTATTTCAAATGCCAACATAATTTGATCCAGTTGCTAATCTGGAGAATTCTAAGGCTTGTGATACATGGGTGGGTTACTGCTGGGCTGCTTCAGAATTTGAAGTCGAACTGTAAAAAAAGCAGAATATAATTGCTTGCTTTACTAATACTGGCTTTGATCTCACTTATAAAGCTGGTTTCTAATGAGGATCTATTTTCAAATTTTTTGCTTTTTCTTAGATCACCACTACCTTTTAGGTAAATGGCCACACTGCTATCTCTTAATGCAGTAAAACAGTAACACATTCTGTTTGTTCATTGTATACTTGTATTAAAAAAAACCCAAAATATTTTGAGGTACTTCTGCTGTAAAATTGTCCCATTATTCAGAGTTATTCCACTTAGCAGTGTAGTGATGCTGTTTGACACAGCTTGAAAAGAAACTGCAACTTCACAATAAAAATCTTAGAAATCTTCGTTGGCTAAATTTCAAGAACATAAATGAATTCTTAAAATTTTTGCTGGAAACATTATTTTGGCATTCTGAATGTTTGGACATTCCAGGTTTGGAATGCCCACCTTGATGGTTGTTGCTTCATACAGTTCCAGGTTGTGGTGATTTGGCACATGTTGAGCTTGAGTTTGTTCACATCGTTCAGGGCTGTAATTTGCTCTGGTTATAATGGCTTCAGCCTCACTTGTCTGCATAATCTAGAAGTGAACACAGTTGGAAATGAATCCAAGTAACTCAGGCAATGATGATTTTATAGAGCTGGGATGTGCTGTCTCACCCAGTTTACCATTAATAGCTTTGATTTCACTTCATTCACCAATAAAAAAGGCCAATGCTTCAAGCTATGCTCTCTATGTAAGCACAAGTAGAAGGGTTACAATTAGCAACTTTTATAGAGGACTGCAAAGTAACTTCAAGCAATACATAAATTCCATCAGAGTGCTTTTTCTTCTAGATTGTATAGAGGCTGCTAATGAGGAGTTTGTAAATTTAAACAACTATATTCTGTTTCCAAGTATCATACACTTCTTATTAAGTCTTTGCTAAACTGTGCATCTAAAGCTCCAGGTGTAGAGTGACTTGGAAACAGCAGTTCCACAGACCTCTCCATGCTGGACTTTGGCAATGTTTCTTTTAGCTGCATGCCTTGGCTTTCAGGAAGCTCCGGGCCTGGTTCTCCACTGCCTTGCAATGTTTATAGTGATCCATATCTGTAAAATGATTACTGATTTCAATTGGCTATTTCATACTCCTTTGAAATTTGAATTGTTGCCTAAAGCCAGGCTAAAGCTACCATATTACCCTCATTTTTTCTTGCTGTGTTCGTGTTTTCTGCCTGCAGATTGTCAGAGGAGGAAACAAACAGCGTTGAGGGTTTTAGTGTAGTGCAAATTGTCCAGCAGGTGAGTCAGAGAAGATCTGACCCCCAGCAGTGGAAAGAAACTTGTGTTTGCTTGCTTGCAGGCTGTGTGTTCAGGCCATGAGGCTTTAGCCAGTGAATCCACAGGGACACTGGGGCCCTGCAGCTGCATTCCCTGCACAGCTGCAGGAGGTGGGGCTGGGAGTTCACAGCCTCAGTGCATCCAATCCACCTTTTTGGAGTAATGACCAAATCACTTCCATGAATTCTGGAGATACAGATATGCATTTTCTGACCAGAAAACCAGAGCTAGAAATGAAAGCTTCACTTTGCAGTGCAAAGCAGTGCAGAACTGACCCTCGGTTCACAGAAGGGGCCTTGTAATGGTATTCCAGGGGAGATGGAGGGGCAGTCCATTGACAAGTCTGCTGTTGAGTAACGTGCTTGATGCTGAGCTTTCAGGGTGAGCAATTTCAAGTGTATACATATTTTAAAGTGAGCATGATGTCACTGTCTCCAGGTAAAACCAATTTCTCATTACTCCTTTCCTAGGTTCAGAGTCTTCTAGTAGTGTAGGGTCCTCCACTGGTTCTCTCTCTCACAGCCAGCAGCCTCTTCCAGTGCCAGCTCTAAGCCAGCCCTCTCCTGGCACGCCTGCCGTGTACCCAACTGTCAGCTCTAGTAACTCTCTTTCCTTTGATGGTGGCATGAGCGGGCAAGTGGCACCTGCTGCTGGCAGTAGCTTCTTTCTGCTTCCCTTGGAAGCAGCGGGCATCCCGCCTGGCAGTGTGCTGGTCAACCCTCAAACAGGTTGGTACATGCTTGGGACTGTCTCTGTTACACTGGGGAACTTGGTGAAAAATGCATGAGTGTTTGTCTAAGACTTTGTGTCAGTATTGTCCTTTGTCCTTTATTTTTTAATGTGGTTGTGTTCATGCCGTGCACTTAAACAAGGAAGCATGACTGGAGGATCAAAGGAATGAGTAAACTCATGTGATTTTCTCTAGAAGAGTTTTAACTTACATGTAAAATTCTAATGAGTGACTTGCACAAAATATGAAAATCATATGATTTACTATCCAGAACACAAAATAACTTAATTGTTTCAGCTTTTTTCAGGAGAGGAAAATGTCTTTTCCAGTGCTACTATAAAATAGTTTCAGTGGGGAGAGAGCCTGAGAGGATTTATATTGACTTGAAAATACTTCCTTCATTTTTTTTTTTGATGCAACATGGTCACACCTCTAAGCTCAAGGCTGAGTTATTACAAGTGAAAAAAAGAAGCACAGGATGAAGTGCGATTTCTAAACTTCTCCTTGTCACTTTAAAACAGGATTAAATCAATGTTGGCATAATTGGTCAATACTGGTATTTTTTAGTAAGTAGTAGGTAATTGATACTTCATAATGTAGGTGCAAGGAGAGCTGTAATAACTTGTGTGGATTAAATAATGAGTTAGCATTCTCTGGGCAAGCTTTTACTTCTTGTAGAAATTAGGAAATACTAAAAATTTTAATTCTTCTTTTATGTAAAAGATCATGATTTTGATTAAAATTATATATATTAATTTTAGTATAATGATTTGCTTTCATTGTAGAAAAGAAAATTAACTTTTAACTAGAAGGTATAACATTGAAATAGATAAATTTCTCTTTTTCCTTAATATGAATCAATTGCTAAAAATTTGGTTACAAATGAGTTGCTGTAGGATCTAATTTTCATAGATAGCTATTGGATTTGGAGGAGAATGTATTTGTCATCTTAGAGCTAAGTTCATTAGTAGTCTTTCATAATTACATTAATGTCTAATGAGCTGCTTATCGAAGACAAAGAACACTTTGAGAACAAGGAGCATTTAGGTGAAGATAACCTTCAATTTCTGGTGTACTCAAATCATGATATTCTGAAATTGTTCCTCTGGCTTTATTGTTCCAATGCTAGTCAAAAGGGAGATTGGTTCCTCAGAGTTTCTGACAGAGGATTCTGTGCCTTGGGAATTAGGAAGGGACAGTTCTTACCCAGCCACTCCAAGAAATAGGTGAAGCTCTGGTGATTAGCAGGAAGTGGTAGAAGGAAAAAAGAAAACCTGAGTCCCTATTGATATGAACATTCCCAATTCCCAAATCTTAACAGAGAAATCTGTTAAGCTCAGTTGAGTATCACCTGATGAGCTGCAGTCCAGCTGCTGTAGCTTATTTTTGCAAGTTTGTTCATGTTCCCTCTGTGTCTGCCATGAATTCCTGGTCCTTTCTTCAGTAACTGTTACACTCTGTGTTGGGCAGTTGGATTTAAGCATGAAGGAAGGAAGAGGTCTGGAAGAGCAGACTAATGTCTGCTTTGACAGGGCACAAAGGCTTTAGGCTCAGTTTAAACCTTTCTGGAAAAGACAAGAATATCTTTAAATCAGAGGAGAGAAAAATTTACATCAATATTGGGCCCTTTAAGCATCAGAATAAGCCAATGCAGAACTCTAAGCAGGTAGGCACAGGTCCTTGCCAGCCAGGCTGTTATTCCTTCAATTTGTTTTAGTTTTTTCCAACCCAGGCACAAAAAGAAATCACTGAGGTTTTTTTATCAGTTAATTTTATGGAGTTTGTTTTTCAGTTCTTTTTCATTGGTCCACTGCTGTAATATTGAGGTTGCAAATTATTAAATAGGAGAATAATTCTCTGTTAATTATTTTGAAGGCTAAAAGCCAATTAATCAAAGAAGAGGGGAAAAGAGTTCTTTATCAGTAAACTCATTAGCAGTCCAGGGCAGCCATTGCTTTATATGGTTTTCAAAAAATATGTGCCTTTAAGCTCTCCTGTGTTCTGATTGGTTTTCAAATTGATTAAAGGAGATCAATTTTAAAAGATCCTTGAAACAGTATTTTGGTAGGGTTTTCCTTTATTACTCCTGTCATATTCAATCTGCTTGATTAAAAATCAAGTTTCAAGATGAGTAGGACATAAGAAATTTTTATGTGCGTTCACTACGTAAAGACTGGGGTATCTTCGTTTAGCTTAAATGTTTTGGGTTTAGCTGCATGTAGTCATTTCTGTTACAGTTGTGGGCATTTGGCATGAATCTGTCATATAAACCAGTACGACCTCAGTTATTTTTCAGTGTTATTCTTTACTCATTTTGCCTGCTGTAAGTGTATTTGTCTGTGTTTTCCCAGCCGAGATGGTGCAGCTGGTTGTGTTTGTTGTGTCCCCGGGCAGGTCAGCCGTTCCTCAATCCCGATGGCACTCCGGTGGTGTACAACCCTCCCCTGCCTCAGCAGACTGCTCGGAGCCAAGTGCCTGGAGCTGCCCCTCCGCCTGCCCTGCCCAGCCCTGCCCAGCACCAGCCCGGAGCAAACCCCGTCCTCTCACAGGTGCACTTGTCAAACACGTGCTCGGGGATGTGGGGCTCTCACTCAGCTCTGGGAACGGGGGGTTGGTTATTCTTCTGCACTGCATGTGAAGAACAGTCACACAGAGAAGGGTAGCTGGGCTTTTTCCCTCCCAGTCCTCAGAAGTATCAGCTCTGCTCGTACCTGAGCATGGTAGGCAGCCTTCTCTTTAAATTACTGAGCAGTTTTAATATGGAAATGTTCAGTTACCAAGAACAAGAGGTTCTGCCTTCATCCCTAACTGCACTGTAGAGTTACCCAGGCATTAACAGCAGTATAGTTGGCAGCTGGGAAGAGTTAATCCAACTGGAACCTTGGGTTTCTTGTCTTAGGGTTGTTTCTCAGCCAGATGAATTCCTGGGCTGTACAGCACAAGCTGGAGTCATGGCACAGGAGTACCTCAGGACTAGTACATCATGAACATCTCATGAGTAGCACTTCAGCCTATTCTGCTCACAAAACCACACACATGAGTACAGGATGTATTTTATCCTTGTCCTGTACAAGGGTTTAGTCCAATAGGCCAGATTAAAGACTGCCCCAGCCCTAGAAGGAGAAAAGCAAAATGTATGGGCAGGAGAAGAGGGAGTTCTCCCTCTCCACAGGAGCTATTTCAGGCACCAAGGTACTGGCTGTAGTCTCCTGTGATATTTTCAGATGGTTCTTAAATTTTATCAGAAAGTTATTTATAGAACTTCATCTAAACCTTTTACCTTTGTTTGTTTGTTTTCCCTGTTTAAACCTGTTCAGATAGCTGTCTGCCACAGTAGAGCCAGTCTGTTTTGCAAAAGGTCTCATTTGTACTCTTTCTTGTTCACAGAAGTGTGTTTGTAGTATTTGCCATTTTCTTCACAAATTCTGTACTAATTCTCTGATTGCCTTCTCAATGGATTCTGAAATTAAACCTGCCTGAAATATTATGAGCAATGATAACTATCTAGAGAAAATATTTTAGTACTGTTGAATAAATGAAAGTAGTATGTTCAACTCCATGGTTAGTAGTAAATTCATTCTGCCTTTAGATGCTTTGAAAGAACTTGTGCTTAAAATGCATGTGGAGTTTTTAGTCTCTCTGAAGGTAACAGTAAATGTTAAATAGAAGCAATTTGCTGACATAACTAATATAATGTATAAGAAATAAAGCAATGGATGTCTTCTGGGAGACTGAGATATTCAGAGTTCTGTTTTCATTCTATGCAGTTTTAAACTTTAAAGAAGTATCCATTCTGTCTCTGAGAGTGGAGCGAGTTGCTCATCTGAAGCACAGTTGCTTTTCTCTGTTACAAAAGACTTGTTTTCACTTCCCTTGCTGTGGTGTTAACCTTGTTCATAACCCTGTTATTTCTGCAGCCTCTGCGGGCTCTGCAGCCTTCCTCCCAGCCTGTCCAGTACTCTGCAGTGTCGTACCCACCCCCGCTCCTGCCAGCCTCCTCTGCACAGCAATACTCTGTGGTATTACACCTTCTCTTCTCTGCTCCCTGCACAGGCCCATCTCTGCTGCCTGCTCACCTTTGCTTGGCCCTTGGGGGGCTGATACCAGGGTAGTGACTGGCTCTCACTCACAGTGACACAGCACCTGCGTGCCCGAGATGGGAGCATTTCACCATCCGCAGGATTATGTGCAATTAAGGCTATATCTGTATAGCTCTATATTTTGAGATACATTATTTCCCTTTCCCTTTGTAAAGGGAGGTTTTCCAGTGCTGTTTCATTAGCCAGTCAATACCTTTTTATGTCTCTGGATTAACCTCTTTCCATTGTTTCTTATTGTCTCCTTGTCTGCTCACTCTTCTGCTGGATCTTAATACATTCTGAGGGATCATCTGCTCTGATTTTTTCTGGTTACCTTTTTGTAGCCTCTTTGGTAGAACTTTGAACAATCTCACTTCTCTAGTATCTATTGTTTAATAAGTAGAAGCTGGAAATAAAATATCTTAGTCCATCAAAAACTGGGAAAAAAGAAGAAGAAAAGCCACACAAAGTGAAACTGAAGCTTAGTAAAGGAGAGTTGATATCCCAGGGAGAATCTGAACTGGAGTCCAGGTCAAAGTCTGCTCTGATACTCTGCTGAGTGCATGTTTGTGTTGAGTTTATGTGGCAAGGCTTTGGAGCAGGGAACTGCAGGGATGGCTTCTGGGAGAAGACACTGGGAGCTGCCCCACGTTGGACAGGGCCCATTTCAGGGAGCTCCAGGGCTGACCCTGCACAGCCCAAGCTGAGTCACTCATTCATACTGGTGGCACCTCTGCATGTGCTTGGAAAAGGGTGTGAGGGAGAAACAGCTCTGCAGATATTGAGGCCAGAGGGAGGAAAGCAAGGAGGTGCTCCTGGTACAGAGCAGAGTCTGCAGCCTGGGGAGGGGATTCTTGTGGAGCAGATTCTCCCCTTGAAGCCCATGAAGGACCATGGTGGAGTGATATCCACCCTGCAGCCCTTGGAGCATCCCACAGGTGCTCTGAAGGAAGCTGGAGCCCTTCAGGAGCAGGTTTTCTGGTAGGACCCACACTAGGGCACTCCACTCCTGAAGGATTTCAGCCTTTGGGGAGAGCCCACATTGAAGAGGTTTGTGAAGGATGGTCCCTGTGTGGGACCCCATGCTGGAGCAGAAGAGTGAGGAGGAAGAAGCAGTAGACACATGACTGGGAATCAGTCACAAGCCCCATTCTCCATCCCTTGTGATACTTGGAGGAGAAGGCAGAAGATTTGGGAGTGAAGTTGAGGCTGGGAAGAAGCAGTGGGGTTGAAGGAAGCTGGTTTTAGTTTTGTTTTTATTTCTCACTATCCTACTCTGTTATTAGTTGGCATAAATAAATTTATTCTTCCTTTGGTGGTAATTGGTGAATGATTTTCCTGTTCTTTTCTTGAGCCATGAGCCTTTCATCATATTTTCTTCCCCTGTATTGCTAAGGATGAGAGGAAGGATGGAGTGACTTTGGGGGGGCACTTAGGAGCCAGCCAAGGTTAACTGACCACAGTGTTGTACAACAGCTAATTTTCAACATTAATCAGAAATGTCTTATAATAAATACAGTTTTAGCTAAATTCAGTAGGGATGTTGCTTCTGAAGTTGAGAGTTTGAATAGGTGCTAAAGCAGAGAAGGAAACTCCTGTTTGTCGTAATTTCAAAGCATTTCACATTCAGGAAATGGGTTCCAATACTAAGTGCCCTGGCAGTTTCAAAAATTTATTCCTGCTGATGGTAACTTATGTAACATAATGAAAAGGATTGATGGTCTTGGACTGTAATCCAAGTGTAACACCTCTGTAGTTGGCACCAGGAGAGTACTGTCTCCATTTATTGGGAATGCCATGTTCCAGGGCTGAATCCTGCTTGTACCATACCTGTCTGCAGGACAAAGCAACCAGGTCAGATTTTCCTTACCCTGGTAGTGTAACGGAAATCAGTGTGCTTGGCCTGGGTTTATCGCTCAGACTCATTTAGAGCTAAGATAAACTCACATACAGTATCTCCTCTTCAGACTCAGAATTTGGAAAGGGAGAATGTAAAATCCAGTGCAGGAAAGTATTATAGTTGCATTTAATAGGCACCATTAAGGAATGAAATACCAAAGTCAGATTATTATCTAATGAAAATAAGGCTTTTTAAGATGTACCAAATACATACTAAAGGTATACTAAATTAAGTTTTAGGTGTAAGTTCATATTTCTGGCAGTAATTAAGAATATCTTTAGCCTGGAAACTAAAAAAATCATATCATCATAAAATGTGAATGTAGCTAATCAGTAAAAGATGGAGCTTGCACTTACTTTTTCTTGATTGATTCCTATCTTCAGGATGATCTAAGACCAAGTGATCTTGAAACAGTTTTAATGTTCCTGCATGTTTGGAGAGTCCACTTTGGAAGTATGAACCAAATCTTCCTGTTTAGCAAAAAAAAGAGCAATACTAGTCAGTGATCACTTCTAATTTCCAGAATGTTGCTAATTGGATGCTGAATTGCTTGTTAAGAAAAGCGGTTTGGAGTTACAGAAGTTGCAGATTGCACCCTGCAGTGCTCGGTGCAATCAGTGGCATCCTTTCAGATGTTAATAAAACACAGATAGAGGGGAACCACCGGAATACATCTCTCGCTGTGGTTACTTGGTTTCAGATGAAAAGATAATTAATCTTTGCATGTAGGATAATAACTCAGAGGAATGTGCCTTTTAACTCAGGAATAGAACCTCATTATGTTAAACTCTTAAAACCAAAACTTTATCTCAGCAATCCTAATGCATCCTGCGATTTTAACTGGGATTAGATGTTTTCACTCAAGTTTTGGGGTCCACTCAGAAAATGTTAGTGACACAAATTCTGAACTTTCTTTTTGACAAATGAATTCTCACAATAAGTAGATAAAGACAGATGTAATCCAAAGGGCAAAGTATTTGCAGTGAAAAGAGTGAAGTCTGAACATGGACCTACTCTCCTGCTGTCAGCCCTGAAGATAATTTGCTACCGTTCCGTATTCTTTGCTGTTGTTCTTTGGCTGCTGTTGCTACTGCCCAGTAATGTGACACGTGCTGTCTGAAACTTACTGAGCTATTTGGCTAGTATTTTTTCTTTTTCCTTGAACGTGCATTTGCAAATGTAATCTTTCCTGTTTTTCCCACGCCTGCAGCAAGACAACCTGGGATCGCAGTTCAGCCACCTGAGCCTGGCGCGGCCGCCCCCGGCCGAGGGCGCGGAGCCCGGGCCGGCGCTGTTCCAGCCCGGCGTGGTGCTGCAGCCCCCGCAGCAGCCCGGCTATATCCTCACCGCCCCGCCCGCAGCGCAGCCCGGCCCCGCCTTCTCGGGCCCCGGGCACCCCGTGGGGCAGCCCGTGCTCCCGCAGCAGGGATTTGTGCAGCAGCCCGTGCCACAGGTACTGCAGCTCCTACGGCCTCCTCAAAGCTGCAGGGAAAAACTTGACCCCGCTCTCCCGCTCGGGGCCTTCTCACATGGTCTGGGGCTCACTGCGGAACTGCAGCTCTGCTTCTGTTCTGGGGTTGGGGTCTTCTCTGGGCATGTGTTTTGTAATGAATGACTTCAGTTTACTTGAGGAGCAACAATCACAAAGGTTTTCCTGTTTACTTACAGTTTGCATAGTTTTCTTGTCTCTCAAATGCCTTTTGGTGGAAATTGGAGATTGTTGTTTTGACAAGGAAAGTAGAGAAATTGGCTGTTACAGAGGGGATTTATGTGGTATGAGGGATTTTTGAATTGCTGAACTACTGAAAATCGATTGCATCTTTCAATAAATTTTGCGTCTTTGTTTTATGGATTTTGCGTCTAGATGTCTGTCTGCCTTCTCTAAAGCTGCATTCAGGTGGTGATGCTCTGGTTGTTCCTTTGCAGATGCCACCGTGTTACTGTACCCCCAGCCAGTACCCGCACTCGGGCCAGCAGTACCGCCCTGTTTCTGTGCATTACAGCACGCAGCAGAACCAGGCCCTGCCCCAGCCTGGCCAGCAGACAGGTTTGTTCAACTCTTTAGCATTTCATTAGAACACTTGGGGTGGATTTTCTCCCGTTTTTGCATTTTAAACTTACTTTGCCGTAAAATTTCAAATAAAGTAGAGGGTCAAATGTAGGATACAAAGTGTAACTAAGCCAGGGTGGAAAAATGTGAGGCACTTGTGCATGAAACTTGGGATTCAAGCCATTCCTTTGAGTGGCTCATGCTGTAACTTTAATTATAGGGGTTTTAAAATTTAAAAGTTAATAATTTTTAAAAATTTGTGACTTAGTAATTAATAACACGATTAACTTGCAAAGTAAGATAAATTAGTACCTTTAAATGATGTAACATTAAAGAGATGTACCTTAAGTGAAAGTTCTAAGGTAAAGATCCTAATCTTAGAAGCTGCGGCTTGAAAAGATTGCTGTGCAGAAGATATTGGTGATACTGTTTTACTCTGTCTTTCTGTCCTGTGATTAAAGGTATCAGGGTATTGGATGGAATATATAATGAGACTTGTGTGGTTACCTATTTTAGTAAAGACTGTTCAGCTGTCTAAGGTGCCCTTCTTTGAATGTTAGTAAGCTTCGCTTCCATCTCCTTCCTTTCCTCTTGTCTTTTTTTTCCTTACAGATTTTAACTTTAGGCTCCCATTGTGCTGACAATCTGTACTTCTAAATATTGTTATGACTTCTTCAATGACATTTTTATTCCTGAAACAAATTTACTTCTCAGTAATACCTGGACTCATGGTCAAAACCTATAGAAGTAACTAGTGATGTTTGGAGACAGAGATCCTTAAAGACCAGGCTTTTATACCAGCTCTTAGTTGAATACATAACATCCTTCTGGGTTTCCTTCAGGAGGGTATTTTTAATTCCTTCCCCTGCTCCCAGTTATGTGTTGCTCTACAGAAACAGGGTGGAAGATCAGCTTTTACAGATATAAACTGGAATTATTTATGTCCTATGAAGCAGCATGTAAGAGGGGTGGCTCCTCTTCTGCACTTTTAGGAAGTGCTCCAATAGTAGCAACACTTGATGGAGTTATTCAGGGTTCAGTTCACAAACATTTTTTTCAAAGGAAAACAAATCACTTTGTTTTGCAACTTGTGTTATCCACTGGTGTTAGAGATGTGTTACCCAACTGTATTACACAACCTGCTTTCCTTCCTCAGAATTTTTAATACCTAGACTACTTAATGGCAAAAAGTCTGAGGCTCAAGGGAATTACCTCCCACTGTGGGGACACTCTGTGTGAGTAGCACACAAACTCCCCAACTCAGAGAGCTCAGTGTACATTTGTACCCAAACTAACCAGTCTGACTTGGAAAGCATGGGGTGATAAGGTGCAAAGGGATGAACTGGTTGCTATTAGGTAAGTTCCCTTCTTGTATGTTTTTAGCTCTTTATATTTTAACTGAATTTCACTACCTGTGGGTGAAAAGTGTCAGCAGGTAAACTCCCTCTCTGTCCTGGAAGAACTAAAATCAGCCAGCTGTTTTTATTATTATTATTATGCACACTGCATAATTAGTGTTTAACTGAAAATCTCCACACTGCTCTCCAGCCATTGCTGGTTCTCATTTGATGCTTTATAGGCAAATCTGAATCTGCATTTTAGAAATGGACGGTTCCATGTCTTGTTATCTGTTCTGGAAACACCTCGTAAGATGGTGATTTGAAAATTCTCTCCCTTGTAATTTATTTTAAACCATTGATACTTGTACTAATTTGCCATAAAGCTACACCTGAACTGGTTGATGCTTGTTAACAATGTGTGGGTTTGAGCCAAAGGCACCGTGTACAGCAAAGTGCCTGGGCGAAAACGAGAGTTACAAATCTTGCATTACATAAAAGCCATGGGGTTTGTTCATCTCAGAAAGTGGTTACTAACCATGAAATAACTTTGCAAACACAGAGTCAGATAAAAGATGACAGCTTCTCAGAGCATGGCAACTGGAGCCACTTCTGCTCTAATGTTGAGGAGTGGCCTGACTTTATTGATGAGCTGTTGGATTCGGGGCCGTAACACTGTCTGAGAGGTTTACATTTCTCACAGTGAACCGGTCTCTTTTTCAGCTGCTTCCTGGCTTCCTTTTTAAAGGGGTTTCAGGTGAAATATTTTGGGGGGTTCGCTTTTAATAAAAATGCTTTCGTTGCCCAAAAGATGTTGGGAGAAGGAAACTCTCCTTAAGAAAAAAAACCATTTCTGATTGCCACGTTAATGTGAGCCAGTTACCACGAGACCTAACTGCAGGTTGTTTAAAAATCCAGTCTGAACTAGAGTTTCTAGAGGAACATCAGCTGCAGTTTAACTGGCTTCTGCTTCACAAGCCAGGGATAAAACTACTCCAGTTGCAACGGTAGCTGTAGTTGTAATGGTCATAACCAAGCTCATCAACTCCCAGCTCATTAACCAAGTGGCTGTACTTGCTTTTCTGTTCTTCAATAAACACTGTTTCTCACTCCTAATGCATTATTCAGAAAATGTATTTCTATATTCTGAAAGTTAACTTTTCTTCTGTTAACTGTGATTTCTTTTGAGTTATGTAAATATTAAGAAACCTGCTCCTTTTTTTACCTCTAGTTGCAGAGTATTTCTGTGTAATGGGACAATCTGCTGCGGCAGGTGTGGGGTTTGTGCTGAGTGCTGCATTTCTGTCAGCCCACTCTATGCAGAGGTGAAACTGCAGCTAAAAATAGAGCATTCTTTGGAACGCTCTGGGAAACCTTTGTGGCAGCCAATTTGTATTGTTCCAGTTCCCTCTGCTCGCAGAATTGATTGTGTCTGTCTCTGCAAGTGCCAGAACAGGCTGCAGAACTACTCACGGCTCCACTGCAATTTCTGGGACACGAGGGGTTCAGAGTGCAGGGGCACTGATTGGGTCTGTCACACCACAGCTTCCCATGCTGCTGCTTGTTAGGGGCCACAGATCATTTTATAACAAAGTATGTTACAGCATTTTGTATATTACAGATATGAAGGGCATCTTGTGCACAGTTCAAACTTAAGTTATTAAAAATTCTAAGTACTAATCCTACTTCAAGCATGTATTGTTCTGAAGTTTTGTCTAGTCCTCTGAAAATATTTATAGTGTTGTGTGTTTCTAATGAATAGCTGTCTTGGTTTTAACAAACTGAACCTTCTTCCCTTTAATTTTCCGAAGCAATATTTGATTATATTAACAGTCTTCTTTTAGTGTTCATTGTTGCAGTTTCTATAGAGAGCCTGCTGAGGCTGTTAGTGCACAATGTTCATTGTACCCTGTGTGGATGAAATCAATGAACATCGGTGGCTGCTGCTCACAAAAAGGTGTTTTATGTTAACTGAATTACTTTCAGAATAGACCAAGCCTTTTTTTAGCACAGTTTAAAGAAAACCCAAGTGAGTTTTTGCAGCTAAATTTGCTCTATTATAGTTCCTTGCCAAGGTAGGGAGCATGGGGGATGTCAAGGTCAGTGGGCTGTGAATGTGTCCAACTCAAACACAGACTCTTCTTGCCGTCAGTGCATCTTGACAAGCCCAGTTTTGTTATTCTGGAGGGATAACTGGCTTTGTCTCAGAAACACTGACTGTGCTGGGTTTTGCTGACGTGGTAAGTAGTGCACACCTGTATGATAGAACATGAGAGAAAAAGAACTTGTGTTCTGCATGTGTTTGGATCATGGTAGCAGTTACCTGCTAAATGCTTTTTAAAAAAAGAGGAAAGGGGAGTTTAGATTGGACTTTATAAATGCACAGATTTCTTGTTTGGCACTCTTGCTTGGGGTGTTTTGGTTTGGGTTTTGGGGTGGGTGTGGGTGGGGACTTTTAGACATTTTTTGAAAAATACGAGAGGATGTGAGTTTAAGCAATAATAAATTGTTTTAGAGACACTATAGAGGGGTGAATATGAAAATCTTTCTTTGTATGCCTAAGATAACTTTGAATATAAAACATCTTCCACTATATACCAACATGGCTTGAACTTGGAAGATTTTTCTCAGTCCCCAGTTGGTTTTAGCATTACAGATTTCAGAAGAAATTGCCCCTTTGGAAAGGATTTGCACACATGCCTTATGCAAACTTTCCTGAAGTCTAATTTAGTTTTGAATTGCAGTCAAAATGCTCTAACCCCTGGGGCAGCTGAGGTCCAAGCTGAATTTTGCATATGTAGAATTTTCAAACCGAAGTACCTGGAATGGCCTTGTTCACACTAGCAGACAATGAACTGGGTTTGGTCCTGTCTAGCATGCTTTGTTAAGTGCTGCCAGCTTTCACCTGTCCAATCAAGGTGTTAATGCATGTAAGCCAGAGTGTAAATGAATAGTGCATGCATGTGGGAGCAGCATTGCAAACAGTATGGATAATATTTCATGCTGAATCCAAATGAGTAAATCTATTAATTTTAATGTTGGCTTCTTTTTATATGCATGGTAAGTTCACCTGTTGTGAAGCTGCCAGATTAAACAAGCCATTGGAAAATGCTACACGTGTATTTTCGCATAGGCAACTGTGCTTAAAATGTGTTCATTATTTCAAAATAAGATTTAAATGTATAATTTCAGGTTACCAGATCTTGCCCAACCAGCAGCAAAACTACCAGGGTTTAGTTGGAGTTCAGCAGTCTCAGAATCAAAATCTAGTCAGTGGCCAACACAACAACATTGGGAATCAAATTCAAGGTGTGATTGTTCCATATCCCTCAGTGCCATCTTATCAGGTGAGTAATGTAACTTTCCAGTGACTCTTCTGTGGGTTTGAGTGTTGGGGTTTTCTTTAAGTCCTCTGCTTTATGGTAGAAATGGTAGAAAGCTGCAAGCAGGTGTCAAAGGTGACTTTGGGGACAGAAGTTAAAGACACAAACCCACAACTGAAGTGAGAAGAAAGTGTCACAAGTGCACAAGTTCTAGTCCTGTTGAGAGCCAAGTGCTGTGTCAGTTGCAGTTCAGAGGGTGGGGAAGAAAAGCTCGGAAGGTTTCCTTCCCACCACCCTGCTTTCTGTTGTAGAGAAAATACCTTGTTAATTCATGGAGTCCCTTGGAGCCAACATTTCCATTTGGGGAGGGAAAAGATTTAAAGAATTTTTTTTAATACAGCATTGTTATTTTAAGTACTGTTATCACCATTCTTTTGGATTTAGAGAACTCCAGGAGATCTTTTTCTGGGGTTATTTTAAAATTCTTGTATCAACTGTGTGATGGTCAAGAGGCAGAAACATTGTCTGCAGGAGAGAGTCTGACTGTGTGGCCCGTTGCAGGTTTCGGTGCCTCAAGGTTCCCAAGCAGTGCCCCAGCAGACATATCAGCAGCCTGTTCTAATTCCCAGTCAGTCCAGCCAAGGCCTGCCCACTACAGGAATGCCCGTCTACTACAGTGTCATTCCATCAGGGCAACAGAACAATCTAAGGTGAGTTTAACTGATCCTTGAGTTCTCAGCAGCTGGCCTTAGTGGCTTTGTAAGAACTGACAGGATCTGCTTTTAGTGCTCCAGATATTAAAACTGTTATTTTAGAGGCAGACTTACAGGCACTCTATTTATTCTTGCTCTTGTGCAATTAAGTGAAGCAAGCAGTACTGCTTTAACTGTGACATACTTGTTGGAGTGGAAAACATTGTCTCCGTAGCACTTTCAGCAATACTTTTACTGCAGTTCCACCTCTTACATTTTCTGCATTCTGTTTCTTACCCATGAAACACCAGTGTGCTCAGCAGCTCAGTCTTTCTGCAATAAGATTTAAGATGACTATCCATATTCACTGGTTTTGTCAAAGATATTACATTAATAATGTGTAGAGGAAAAATAATTTGAATCCCAGAAAAAGACTGACTTCTTTTTTGGAACCTTGTATAGAAAAGATTTCGCTTACTTTGTGTTGTAGATGAGGCCTGCTGGCACCAAGCTGGCTGTGAAACAAGTATAGAAACTTGATTTTTGTTTGATAAATAACCTTTTTTCTTTTCTTTTTTTTTCCTTTTTTTTACCTACCTTGGTAGCAGCAAACTGGTCTGCATGTACAGCCCTCCCTGAATATACATCTGTGTCCCCAAAGCAGTCTATTTGAGAACAGATAGGCAAGTACCTAGGAGAATTCATTAGGATTAATGCTTGTTACAGATTTTTCTTTCTTGAGGTTTTTTTTTTGAACTTACAAATGTGCAGCATGTAAAAATACCTGGGAGCTTTTAAACAAGCAGCATCAGTTTGAAGCTTGTTCATCCTTTTGAGAGTGCAGACTTCAGTAGTATTTGTGTCATCGCTGCATGGTTTCCTCCACTTAAATCTGAATTCTTGTTCTTTGTATCTGAAGGTTTTTTAATCCTTTTCTGTAGTTAGAATATTTGAGATTCAGTGAAGTCACAGGTAGGCTTAATTCCAGACTTTTCTTGAATTAAGTTTGGTTGCTTGATCTTTTGTGTAATTTAGAATGTCCTTCTTTATTAGGGATTCAGAGCAAACTAGCAAGCACTGACAGCATCTTGCTTTCATCAGAACAGTTATGCTGCAGCACTTGAACAAGGAAAGCAGAATGCTGTTCTGCAGGAGCTCAGTGTCAAACCTACAGGTCACTGCTGAAAACTAGAATCAGTAGGCAGATCAGAAGCTGTGTGAGAGCATCTGTGTTAGTTTTCACTTGGTTTTGTCTGCTTTAATGGAAGGGAATCTTTAAATTAAAATTATATAAGTGACCTATGGAACAAACTTTTCACAACATAGGTAAAAATAGTAAGTCCAAGAGGATTAAACCTACTTTTTTTTCCCACATTTTGAAGGAATTTTTATTCTCAGAATGTTTATCTGTTAGTACAGGATTCTATATGCACTGTTCTGAATATGGTCCACCAACCCGATGTTCTGGCTGAGCATTAGTGGTATAATACAATCTGTGTCTGTTACCTGGTTTTGCCCGAATTACCCTGAAAATATACCTGACATAAATAAACTTCTGAAGTTATCCTTTTCCTACATTCTGCAAACAGCTGACTGGTTGTTTATCCCCTGGAGTCCTGTTCCATTTCCCACCCCTCTGTGGCTGTGTCAGTGGTCCCTGGAGCAGAGCTGTGTCTGTGTTTGCTGCCCCAGCTGCCCAGGGCCAGCCCCAGCTGAGGGGCTGCATCCCAAATCCTCATGGCAGGGGCTGTGGGCAGCACTTAACCCAGACCTAATTCTGCTTAAGTGAGCGAGACAACAAACTGTCTTTTTACTATTATTATTATTCTGCATGTCTTTATGCTGATGTAGAATTATGGACACTAAAATAGAACATCAAAATAGGTGAATTAATACAGTTTCTCAGTGTAGGCAGGGCACGTGTCTTTGCTAAGGAAGAGGTGGGAAGCTTCAGTCTTCTGAAGAATGAATGAATTCAGGGGTAGGTGGGAATATTACTGATTTAAAATGAACAAAAGCTCAGTGATTTGCAGTACATGTAGACAGCAAATGCAGAAGTCGTGATTAAATGAGTGTAGCATAAATGTCTGTTAGTCATGTTCTTTTTTTGTTATTACAGTTCATCTGTAGGATATTTGCAGCCCCCTGGATCAGAGCAGATACAGTTTCCTAGAACAACATCACCATGCAACTCACAGCAGCTTCAAGGACAGCAGTGTGCAGGTTGGGTGAACAAAGTTTTTATTGATAAGCTTAAAAAATGTCTGGCTATCATTATGCTGGGTGATTGGATATCTGCTATTAAGGGTTTGATTTAAAATTAAATGCTGTATTCTGTTTCCTCTTTTGTTCCATTTTTTAATTTATTTTCCATTTTTAACGCTGAGGCAGATTAATTTGAAATCTCAATTTTTTTTATCTTTGAAATAACTCAAGTTACTTCATTAAAGTCCAATCCCGTACATCATAATGCCTTGCACATCTACTGGTGAGGTAAGACAGACATGGGAACCATACACTGGCAGCAGAATCCCTTCCATCCTTTCCTGGATAGCCAGATGGGTCTGAAAACTTGGAGATTTGGGTTTCTGTTTGACAGGAGCAAGGTACAATTTGGAAGCAGCATACTTCTACTCAAGAAGCATTCTAGATTTCAGTTAACAGAGTAGGAGCCGTGAATTTTTTAAGAGGTCTTGAGAGGAGTTTGAAAACTGAGCATTGTGGGGTTGCTTTTTGACCTGCTGGAATGCTGAAAGTACTTCAAAGCTGTGTGGGGTGTTTTGTTTTTATGGCAGCCTTATTTACTGCTTTTACTTTCATAGTTTATAGCAACCATTCGAGTCAGAAGCCATCACCTCCTACATTATTGCCACCTTCATCCAAGTCAAAGCCACAGCAGGCTGCTTCCATTGTGCACTACAGCATAATGTCTCCACCCTCATCATGTAAAAGTTCACCCACTGGTCTTTCCATCATGCAGCCAAAAAAAGGTATATTTTATTGGGATTTTCATCTAAGCCATTCTGTCTAGAACCTGCTGTAAATTTCCAGATTGGTTTCATGACTAACTGCTAGAACAACTGCAACTTGAGTGCCATCTCTGATTTTTTTTTTCCTTTTTTTTAATTCTTCATCTGTATTGCTATTATTGTATCTTTTAAAATAACTTGGATAACTTGGAATTTAAGTGAAACAGTGGCTGCATGGGGGCAGCCTGGAGGCCACCCTCAGCAGGTAAATGTTACTCAGCAGAAACATTTAAGTCGGGTTCAGAAGGTTTTGATCTACAAAATACTTGGCTAATTTTTAGAAAGTGTGTAAACAGAAACCTCAATGTGTTTGAAAGCAGTGTTGACATAGATCTTGTCAATCCATGAAACCTTTATAAATGTTAATATCCAGACACTTCAAACTCTGAAGGTCCAACCATAAAACTGATGGACTGGTCAGGAAAATAAGAGCACTAGGGTTAACCACCAAACAAGAGATTACAGAACAATCCTGTGACCACAGTGGCACTGTCTTTATTTACTGTCAGGGAATTCAATGCATTAAAGGCTTGCTTGGTACAAAAGGGATAATCTCAAATTCTGCTATCTCAGTATTTTGCAAGCAAGCACCAGATTAAACAACCCTAGATTCTGCTACAGATGTGGTGTTCCTTACAAACATTTATCTTTAAGGTATTTTTTTGCCTGTTCATTAGTAAATAGATAACATGTACTTAAGTGGCAAGACAGCTGGATCAGCAGTTCATGAGCAGGTTTAGTTTGATTAACATTTTGGTTCAAGTTTGTTTGGCTTTAATTCTGGAAGACTGTCATTTCAGAATGTCTAGAGTGGGCCTTGCACTAGGTTTGTTTTTCTGCCCTCCTGTCTATCCTGGAAGTGCTGGTTTTGTGCAGTTTTGATGGCCTGGTTCAGACCTGTAAACTTTCATGAAGCTTCAGGAAGGAGGAAGCCTTCTGTGGAGGAGCAAATTCTGAGGAATAAATCAAAACTTGTGCTTTCAGTAAGTGAAGACACTGAGATGCTGAATGAAGGCCTCTGAGGTAGGGCCAATGAACAGTCCACAGACAAGGAGCAGAGTTGTGTTACAGGGGACCAGACTGTAAAGCTGAGGAGGCTTTGAAAGACTTCTGGGTTTCCCTTCTCATGGGATTTGACAGGTCATAAAGTGTCTGCAAACTGACTTCTGCACTGTAGACACTTCATTGTGTCAGGATACATGGTTAGGAATAGAATTCCATTTATTTTCATTTCCTGACATACTGGGAAACTAGAAGCAAAAGAAAAAACACGATTTTCTGAACGTATAAAGTTTTCTACGGCAGTTTAAATTGCATTTTAAATTGACACTCTTTTAGAGATGGTGCTGTAGATGTTTCTGAAAGACAAACATGTTTTTGTTGGGTGTTCCATTCTCACAGAACAGAAATAAGTCAAAAAGAGTATGCTAGAGTGAAATACTGTATCTAAACCAGTAAGATGTAAATTATTATAATTCATAAAAGATATAAATATATGCATGTAATATTAAAATTGAACCCATTTTTGTGTGTTAGACATAGTGTGTATATAGGTGTTTGGTATATCTCAGGTTTATGTATAGGGACTAGATAAGTTTTTGGCTTTACTTGTGGAAAATTGTTGTGTTGTTTATCATTCTGATTATGTAGCAGTCATAAAGAGAGTTGTATTTTTTTCTGCTGTGCAACAAAACAGAAATATTCACAATGTGGCTCTTGCAGAGACTCCTTAATTTATATCCTCTGCTAAGGCTGGCCAGATACCTGGTGCTTTGATTGCAGTCTGTAACACCTGGGTAAAACTTCTTGCCATTAAAAAGAAAGTATAGATGTGAAAACACTGTTAATTCAGTTACCCAGGTATTAAATATTCCCAGATACAATTTACAAAAGCTAATGTAGTTCTAATGTTATGTGTTTCTTATTTTACGTTGTTTGGTTTGATTTTTGAAGAAGTCTCTCTTTTTGTGGAGCCTAGGGTAGGGTAGTGAAAATAATAGCCCATTATAAAAAAACACCAGAAGAATGCATTTTATAATCTGTATCTTGGTGCTATGATGTGGCAGTAAATTGAGAAGACTGCAGAATCCTGCTTTAAAAATGGATGATTAAATGATGTTTAAACTGTGTTTTAATTGTGGTTTCTGAGACGTGCTGTAAAAAGAGGGCAGAGCAGAGAAGGAAATTGCAAACAACCATATACAAATAAAAAGGGCATTATATAAATTACCTGGGCAGAGGGGGGAGATGGTCTGTCTCTTGGGCAGCCTCTCCTTACAGCTCCTGGTGGAACAGTGCTATTCAGTGATATTCAGGCGTTCTCCCCAGACTTCAGAGTTTCTGTGGCTACCACAGTGCCCAAGTGGTGTGGGGATCAGTTTGCAGTGTCTGCCCAGAAAAGCATTCCTAAGGGAGAGCTTGTGTGGGTAAGCTTGCCTAGACTAAAGCTTCATCCCAGGTCTTTCTGATCTGTGCCATCCTATCAGAGAAAACATGTTGAATCTGCATTGCTGTACATCATGTAAGCCTAACTAGGAAACTTCTATTTTTAAATGAAGCATATTTTTGCTTAATATCACATTCTGCAACAGTGCTCTGATAGAAACTGCAATGAACGTTGAATACTGTCAGCTACTAATAAAGAGAGTGATTTCTTTCAAAAACATTCTCAGCAATGAGTTTCAGTGGCTCCACTATTTCTTGTTCTGAGAAGCCTTCTCTGAGTTAACTATTGCAGGTGTAGCTGATAGTGGAAATGTAACTGTGCAGAAGACACTGCTCCAGTTTTCTAGAATCACCAGCTTCTTTAGCAAATCATATTCCGTGTGTTATTTCCCCTTTCCTTGGTGCCTTCCCGTACGCTGTGTGTGCGGGGCGGCCCGGCCCGGCCTGTGTGTGCCCGGCTGTGTGTGCTGAGCCGCCCGGCCCGTGTGTGCCGGCTGCGCTGACGGTGCCGTACCGTGTGTGCCGGCCGCGCTGACCGTGCCCTGTGGCTCCTTGTGTTGCAGCCGTAGCGCCACCGCCCGCCGGGGGGGTGGTGATGATGCAGCTCAACGTGCCCGGCGGCGCCGCGCCGCGGAACCCGTCACCGCCGCAGAGGAAACCCGGCAAGTACTACTGTGATCACCCCCGCGGGCACAAGGCCACGGAACTCAGCACTTTAGACGGTGCTGCACAGGTAGGAGGTGCTGGTTTGCTTCTCCGGGATGACTTAAAATATGCATAGGAATAAGAATCTTGCTCTGATTATACTTAGTAGAGCTATTTTAACTTCATTTAAATCTTAGAAGGCTGTGGGTGCTGTTCAGCTTGTTCAAGTTGTACTTTTTGAATCACTGTTATTTATTCCAGCTGCAGCATAGTCCTCAGCTGGGCAGCCCTGTCACCTCACCGGCACAATCACCAGCACCAGCCCAGCTGTCAAACATGAAGAACATCCGTCCCACACTGACACCTCTTTCTATTGTGTCCCAGTTTTCTAGACCTTTTGTCCCTGGACAAGGTATATTTTTAGTTAACTGAAATGTTTGTGTGATTTTGTTTTGGATGTTTTAAAATACAAGTTAGATGAGAATTTTCTGATGAGTTGTGGCTCACTTTAGTAGTATTGCTGCTGAAGCAGAACCACCAAAATTATTCATTCAAACATCATTTAAAATTTCACCTTATCACTCTGCACTGATACTGTCCCCCATATCTTCAAAGGCTTTTCATCTCCTCATTGATGTGTTTCTCTAGCACACTGGCTTTCTCAAATTTTCCATTTCAGCACAGAAAATATTAATAAAATATTTGCTAGAATTTAGCTTCAAGTCTTAACCATAAATCATTACCTGATAATGCACTGGACTGCACCACTGCCTAAGCATGTATTCTTCATTCCTCTGTAGAAACAAGTATGGTGGGATGGAGCCTCAAGCCAGGCTGCACCTCAGCTTGCATTTTCAGATAGGACCCACCCCAGTACACAAAAAATTCCTTGCAGAAGATTTTCAATCCTCTGCTGCCATGCCAACAGAAAAACAGAAAATAGGGGGGTTTTCACAGAGATGGGATAGTTGATGATGTTTAAAATACAATGATATAAACCCCTTTTGTCAGTGAGCAAAAGTATCCTGGTAAAATTCCCAATCTGAAAATTAACAGGTCCATTTTACAGAAACATTTACTTTAAAGCAAAACTTACAGAAAATTCTGTATGTCTCTCTTAGTGATAAAGGGAACCTTATTTTCTTGTCTTTGTCTTATTTGTTGCATAATCTTTGTCATTGCTTTGTATTCTGATGTTGTAAAAATTCCAGGTGGCCTGTTTGAAGCACGCCTCTTAGCTCCCTTAATCTGCTGTGATTACTGAAAACTTCTAGTGCATTGTCTTTGTGCATCCTTGCAACAAATAGAAATCTGTAGAGGGACCAGGCTCTAATCAGGGCTATAACCATGAAAATTACTAAATTAGCATGCTGAGAGGAGCTTTAGACTTATTAAGGAATGAAAGGACTTATCTAAGACTGCAGTGAAGAAAAACTCTGAGTATAATCCCTAAATAGCAGAAAGTTTGTACCTTTTCACCTTGGGATCAGGAGGTGGCTGACACTGATGGAGTTTGTTAGGCCAGCCAGACGCTCAGCTCTGTGCACAGCAGTTCTGCTTTCTCTTCTGTGTGACACATTCAGTGGGAGAGGGACTGGAGGAGGATTTCCTGTAACAGAAAAACCCTTCTAATTACCTTTCTCTTTAAGGAGATGCCAGATACCCATTGCTTGGCCAACCCCTGCAATACAATCCATCTTTATTACGTGGACAAGTCACAAGCCAACAGGTATTAAAAGAGAACAATCTCATGGCAACAATGAAAAAAAACCCAATTCAGGACTACCATTACAACCACCTTGAATAGGGGAATGTGTTATTGCACCTGGAGAGTAATGGAGTGGAAGGTGCCTGCTTTGTAATAAGTTTTATTCTGTGGCAATATTCCCCATTGTTCCTGTTTGTTGTATTAAAAAAGCGAGAAACATTTATCTGAACTTTGCCTTTTAGGCACAGTGTAGATGATGGATTCTTTTTATTTTAAGCAATTCACTTGCTAATTCAAAAATCTAAACCTAAAGGGGATCCTTTGCTAAAACTATTTTCTTCTATTCAAGTAAGCATTTCTAAAAAAAAAATACATGTGGTAATTTCTAAACAAAGAGTGGGTTTGCTCCTTGTAAGAAAAACAAACCCAAAATACTGGTATTAGCAAAGTTGAAAAGTCTTTTCCTCTAATTTTTGGGACACACAAACCTCCCCTGCCTCTACCTTGCTCAGTTCTACCCAATGGCAGCCAGAGGATGTGATGGCTGGGGCAGGGGGATGTTCTTCCAGGATGATTTTAGGTGATTTTTTTTCCCCCATCATTGCTTCCCTCTCTTCTGTAGTGAAGGATTGAATGTGTCTGCCTGTAGGATTATCAAACTCAGTAACTCAAATTGGATGTGAAAATCTTCTCTGTCCCATGGTGTAGTGCAGACTGTTTTCCAGACATTCCTCTGCACTGCTTGTCACTGAGGTGACTAGAAATGTTAAGATACTGATGGATTGTCATTAAAGTACACCCTTTGTGTCAATCTTGCCAGTGTCAGCCTGGAAACAGACATGGAAACAGGGGAAAGAAACCAGCAAAGAAGGCTGCTTCCGCAGATCTTGGTGCAGGAGAACCAGGTATAGAATTCTGACTGACACAGTCCTCCAGATAAATGAATTATGGTGATGGGCTGGGAATGAACAAGAAAAGCACAGGTGAGAAGGGCCAGAGTGAAGAGTAACTGGACAGAAATGGACATGGCAAACATGGGAAACAAAAGGATGGAGAGAGGGGAAGATGGAGGTTAAATGGGAAAAGTGTAGTTTTGAAGGCTGGAGAAAAGACCAGAGAAGTTCAGGATTGGAGAGTACTAAAAGAAGGAGCAAGTATGTCAGTTTACTGGACCTGAGTTGTATGATATTGTTACATTAAATATTAATTATACACACCCCTGCTTCCTTTTACTGGCATAACAAGAGAAATTGGACATACACCACAAATTAAACTAGTTCGTGCCTTTTGGGTTGGGGGGGGGGGGNNTTGTTGTTTTGGGGTTTTGTTTGTTTGTTGTTTTGGGGGGTTTTTTTAGGTTTTTTTTTCCCATTCTAATATATAGAAATACATGGATTTGGGAGACATACTAGGAGATCTGCAGATTAGCTCGTTGGAATTGGTAAAGATGTCATCCAATCAAAATCTGATGGCATCTGTCTTAGTGCCTTTACTGGAAAGAATTTTTGCTACCTACTGTCAACTCTTCACAGAAAGTTACAGATAAATCAGTTTTTTTCTAACAACTTAGCGGAAAGGAATTTTTTTGAGATAAGACAGACTAGTTTTTTTGGCATGGTGATGTGTGAAGTGTTACCAGGCAAGGCCAGTGAGATGCTATAGTGAGTTCTGATGAATAGTGAGTGCTTCAAAATGAGTTGTTGATGATTTTATTATTTTCCCCTCTTTGTTCTGGGGACCCTCCTTGTATTCCCAGCTTTTATTTGCACACTTGTACAAGTAAGCAAAGTGTATTTGTAAGCAGTGCTGACTGAGAGACCAAAGGCTCACTAGAATATGAGGAAGGCAAAGCCTGTGGATTTGGTATCAGCCAACTGGAGATACAAGTATGAAATCTTTCATTTAGGGTGTTGTATCATTAAGTCCCATAACCAGTTTAGACTCCTGGTTTCTCTTTCAGTTGCGGGGAAAGTTCTAGAAATCACAGAGCTGCCCGAAGGCATAACCCGGATGGAAGCAGAGAAGCTCTTTGGTGAACTGTTCAAAGTGGGCGCCAAGATCCGGTGGCTGCGGGACGCGCAGTGCCTGCAGCAGCAGCAGCAGCAGCGGCGGCTCTGCGGGGACGGGGGCTCGGAGCCGCCCCGGGCCGGGGACTTGGCCTCCACCTACACGGTGCTGGCCACCTTCCCCAGCATGGCGGCGGCGCAGAGCGCGCTCAAGAGACAGAGCGGCACCGCCGTCGGCAAGTTCCGCCTGAGGACCAGCAAGAAGCACTACGACTTCCACGTCCTGGAGAGGGCCAGCTCGCAGTAGCAGCGACACCGCTGGACACTCGGCCTTTACTACTTCCGTGTCCTCCCTCCTCGATCGCTTTGATGTCATGGGGTTTCTGTTCTCCTCCTAGAGACTCCTGGGATGTTTTCACATGACGTTTGCCATTGAAGAATAAATGACCCAGTGAATCCAGCAAGATGAAGAAAAAAGTTGACGGAGTTAATCCCAGACAATAGCAAGGAGTCATCTTTGCGACAGGCAGCTTTCCGTAAGGAATGCTGCTGAAATGCCCCCTACTTTTATAGTAGTTTTGTTTTATATTTTTGAAATCTTGTATCAGATCCAAAGTTCTATTGTACAGCAGATGTTCATAAAAATCCATATGCAGATTTGTATTTTATAATCCCTTTTCACAGCCAGCACACAGCTGTCCATTCCAAGGCAGGAACCTGAGGATTGGTGGAGGGGAAAAGAGAACCATTCTAAGGAATTATATTCATTTTCTAGCAAACTACCCGAGATTTTCACGTTAACCTGTTCTTTGTCCCTTGCGTGGTTTTTTCTTTCTTTTTTTCTAAGAAAAAAAGAATATCATTTTAGTAACCAACTCCTTAGGTGGTCCTTGTGTTTTGCAATACATTCAAAAAATGTCAAAAGAAATTACAAGTTTGTACCCTTGAAGAATTTGCTTCTGATCCAGCAAGTTTAATAACTACTAGAAGGGGATTACAAATAGGTTACAAAGAATGTTCACTGAATCACATTTTAATACTTCTTTTTAACAAAAGTGTGAAGAAACTTTATGTATCTTCATACGAGTGTCAAAATATTTGCACTTTAATTGTGTTCCCACCAGTATGGGTCTCTTTCTCTTCCTTTTCACGCTAAGATAATTGTGTTTGATAAGTGCTGGAAACCTTTTTAATGGTTTAAGTTTTCATCATTTGCAGATGCTCACTGGACATTAAAGATTCATTGCACATAAATGAAACAAAACTTTTTCAACTTGTGTAATTTGCAAGTCTGTACAATGTGTGCTGATGCAAGCCTTTTTCAGTTCAAAAGAATAAATGTTTACAAACACAAACCTTTTCAGTGCACTTGTTTAAGCTTCTAGGAGTCTTCTCAAACCTGGATGAACTCAGTAACGGCTGGGATCCTTTCAAATGTGAAAGAAGAACTTAAACCCAGAAATATTAGAACCTCTTAAAAAAACACCTGCTGTTCCTCCTCTGGCATTTATGTTATCCAGCCCTTCATGATATTTAAATGTTTCTCTATATAAGTAAAAAAGAGAAATTAATCCGATGCTGTAAGGGACTGCTCCTGATTTTTTATTTTTTACCTCAGGAACTGATTTGCTGTGTAGACAAGCAACTACTTGGTCACTTCATAAGTCTATCATTTTGTGCATTCATGACTTCTGAAAGAGGAAACTCAAGGTAAACTTGGTGTTTAAAAACATTTTACAGGGGGTAAAGGTGAAGAATTAAGTTGCCTAAAGCAGAATTAATTTTCATTGTTTATACAAATTATTCTATCCCTGAACACCCAAACAGTGATGAGGTACTTGGAGGAAAACTTAGAAAACTGCCCTGTCTGGGAATAATGTGTAGCCTAATAAATCAGTTTTATGGGACTTGATTCTGTGAAATGCTGTAGCAACGGGTATTTACTAAAGATAAACTGAGATGCTCCCCTAAAACAAAGGGGAGGATGTTCAGCTTCAAGTCCCCAGATCAAAGACAAATCTCATTCCAGTGTGCTTTTCTGAAAGGATGGCACTTGACATTCAGGTTGACTGAGGGTGTATTTCTTGCTGCTCCTCGGGCTGCACTGCTGCAGTTCACTGTACCCACGGCCAAAGTTGGTAAAAGGCGCAGTTTATCAATTACCCCCTGCTCTGAACAGCACCACAGCACGGCTGCCTGCATTCTGCCTCTGCCTCTGCTGACTGCCGTGCCAGTTCAGCATTCTGCTTTAACCCTGTAAAAGTAGCCAAGAGATGAAAGGGCTGTAGGGACAGGTGTGTCCTGCCAGCCCCACAAGGCAGCTGCCTCCCCTCATTCACTCATTCTACAGGATTCTGCCGAGATGTAGGAAAGGCAGGCAGCAGCTGAGAGCTTCCATCTATTCTGAATAACCCCAGCACTACTCCTGCATCAAATCAAACCCTTTCCAAAGGATACTGCATTTCCAAATGATATAAAAAGGATATTCCAAAGGCTTGCTGCATTTCATAAACTGCCCTCATAATAAACAGAGAAGAAAAGGTAATGTGAGGTAAGCATGGATGATGCAGCCCAAACAACAGGAAGGGAGAGATACACTGGTTAGGAACAAGACATAGAAAATACTTAATTTTTACCAAGGAAGTTGTAAACTTGAATGTAAGTTGCACTAGAAGAAAAAATTAAAACATCTAATAAGCCAGCTGTATTCTAATCCAGAAACTGATCCTTTCCAGTTACTACAGGTCTGCCATCCTTTCTCAGTGTGTTTTATTCTGTGTTAAACAGGGACAGTTTTGTCAATTTTTTAATCTGGATGTACTGATACGAGCCACACAGGTACAGTGAATTCATAGGACACTGGCACTGGCAGAGGCTTTTGCTCTCTACAGTGGGCAAAGTATTAAAATATTTCCACTTCACAGTTGTGTTTATTCCTGGGTTTGTGCTATTTCATACTTTCCCTAGTAAGCAAACAGGATCCAAACTCATCCAACCAAGACAGTTTATACCTTCCTGGCCTTTATACCCCTCTGCCCCTTCTGGTTCCTTAAACCACATAAGCCCAGGCACTATGTGCAAAACCCCTGACACTGCGTTTGTTCCATGGATTTGGATCACAGTCTAGAAAGCAAATAAAAGCACTTTATGCATGAAATAGATGCATGTAATATGCCTTCTTACGTTCTCAACAGACATTTTAGTACTCCAGTGTATTTCAGCTTCCTCTCATTTACCATAAAATCTATTTTGAAAGCAAATAGTGGCAAAAGGAATTAAGTAGGGACTTCCATTGCAGCAATATAATCTGTTTTGTTTTACTGAAAGTGTGTCTTAAGTTTTAGAACTAAGGAAAAGCACTGGAAGAATAAAGCTGAACAAATGCAGCCATTACCTACTCCACCAAAAGCTACTATTTCTTGATTTTAACATATTGTAAAATTCCCCCCTGAACTGTGAACACTTCCTATAATTTCTGACATTACAGTCAAAAGGATAATTAAAACTTAAGAAAATAAATTTAATCCCCATACTTTGAGGACTCCCAAAACCACGTGGGCCTGATGCTGGAGTTGGGTGGATCATTCCAGCACACCCACATGTGCCTGCCAGGCTGTGCCTGCTGTGTTTTGGTGAGGCAGGCTTGGTTGGGATGTAAGCATCTTGCATCTTCCCTGACATTCCTCCCTGAGCAAATGTGACCTGTTTTAACGTGAAATATTTTGGTTTCACTCACCTCTGCTTAAAAAAATGACATGAAAAGGAGCAGGGTGTCTGAAGAAAGAAACCCTGTGCTGTGGTGTACACAGACTGTAGTGCTTAGGTCAGCCAGCCCTAACCCTTTTGTAGGACACATGATTTTCCAGCTCTGGGCGATACAGGGCAGCTGTTTGCAGATGGGGTTTTACCAAAGCACCAGAAGAACTGTGTAGCTCAATGAATCCAACAAGGTACTTGGGTACACAACATGCCTGTCACAGGGGATCTTTTTACCTACTTCCTATCTTTTTGCAAGGTGGAATGAATAGTTACATTCTCATCCTATGACACTCATTTGTGCCTTAAAACGTCACACTTGACTTGTTCTCAGTTAACCTTGTACTAGCTTGGATGCCTAAAAGGGAGTCAAAAATACAACCTTCTTTCCATAAATACTATTTAGCTCCATGATATATTTTTTCCACATAAAACTGGTGCAGGCTTCAAGTTTCTGTTTTTAGCCCTGAAGCAAAGAATGTTTAGATGAAGCTTTGGAGAAAACTGACCAAAACACTCTAAGGTTGCAGGTCATGAAAAATTATTTGCAGCTGGAATTTTAATATATTTCTAACTATGAAAGGAATTATTTCAATTCCTTCAATGTTTCTACAGCTTGGTTTTCATGAAGGTTGATGCACTGCCTCTTTTCAATGTCCTCCTCCTATTCACATTTAAAATGTTTTGAGTATTTTGCCTATTGATGTCAGTAAGTATAGAATTCAAGTCCACAATGTTAATGTGACTTCATTTTGGAAGCTTCATTTCTTGGGCGTAGACCAGAACCCTTAAAAGGGCCTGATTTCCAGAACATTCTGTAAATTAAGTCCCTGTAAGTTATCTTATTCTGGAACCTAAGACCAAAGTCGCCATTCACATCCGAAACCTTCAGTATAAGTGAAGTTGCCTCTTGGATTACTTGAAAATGTGTGCAATTATGTTCTCACCACAAGGTGTATGAGCCTGCTCTTACATCAGTGTCTGCCTTGTGTCCTTGTAGGGCCAGAGTCTGGCCCTGGCTCCATTCAGCAGCCCTCACTGCAAGGTTGATTTTTTTATCTTGCTTGCAACTGCTTGATGTTTCACAATGTTTGTCAAAATTTGTTGGGTTGAAAGTGGATCTTGCTGAAGACATGATTAAGCATTATAATTTGGTCCAGGACACAAACACTTCAGTGTTTGCTGCTATTTTTTAATTTTCCAGTCTCACTGGTAAAGCTCATGCACTGAGTCGTTCTATGGGATGCAGGCAGCCGTCATGGACTGTGCCTGCACTTGGGAAGAAAAACCAGAATGTCAGATGAGCCTGGAGCTGTAAACCAAAGAGCTGTAGAGGACAAGCTGTGTGTCGCTGGCAGTTGTATGCTTTTAAAACTAGAATAAGTTACAAAAATAAACTGTGTTGCTGTGGATAATGCTTAACAGTGAGGTTGATTCTTAATTCTGCTGCTGTGTCCCAGTTAAGTGGGAATGTGAATTAGCTGGGGATTGATGGCGATCCGCGGTGCTGACAGCAGTGGAATGTTGCAGACACAGGTGGGCAGAGGTGGAAGACACGCTCAGGGCTGGGCTGACTTCAGCACCAAGGCATCTGTTACACTTCATCTCCCAGGATTACTTGACAGTTTAAAAGGAATATTTACAAGCAATACAGCAGATCATACTTGAATTACACTGACCTCAGTTTGAACTTGAGAAGGAGACACTGGCATTCTGCTTTTTTCTAATATCCTAACTTTTGTCCTAGGTGTAGGGTTAATTAGCTTTGCCCTCCTTTGGTTTTCCGTTGTAGTTACTAAGAAGCATCATTATTAAGTGTGCTCTGACAGTCTACCACACTGATTTATACAATCTGGGAAATACATCAGACCTTGACTCCACACTTGCTCAAATTTGTTGACTTTTTACTGGCTTAAACTGATAACTTGGATTTCTTAATTAACTGTTGATTTAGGGTGAAGCAACAGTGCAATTTAAAAAAGGAATTCCCTAATAAAGATACTTTCCATTTTAATCTAGATGGATGTGTCCTGGTTTTGGGGAGAAAAAATGATTCTTTTAGAATGTGAATTACTGCCTGGCATTGTTTCCCATGCCAATAACTGAAAACACACAAGACATCCCCCTTCAAAGAACTGAATCCCAGGTAATGCTGCAGCTGTCAAACTATTTTTTCATGTTTCTCAATAAAAAGTTTCTATTTACAAGTTAGTTATCCTCTCTTTTTCTAGGCCTACAACTGCAAACCTCTGTTGTTTCCAGACATACTTGTGCCAAAAGCTCTCAGATGAACAGCAAAGGCACATCCAACAGCAGCAAGTCAGTCACCCTACAGCTGGAGAATTCCACTTCTAAAATTGTAATTATTTGAGAATGTAACATGAATAGTTCCTGAGGATCTAAGAGATTGTGCACCTTCACAAAAATTACATGTCCAGTCAATACTAAGCCCTTCTTTTTCTTCCTTGTTTCAAGTGGTGTCCAGGTGTTTGAAAATCATATTTGCAAAACAATTTTCAAAACATACAGTGTTCAACATTTCACTCACCCTTCATGTGAAACTTGGCTTCCAACCTGGGGTTCCAAATCAGATGCAGTAAATGCAAACAACAGTTGCTGGAAGTGTCAAGAGAATTAGTGCAATACTTGAAAATTTATTAGAGAATTCAAGATACACCTTACAACCTAACCTCCTCCTCTACGTTCACTTGTGTAACAGAGATCTCTTTGTTCATCTCCACAAACAAATTTATAATTTGATACTATCCAACCTTTGGCATTCCCCTTAAATATGTTTTGTATCATAAAAAAATATAAAAATACACAATTTTTTTAAAAAATCCATCTCAGAACCATGTTCTGATGGTATTTCTTTAAGAAACTTGCAGAGGCACAACACACATGCAAAGCTTACCCAGTGAGCAGGATTACTGTGACAAGATTTCCACATGCTGCATCTTGGGAGAGGTAAAACAGATTTTGTACACTGTTGTCAACACTGATTTGCTTCCTTTTCACTGTAAGTTTGTAGGGTTTTTTAGTAGTTATTATCCAGTTACACAAGGTATGACAGTGAAAGCTTTCCAGACTGAGAGACTGTGCCTTTTGGCCTTTCAGTGTTTGAGTGCCTGCCTCAACAAGTTACCCAGTAAACACAGTCACAGTCCTAATGGTGTTTTAGAAAAGCTCAAGTGCAGTGTTCTGTCCAAAATGTTACCATCAGAACACCTGACATCAACTGTCCTGTCCTTGTTGCTGTGAAACGTCTATCAAGGAGTCTTTCTGCCTTGCTGGCTCTGCCAGTCTCTCGCAAAGCCTGAGAGCATGGACGACGGCCTGGCTTCACCTCCTGCCTCTTGTGGAGGATCGCTGCACACCACTCAATTTTTGCTCTATTTAACATGGATTTCTGTCATTTCCTCCATCACTTTTCCCCCCAGTCATGCCCTTGTTGCCCCCAGGGTGGGCGCTGGGGCAGGGATGGCTGTGGCCCCTTTCTCTGGCAGCTGCCCCACAGAATCATGGAGTTGTCAGGGCTGGAAGGGACCTGTGGAGATCACCCTGTCCGAGCCTCCTGCCAAGGCAGGGTCACTAGACCGGGTGACACAGGAATGTGTCCAGGTGGGTTTGGAATGTCCTCAGAGAGGCTGACTCCACACCCTCCCTGGGCAGCTGTCCCAGTGCTCTGCTACCCTCAGTGTAAAGAATTTCTTCCTCATATTGAGGCAGAATTTCTTGAACTGCCATTGCTGCTCATCCTGTCACTGGGCACCACTGAAAGGAGTCTGGCACCATCCTCTCAGTACCTGCCTTTGAGACTATCTGAGGTATTCACTGTGCATTACAGAATCACAGTCAGCTGGTTTAGAAAACACCTCCGAGATCATCGAGTTCAAACTGACCAAACACCACGTCAACCAGACCACGGCACTGAGTGTCACATCCAGTTTTTCTTTAAAGACCGAGAGGAACGGCGACTCCACCACCTCCCTGGGTAGCCTGTTCCAATGTTCAGCCATCCTTTCTGTGAAGAGATTTTTTCCTGCTGTCCAAACTAAAGCTGCCCTGGCGGAGCTTAAGGCTATGTCCTATCATTCTGTCGCTAGTTCCGTGGGAGAAGAGCCCGACTCACACCTGGCTCCACCCCTCAGAGAGTTGTAGAGAGCGGTAAGGGTAGCCCTGAACCTCCTTTTCGCCAGGCTGATACGCCCCCTCAGCCGCTCCTCACAGGACTTGTATAAACGAGATCCCCTCTCAGCCTTCTCTTCCTTAGGTTAAACACGGGCACCTCCCGCCGCCCCTCCTGACACCCCGGGCCCATGTACCACCGGGGCAGCGCAGGAGGGGACACCCGCCTACGGAAGCAATCGGGGCTAAAGCGCCAAGATGGCGCCGCGCTGAGGGGGGAGCGACCCGGTACCGCCCCCGCGCGCGATCGGGGAGGGGCGGGCGGGCGGGGCGCGTGCCGCTCGCGGCCGCCAATCAGGGGACGGCGGCGCCGGGCAGCGCGCGCAGGCGCAGGGCGGTTGGCGCGGCGGCGGCGCAGGCGCGGTGCCGCTGTCGCTGAGGGCGGCGGGTCCCGGCGGTGCCACGATGTGGTTCGGCGGCTCCGTCCCCGCCGCCATCGCCGCCGCCAAGGAGCGCAGCTCCGTCTTCGTCGTGTTCGTGGCAGGTACGGTGCGTCCCGGGGCCGCCTGCTGCGCCCTCCGGCAGGGCCCAGCAGCGCCTTCCCAGCTGTGTCCCGCCGGCCGCCCCTCCCGCCGAGCGGGATTTGTGCTGTGTCAGCCCCAGCCCGCCGTGTCGGTGTCCGGCCCCCGCCCTGGGGAGCGGAATCCCCCGTCCGATTGTCGCCTTCCGCTCCGCTCTGCTCTTCCGCACTGGTTCTCGCCGGTGCAGCTCTCCGGGCTGTTTGTTGTGTTCTGCTTCCTTTCCTCGTACCGACAGTGCGTGTTTCATAACACTGTGATTGGAACCTGTAGGAATTCCCTACAGTGTCATGTGTACGCTGCCTTTCTCTATGAAAAAAAAGATGGGAAGTCTTGAGCTGCGCCAGGGAAGGTTTAGGTTGGACATTGGGAGGAATTTCTTCCCAGAACGGGTGATTAGACATTGGAAAGGGCTGCCCAGGGAGGTGGTGAGGTCCCTGGGAGTGTTTAAAGACTGGACATGGCACTCATTGCCATGGTCTGGTTGACAAAGTGGTCTTTGGTCTCAGAAGTGTTTTCCAACACGATTGAAACTGATATTCTGTGATTTAGACAAGTCCTTTAGCTTATTTTTGAGCTTTTGCTTATCTCTCTGTGTGTTGTTTCTGAAGATTTTACTGTTGCCTGAAGTGCTCCTGGCTTGAGGTTTTTCAGGTGTCTCATGAAACAACAACAATGTTAAATGTGTGACTTAGTGTTGTTCCCTTAAGAACTGTTGAACTGTGGGACTCACGTGGCTTCAAGAAGTTCTCTTCCAAAGGGGATGTGAACGGAAAAGTGCAGTTAAATTCCTTTGCTGACACAACTCTCCATGTACTTGGAGAACAGCATTTTCTGCTGGATAGTAAACATCCTGATGGAAATCAAGGTCTTGTCAGACCACAGATTGGGCTGTGTTGGTGTTGGAGTAAAGGAAGGCGTGGAGGAGTTTCATGAAGAACCACAGCCCTTGGGAAAGAGTCACATTGCAGAATTTGGGAGGGACCCCATGCTGGAAGAGTGTGAGGAGTCCAACCCCTGAGGAGGAAGGAGCAGCAGAGACAAGGTGTGAGGAAGTGACTGCAGAAAGGGTGGGGAGGAGATTTGGTTTGATTTCCCATGATCCTGCTCTGATTTTTGATTAGTAATAAGTTAAATAAAATTTTCCCCAAGTCAAATCTGTTTTGCTTGCAAAGTGATCACCCCTCTGCCCTTATCACCTCCCACGAGCCTTCCATTACATTCTCTCCCCTGCCCAGCTGAGGGGGGCAGTGACAGAGGGACTTTGGTGGGCCTCTGAGTAGTTTCAGCTTGATACCTATATCAGGGGCTCAGAAATACGTGTTGTAGCTTATGTTCAGTATTTTTTTATGAAGCAAAAAATTGTGCACAAAATGGGGCCTGTTAGATGCTGGTGTTGACTAGATGGATGTAGGAGTATGTAAATACACAGGGGAGATAAATTTATGGTTGGAGGGACGTAACCTAGTTTTGTCATTGTGTGTGCTGTGAGGATTTGTTTTGTTTGTTCTTATGAGCCCTGGAAAAGGCAGAGCGTGACTCCAGCCAGGCACATCTCGAATGGAAGAGTTGGACAGTTCTGCCAACATCTGGTCCACCCTGGCCACCGTGGGAGCAGGGCAGCTGACCCGTGGCAGAGCTGATCATGAAACTGTTCTGTTACACGTGCTGGGAAAGGGAGTTGGGAAGCCCAAGAACTTTCTCAGTGTGTGTGGAAGCAGCTGTGTGTGAAGGATGTGGAGTGCTGAAAGAATAGTCTGGTTTTGTGTTAGCAGAGATTGGGTTTGGTGTTTGGGTAGAAACACGTTTCAAACTGCACAGTGATGGTAACTTTGAGCCTTTACACTCCCCACTTCCCACTGGAGACAGGCATTTGAAAGCACCTGGAGAACAGGCTTTCAGCAGTGTTTGGTTCTGTACACTTCATCCAATAATGTCTATGGGAAAAAATGAATAAAGGAAAAAAATAATGAGAGAAATTGAAAATGTGAGTTAACTATCATTTTGGGGCGGCCATTGTGGAGGATAGCTTTTAAGTGCAGTTGACAAAAATTAGGAAATTCTGATATGTCCATCTGTGTTTGGTTTCTGCCACCATCTGCCTGTCCCTCTCTCCCTCTCCTCTGCACTTCACTTACATTTTCTCTAGAAAATGAAGAAGTGGGTTATTCTTTCTGCTTCCAGAATATATTCTAGTCAAGCAAGGAATAATGTAGTTATTTATCTTAAAAATGAGGTGGCATTTGTCATTGTAAGTGTACATTGTTCGAGCAGGTTTCTCCTAAAGTGTTTTTGCTTGCAGCCATAATCCCAGCGTTTTTGAGCTCAGTGTTTAAAACCTTCATGGCACATTCTGGTGGCTGGATGGTGTAAGGGTGTTAAAGAGCCCGTGGAACTCGTGGGAAGTTGCAATGAAAGGGATTGCTCCATTCTCCCCAGAGAGCATGAGGTGGAGCAGGTCTGCCTTAGGAAACTGGTGTGAAATATTAAGGTGAGATGTGAGAGGCCCCTGGGTTGTGTCTGGGGAGCAGAGGAGTTACTCTGGCATCCAGTAATTGCCAGCAGCACTTTCCCTGGGTTGCTGCACCGGGGACTGTTCCTGGCAGTGAAACAGGTCTGGCAAGGCAGGTGCCCTGGGGGGTGGTGGGAAGTTGTGGCCGGAGAGGTGTGGGCTGGATATCAGGAAAAGGTTCTGCCCCCGCAGGGTGTTGGGCAATGGAACAGGCTCCTCAGGGGGAATTTGGAAAATGCTTTCAGGAACATGGTAGGATTTTTGGGGTGTCCTGTGCAGGGCCAGGAGTTGGAATCGATGATCCTTGTGGGTCCCTTCCAACCCAGGATATGTTATGATTCTATGAACATCCCTGGTATCTTGTTGGTAGCTGTTCTGTAAGATGATTTTGTAGCTTTTTTTTTTTTAAAAAAAGCCTTTGATTCTTTGAGTCACTAATCTAAAGTTGATAGTTTATTTGATATGAAACCTCCTCTGTTCTGACTGAGGTGTTTAAGATTATTCTTTGCAAAGGTTAGATGTGTTCTGATCATGAAAATACCAGGCCACTCATAAAAAGTGCTTTTCAGAGTGAAAAAATGAAGGGGTTACTGTCTGACAATAAAAAGCTTAAAATTAAAATGTTTCTTTTAAATAACATTTGTAGAAACCCTCCTCCCTTTGTTCATAACTTTTAAAATTTTTTTAATGGTGATTTGCACACATAAGCTGTTAGTTATTTTTACCAAAATGTATCAAGACACTTTTCAAGTTCAATAAGTGAAATAATGCAAAGGAGAAGGAGGAGGTGAATGGTTTAATGTCCCGGCTTCCTGGCATTTCCAGGATACCAATCATCTCACTGAGTAGTTACAAAATGCTGGACATGGAAAAGTCAGTTGGGTTTATCTCTCTCCTTCTGAAAGGAAAATCCTTCCCTGATGACTGCGTGCTGAGGGGAATGAGAGTCTTCTGACACTCTGTGATGGTTTTGATTAAGGTCCTCATACAGGAAGTAAATTATTGCAGAAAAATCTCGTCCAGTATGTGAATCATTTCAGAAATGATGGATGTTTTCCCTGCGTAGATTTACCTGATCAGATTTAAGAGGTGAAGTGTGATTGTGAATTGTTTACAGATCATTCCACTAAGTGAAATAAAGCGATGTTTTTGTTTGAGAAATAAGAAATCTGAGAGTTTTGGGATCTAGAATTTTGAGCTGTTGTGCTGGCTCAGTGTTCAGCAGAATTTTGAATTATGTCAAGTTCTGTTGTGCTTGACCTCTTGACTTTTCTGATGTTTTTCCTGTGACCTGGGAGTTTTGATTTCAGGATATAAGCACTACTACGAAACCGTAATAAATGTCCCCTAACCCTTAAATGAGAAAAGGTTATCAGAACAAAAAGATGTATGAGAGCAAGCAGCTGTTCAGTGGGTGGTTACAATATTAATCACTGCATCGTGGCACAGAGCTTTATAAAACATGAGCTCTCAGCGTTTTCATTCTGTCCTCTCTCAGACTGTTCTGTGAGCAGCCTCTGCCCTGTTTGTGTCTTTCAGCATTCTTTCTTCTCCAGCAGCTGGTTGTGTGGAAAAGTTAGTGTCAGGCAAGTATTTTGGTATTTTTAGTAGCCTAATCGGATGAGCACATGTCCTTTTGAAACAGTGTGTGGTGAAGCAGCTGCCTGCCTGCCTGGGAGCATTTGGAAACAGGAGAGGAGGCTGAGCTGCTCTGGGCACAACAGCTGCATTGACCACACTTGGAAGCGCTGCACTTAAAGCAAGAGGAAAGGTTCCCACGTAAAATAGCCTAAACATTTGCTTGCTTATGCAGAAGAATAATAATAGAGGTGGATACTTTCTTACTTGCTCCAGTAATTTCAGGGAAAAATTGAGACACGTGGTGTAAAACTACTTCTCCGAAATTGTGTTTTTGATACATGCCCCTGTGAGAGGCCTTGTGACCAGACAGCAGCACTTCACTGGGAGATTCCACATGTAACTCCTGATCTTTAACAAGCCAAAAATATTGCATGGAATGGCAACCGGGATGAAACAAACAAGTGGTTTGTTGTTGTCACTGAATAATGGACTACTATGCTTCTATACTTGTGACTCGGATTCTTCATCACAACTGCAGTCCATTCCAAGCTGCTAGGAAGTAATACAGATTGAAGATAAAGAAATGGTTGCAGGCCAGTGTACTTGTTGAAAGATGGTTAATACTCATCAGAATCTTATTTATAAACCCACACCCTCACTCAACTGGTGTTTTGGGAGATAAATGTTATTCTTGTTCTTCTGTGCTATTCACACCTTTTCCTCCCCTCCCACTGTTACTGTTCATGTCAGGAACTGGAATACAAAACTTAAATTACAAATAATCTATAAATAAATGTTTCTTGGTTTGGGGCTTTTTTTAACACTGTCAAACTGTGAAACCTTACCTGCTGAATTATGTATTTACAGGGAGTGGAGAACATAGTTTTACCTACTAGCAGCTGATGTACTAATATGTAATTAAATTTATAACTAGGGGCAAGCAGAACACAGTTTTGACATGTTATCCAAGTGAATCAGCTGGAGTGAATTGTCTCCAGATTATTATTAAAAAAAATTATAAACTGACTTGAAAATAATGCCCAGAGTGTTTTATAAAGGTGATCCCAAGGGATTGAAGCAAAACTAAAATCTGGGCAGAAACAGCAATTTGTGGTGGGTTTAACTCAAGTGTGTGCTGTGTCTTGCAGGTGAAGATGAACAATCTACTGAGATGGCTGCAAGGTGGGAAGATGAGAAGGTGACTGAAGCTGCATCAGATGGCTTTGTTGCCATTAAAATTGACACCAAAAGGTTTGAGCCTATTCTAATTCTGTCTCTTATACAATATTTCAGTGATGATGATGATGAGTAAGAGGCTTCTGAAGTCCTCAGCCTGGTTAGGAGATAGTGTTCATACAGGGTTCCAGGGCAGAAGTGAATTCAGTACTCCTGAAGTCCCTAGAGCCTGAGAAAATGTCAGAATTTCTTGTTGTGTTCTGCATATACTCACTGTGTATTTCAGACTGTATTCCAGTACTAGTAATAGAATGCTTGAAGTTGCCCTTTCTCAACTGGAAGAGACACAAAAATGCTGGAATAAAAATGCAAGTGCCAGAGGCAGTTCTTGGTTTGCCAAGTTACATAATGAATTAAAAACCTTTCATGAATTCAGAAAGATAAAAATCTGTAAAGCCTCAGAGAAAATGTGTTTTCCTCCTTTGTAACACATAGAATGGAGAAGCCTTTAAGTTCCTGGGTAAATTACTCAGCTATTTTTGTTATGTTTGTGTTCCAGTCCATGTGCACAAAGTGCACTGACATTTCCCCAAATGCTATTATTTTGAAATGCTCTATAGACATTTTATTAGATTTACTACATTATTTGTGCTCAATAGACTAGATTTCTTTTTCCTGAATTGCCTCTTAGCACTGTTTTCCTAATTCTTATGTAGTCAACTGTGATAACCAAGGATTGTCACCATGTCAACACTTTTGCAGAATGTTAATTATAAGATGCAATGCAAATTTGCTTTTAGTGTTCTCTCAAGTATTTAAATAATTTTGTAGGACAGTTATTTTTATGATGAAAGACTTAATCTGAAGTTGTTGCAGAATGATTGCTACTCCTAAATGAATCTTTTCTTTTAAACAGTGAAGCATGCCTGCAGTTTTCTCAAATTTGTATCCTTTGAGATCCGTTTAGATGCTACATTATGATTACAGATAATTGCTCTTTACAAGTTAATACTCTTCTTAAGACAAACACGTACAAGCAGTGCTATTGAAAATACTTATTTTGGCACAAAACTATGCAATAAACTGTGTAGTTAATAGATACCATCTGTGTCTTCAACTAACTGAGTTATTAGAGAAAGTGAGCAAATTGGGTTTTTTTATGTTAATCCTATGTAATTCTCTAAATAGAAAATTATCTAAAGCCTTATGTAATCTAAATAACCTGTTGGTCCTACTAATCAGCATTAGAAAACAAACTAAAAATGCTTTCAGTTATGAGCTGGGGCTCAGAGGTGCAGAGGAGGAGGAAGCAGCAGTGGCCTGGGTTCTGTCACATACACAGGTGTGAAGTCAGGTAAACCCCTGCCTGCCTTAAGGAGGTCACTGCTTACGGTTCATTCATTCTGTGTGATGCCAGGAATTCTGTAGCTTAACCTGGATTTCCTGCATGCTCTGGAGATTTCATTACTGTCTACTTAAGATGTTGTCTGACACTAAAACAAAATCATTCTCAAGTCAAAGCATAATCAATTGCCTGAAAAGTTGGAGAAAAATACTTTGGCCTAAGCCAGTACAAAGAAAAGCAGAAATGCTTACCAGTTGCATGTAATGTTTGCCAGGATCTTTTTTGTTCTTCCTCCCTTGGCCCTGGCTACTGGTGCCCAGTAGGAGGTAAGAGCACTGTGCTGTAGAGGCTCCTGTAGGGAGGACATCTGGTTTGCCCTGCAATGTTACTCTGCCAACCTCTGTCACTGACCACCCTTAACTGTCACTGCAGATCCCGTAGTGTGCGTCCCATCCAGTTTTTTTATAGGAGACAATGGAATCCCTTTGGAAGTTATTGCTGGCAGCGTTTCTGTGGAAGAGCTTGTTACCAGAATCCATAAAGTCAAACAGGTAATGCTGACGGGCTGCATCTTCCACGTGGAGCTGGTGATGCTCAGGACAGTGATGGCCCTGGCCCTTAGCCTGTGCCTTTGGGGAGTTACTGGTGAAAGCAGAACCAGCCACTTACTGGTTCTATCCTTCCAACAGTAAGATCTGCAACCTTGAGTTCAGTACAGAGGTTGGAAGCACTGTGCACAAGTGCTGCATTAATTTTTGTTTAGTTTAGATCATCTCTGTAAACCCACAGTACCGAAGAAATGTGACAAGAACTCTAAACTGGAATGACAGAATGTGACAACTCACCTTTAAGGGGATTACTCTTCAGCTTATGATGTGGTTTTGTAATATTGTTCTGTAATGTGGATTTATAAAGTTATACACAAGTGTAGGTTGCTTTATCACTTTGATTTCAAGTGCAAGACTAAAATTAGAAAAAAAATATGTATGATTGTACCATACTCAACAATATGTGGTAATTCTAGTTCTGTATTTTCAATAGGGCTGATTCTTCAATAATAACTCGGTCTTGACCTTTTAACCTGTGAAAAATACCTGAACTTCCATGGGCTCCATTCTCTCTTTTCCCAATTTCTTAGATGCACACAGGGAAAGGGCGGCCTTTGGAAAACGGCAGCCAGGCATCTGCTCCCTGTCCCTCCTCCCAGCCTGATGGTGCTCCAGAAAGGGCAGAACCCAGAGCAGGGCCTTGTGACTCTCCTGAGGCTGCCATGCCCGAGGCAGCAGCATCTTCTGCTGGTGATGGTTAGTGTTCTGACACGAATGCCACCTCCTTTGCTTCGGAAATAGTTTTTCTTAAGTTGTTACATGATGGTACATAAAAGGCAGTAGAGTGAGTAGACTCACTGAGGAGAAACTTGGGACATTCCAGAATGCTTTGTGCAAGTCTAGAGGGAAGGATAACTTGTCATTCTGCTTAGTTTTAATAAATGAAGAATCTGTGGTTTATAACACAATAAAATTGTGTATGCTTTCATGAAAAATGATTCAATTAAAGAGGGGTTTTTTTGGCTTAGTAACCTGAAACCAAAATGGTTGAGGGGGGGGAGTCTAAGTAGCAGAACCTCTTATCTCCTTGAGATATCCCAGTTGCTGCAAGTTGTGGCTAGCAAGGAGCCTGATAATTGTTATGATAAAAAATACACCTTTTTTTTTTTTCTTATGCATTGCTTTCTTGTAAATCCCTTGAAGATGAAGCAAATTCAGGTCAAGCAAGCCAGGAAGCAACTAATTCTGCAGATGAGCAAGCAAATGATGCTCAGCCTGTGAATGATCTTACACTCAAAGTAGAAAGGCAAGTCTTCTTTTGCAGACTTATTAATGTGCTGTACTTGCTTTTCAGCAGTTTTGTTGGGGTTTGGGTTGGTTTGGGTTTTTTTTAACAGACACATTTAATTACACGTTTTTGGTTCTTAATCTGTTGTCATCTGGCAGATATTTATATGGTCTTATTTTGTATTACATGTCTCTGACAATACTAGGGCTGATGCCAAACCAGGTTTTTGATTAGTATCATTCCTCATGTACTTTGGAAGAAAGAGGTAATCTGGAAAACTGTTAGTGTTCATCTTTGATACAGCTTCAGTAGAGATGATACGTTTGCTGCAAGTTCTTGAATGAATTGAAACATTGAACTCAAAGCACTGGAATCTGGTGTAATAAAATGCCAACCTAGGTTTTGTGTAGAGATGTCATTTTATTTCTTCTTGTTGATTTGGTGACTGTTTGTAGTTTAGGGATACTGAAAAAGTCAGTGGAATCTGAATCTGAGACTCGTGCTTTGATCAGTGAACAGAAATTAGTTGAGTTTTTTGAAGTATGGTGATCAGAAACTCCTGGCTCAAAACATGATTAATTCATTATTCATTGTTTTAAATATGGGATATTGTTTATAAACTTGTTTTTAATAAGATTGATACTAATTGAAATATCCTGTCTAAAACCATAACACGTTTAGCAAATAGGAATATTTATAATGCTAAAATATATTTTAAATCTTTTTCATGATATTTCACTTTTCTTCCAAAGTTATTGGACAAGAGGTGTATTTTTTACTTATAAGACAATGCAGTCAATATTTTAATATAATTAGCAATGTTCCTTTTTTAACAAAATGCACTAATCTTACATACAAATCTGGCATAATCCATCTACAGCATTTTTTGCAAAGGGGGAAAAAGAGGCCAAGCTCTGTGGTAATTACCACTTTCTTTTGAAGAAAACAGCCACCATACAAACATTTTTCTGATTATATGACTTTTCACATTGAGTCATGCCTGCTTTTTCCTCAGATTTCAAATATGTTGGGATTTTATCTTATTGAGAAATTTACTTTTTTTTCTTTTAAAACAGTCTTTATTCTGAGGTATTTTTCTGGATAGCTGAGACAGATGCATGTATGTCAGGGATATATATTTCTTGTGTTCCCTTTTAGGAGGTGATGTGCAGAAGAAACCAGATGGCTTAAATAGCTAAAAAGGGATTGAGATTGTTTCTGTTACCACAGCTCACAAATAGTGTTTGCTTATTGTATGTCTTCCTAAGTTGGTTCAACAGTAAGAATATGTAGGATTCTTCATTTAATGGGTGGGAAAAGGGCAAAAAGCATGTTTGAACAACTCTAAAAGTGAGAAGGGAGGTGGTGAAATCACCACCCTTTGCATGGGAATGAATCACTGCTGGTACTGGGGTATTAGCACTGTGCTCATTTTCATGTGTTCTGCATTTGAAATGCTTCATTAACATTGGAAAATACTGCAATTATAAGACTTTTGACTTTGTTTTTAAATTTAGGTTAACAAAGAGGCTTGAAGAAAGAAGAGAGGAGAAAAGGAAAGAAGAAGAACAGGTAACACAAAAATGTAAAAATCTTTGCAGGTTGTTTTTTTTATTGAATAAATGTTGAATGCCTTCTTAAACATACTTCAGTCTTTTCTTTTGTCCAAAGCAATTCTGTGATCCAATTTTTATATCTCTCTATTCAGAAAGAAATTAAGAAAGAAATTGAAAGAAGGAAAACTGGTAAAGAAATGTTGGAGTACAAAAGACGACAGGAAGAAGAATTGACCAAACGTATGTTGGAAGAGAGGAACAGAGAAAAGGCAGAGGAGAGGGCTGCTAGAGAGCGCATAAGGCAACAGATTGCAATGGTAAATTTTGCATTTTGGAAGAGGGCTTGCTGCTTCTCTCTCTCACAGTGTACTGAAATGATAAGTTTTCTCATTTGATGAAGCTTTGAAAGATTGTTCATTTTTCCATTTGGAATCCTCTGGCCTTGTATAGTAATGATTTTTGTATTTGGGGTTTATGTAGCATTTCCTGTGTATAAAATGACTTCTGCTTTCATCTTCACAATTCTTTTCTGTCTGAGCAAACATTTCTGTCATACTGCTTGAGCCTAGTGGAGAATTATCATATAAACATAAAAATAATTGCATTTTAGGCATGGTACTAAAAGAGAAGCACAGGGAGTATTTAATTGTAGAACATACACAAGAACACTGCTCTCAAAATGGTGAGGAGGATTATTTTCCAAGTTAGTTTATATGTGTGTGCATATATGGATGTAAACAGTTGAGACCAACTGAAATTCTTCCTCATTATTAGGTTTTGGTATAGAACACTCAGAATTGCAGTCGTGTAACTTCCCATAAGGTTTTTGCCTTAATCTTCCCTGGAGTGTTGAGCTTGCATGGGAAGATCATCTAGTAACAACTGGTCGTGGGAAGTGACTCAGTGAGAAGTGTCATCTTGGCTAATGACACAAGACTGTGCAGTTTGGCAGTGAATAATTCTTTGCAGTTCCACTGTCTTTTCTCCATATGGTCTGTTTGTATGTATGTTTGTTTGTGCAGTTGGTTCATGAGCACAGATCATAGCTGTCTGTTTAAACGAGTGTCAAGCAACAAGTTATGTTAACAATGAAGGTTTCTCTGTGATCCTTCCACAGGATCGTGCTGAGAGGGCAGCTCGCTTTGCAAAATCAAAGGAAGAAGCAGAAGCTGCAAAAGCTGCAGCTCTTCAGGCTAAACAGGCTGAAATAGAGGCCAGAAAAGAGGCAGCTCAAAGGGAACGAAGGTGAGATGCAGTAGAGACACAAATGTGTATTTTGGGGTAGAGAGGTAAAGAAACTTTCCTAAGGGAGTTAATATATCTCCTCGTCTCTTGACAACGTGTTGCCGTGTTGAGCTGTTCACACAGTGACTTTAAAGGTAGCTATTTACATGAACATGATGTGCTTTGATAGCTTTCATCCTTTTGACATCTGTGATCATGAAACACTAACCACTTTTTCTGGTGCGTTATTTTAGTTAGATAGGAGCTTTTTGTGTCTGAGCTTTGACTTAAATACCAGTGTGATGGAGCTTGGTGGGGTACTGGATAAGGTGAGAATGTGAAAGATGGTGCCTGGACAAAATGACTGGATGTCAGCACAGCTTGGGGCAGATTCAGGGGCTGTGGATCCAGGGGCTGTGTGTGGATGGCTTGGATTCAGGAAGGCTGAGTTGGGGCCCTCAGCTGCCCATGTCAGAGCTGTCTCCTGCTTTGCCCAGCACTGCTGGGTTAAGAATTATCCAAACCTATAGGGACCTTACATGGAGCTATGGAAGAGATGCATTGTGAAAGATCAGCAGGTGGTTTTCCACTGTGGATTCCATCTTGCAACCCATCTGCACTGCCCTGGGCACGATGAGTGTCCCTCTCTCCCACACTGCACTACTACCAAGCTAAAGGCGCAGGAGGCTGTGTCTGTACGGGCTCATGTCCTGACTGACCCCAATACCTGTCCTGCAGTGCAATAGCCAGGATTCAGTTCCGCCTCCCCGACGGATCTTCCTTCACTAACCAGTTCCCATCTGAAGCACGGCTGGAAGAAGCCAGGCAGTTTGCTGCACAGGTAAATGGCCATTTTGTTTTTCAGCTGTCTGCTGATTATGATTTGGTGAGCATCTGTTGATGGTGGTGGAGTTGTTATCAACTCCTTTCCTTGTTGGGTATTTGAAGGGAGTTTTGGTAGAGCCTTCTCCAGTGCCACCAACTGCCTTTGGATTGCTGCAGTGTATCACTAGTAAGAGAAAAATGAAGGCTATTTCATATCCTACTCTGATTGATAGTTTGATACAGAACTCCTGTTAAGGTATACTCAGCTGGCAGATATGCAGTTGTTTGAAAAGTTATAAATAAAATGTTTTCTTTATGTGCTTCACAGACGGTTGGTAACACTTACGGCAATTTTTCACTGGCGACAATGTTTCCCAGGAGGGAGTTTACCAAAGAAGATTATGGAAAGAAGTTACTAGAACTTGAGTTAGCACCCAGTGCTTCAGTAGTGTTGCTGCCGGTAGGTGTTGGGTTTTGGTGTGTTTGATTTTTCAGACAGCAGTTTAGTAGCTGGATATTTGCTGTTAGTCAGCCATGATAGTGTTTGGCTTGAATTTGGGGATTTTCTTTGTCTAAACAGATTGCAAAATTACTCTAGTTTTTGTCAGGACTGATTGGGAGAAGTTTCTTCTGGGGCAGATAAATGGTGGCATAGATACTTGTCTAACGTGTAACCAAAGTTGTTCCTTTGTGTCTGCTGAGCTGTTCCAAAATGATGTGTGAGATACTCTGTCTACAAGAGCAGGACTTTAACACCTGCCACGTTTGCTTGGTGTGTTCATGACAGGCAGGAAGACCTGCGACTTCTGTTGTTCAGGCTTCAGGCAGTGATCTGTGGAAGTTCTTGGGCACAATCCTTTACCCCCTGTTAGCGGTTTGGAGATTCATTAGCAACTTCCTGTTTACGAGCCCACCCCCCTCCCAGCCCTCTGTGAGATCAGCTCATCAGCCCGACCACTCCGCGCCCTCCACATCGGGCAGCATGGAGCAAAGCAGGTAAGGCAAAGCGTTTAAGGCAGCTGTTTCTCAAGCTTCTTGCTGCAATTGCTCTAATCTTGTAGTGGGGAACTGAACTTCCAATTACACAGTAGAAAAAGCATTGTCTTGCAGTCATTTATGAGCAGGGAATTCAGCTGTAGCTATAAAGGTGAGCTTCACTTCAGCTGATGCTGTTTGGAAGATCAAAATGTTAAAAATGAGATATCAAACTGTTATGGGACGGTTGTTCAAGAAGCAGAAGCGGGTGAGGTCTGGTTCTGACAGGTTTTGTATTGCCTGGAGAATGAGATCTCCCATGTACCAGGAGAGTTGCTTGGCTGTTCCTGGTGGAAAAGCCACATATTGCTTCAATGACAGGGAAAAGGAATCTGCCACTCTGACTGCAAAGTGACAAATTTTCACCTGGGTACTGCTTCCCAAGGAAACAGAGGGCTGAAGAAAACTATTCTTGAGGATAAGAGAAGGATGGATGATTTGTATTTATTGCATTTGCTGCTTCTCTTTTGTAATTATTACTGAGAAAGCTGTCAAACCTCACTGTTCTTTGTGCCCTAGGCAAGCAGTCAGGAAACGAGCAGTGGAAAAGCGGGGGGAAGACTTCAAAAAAGAAGGTAAAATATATAGACTGAGGACTCAAGATGATGGAGAAGATGAAAACAATACTTGGAATGGAAATTCTACACAACAAATGTAGTTTGGAGTAACTGCAGTTACTATCTGGCTGCTTTTTTTTTTTTTCTTCTTCTCTTATTTGATCTAAGTCAACTAAAGCTTCTGGACAAGTGGGGCTTATTTTACACTGACTGAATTACTTAATTCTTATTCCTGCAGTGGATTATGGAATAAAGTGACCTATGTCAGAAAAATCAAGTGGGTGTAGGTGAAACCTAGTAAAAAGACTGAAAATCTCCATCAGCTTTCGTACATAATGCCCTATGCCATAGAAAGGCACTTTTTAATCTATAAATATTCTGCTACATAAATTTAAGGGCCAGATATATTAATATAAAGGTCAGGGTAGACAATGACTGATTGAAATGAGGGTTTCAGAAGCACTATCAGTAGCAAATCAGGTAACTAATTTATGTTTAACTTTTTTCTTGCTTCTGCAACTGCAAGCAAAACCTTGTAGTTTTTAATTCCCTAAGCACTCAATAAACTATTTTCCAGAAAACAGGACTGTCTTGTGAAGTTCCTCTGATGTTCTGGTATCACAAAAAAGCAAGCAGGGTCATGCACTGAAATTTAAAATACAGCAGACAAACATTTTGTTCCATTTTAAATGACCTTAATGTACATGAAATAAAGGAAAAGAGGGATGAAAATCCAATCTGTACAGTAGCTGCAGTGTAACAGTTTTCACCAGAAGAGACACTAATTTGTCTTAAAATTCTAAGAAGCAGGAGAACTTCTAGGGGTCCTTTCAGAACTGTTGATGATGAAGCAAGGACAGCTGCTGTTCAGAATCCTTAGATGCAGATAGAAACAAGCAATTTTACTTTGGTCTCGAAACCAAATCAGTAATGCCCATGGACAAAAGAAGTTAACATAGAAAAATAATCTTCCTCCCCCTTTTTAAATTGGAAAGCAAACAACAAAATTCTGGGGAACCATCTCTGAGGCAAGACAGAAAGCTGCAATACTGCAAGCACTGGTTTCTTTTCCTGGTGGTATAAACTGTTTTTGTAAAGAAAAGCCAAACAAGCATTTTATGAGGTGGAAACACTACATTTTACTACTAAGTTCCATCTGTGATTGTTTATGGGATCTTTTGGATGATTTTCTGTATTTGTATGCAAAAAGAGCCAGGCCCAGTGCTCCAACTGCAGAAAGAGCAAGGAGCACATAGAGTGCTGTTTCTGCACCCTGGGCTGTCAAATCCAGTCCCAAAAAGCGCACGCTGGCAGCTGCTCCTGGCGTGGGGTCTGTTGGTGTCACTGAATGGGAAAACAATGAGAAAGTGTTAGTGCAGAGCCTGGGGGCCCTGTTCATGCAAGTGTGGGCTCTGCTGCTTCCTGCCCCACCAGGCTTTTAACTGTCCTTCAGTGCTCTGGCAGGAGCTGTGATTCTGGGCCTCAGGGAGTGATACAGTTCTAGCTCAGAGCAAAGGCACAGCTGAGGCTGATCGTGCAGTTGCTGATAGTCCAGGTGAGTGTTCCCATTCCCAAACCCCCACACTAACACTGGTTGCTTTTCATTGTACTGCTCCAATTGAAAAGACATAAATGACAATCAGTAGTTCCAAAGCTTTACCCAAAACAAGGATTTGTATAAAGTATTCAAAATCTTTTCTTTGTGGGAGTGTTGAATGTGTGGTTTGGAAAACATTGGGCACTTCTATTGGAGAAATGTCTAATGGAATAAATTCTGATATATTTTTAAGACAGGCATATGTTGAGGGGCTCTTGCACAAGGCTTTAGTTGTCAGTCTGGTTTTGCATAGGGAAGTCACAGTGACTGGAATTGCAGAAAAAGGTGGTGTCTCCAAAAACCTTAGGTTATGGAACTCTTCTGGGATTAGGATTAGATGCAAACACACAAGCACCATTTCTGCTGCGTCACTTACCTTCTGGCTCCTGTTCCAGACAGGGATGTGGGCCCGTTGCTGGGTCTGGAAAGCCATTGCAGGTTATGATCTGTGAATAATACTTGGCTGAGGCCCTGGGGCGCCGTGGCAAGGCAGGGTCTGAGAAATTCACATGGTAGAGCCCAAACTTTTCCAGAAAACCCACGGCCCACTCGAGGTTGTCCATCAGTGTCCACGCGGTGTAACCCCGTAAGTCGACACCGTCGAGCACAACAGCTGCAGGCAGGAGCAGAGAGAAGAGAGAACAGGTCATTGGTCACCCCCCAGCCAGCCAGGGCAGGAAGGAGCTCCAAAACATCCACACATGGCACACAGTGAGGTTATTGCCACTTGGGTTCACTGGTTTTGTTCTCCCCATTCCCACCCCTCCCCTGTGTTGACTGGGCTCAGCTGCCAAGTTAGAGCCAACAGGCAGCCAGGGTAGTTCACTCGATGCCCAGGACTGGACACTGCTTTTCTCTGCTCCAAAAATCAAAGCTTTTGTGCAAGAAACAAAGGTTTAGGAACAGAGAAGAAAATCCATTAAAATGCAACCATTGCCTAAACAAGTGTTTGTGGGGCCTTGCAACTACAAGGCAGTAAATGTCTGAACACCTGGCTGTTCCCAGTCCATCAGAAAAGCAAACTGAAAAAGCCCTTTCCTGAAGTTGTTTCACCACTGCTGTAACTGAAACCAGTTTGGGGGTTGGGTTTTTACTGTTGTTTTTATAAAAAGACGCAGTTTTCAGACACAGCAGCAGACTACAAGTTTAGGAGTTTATCAGGTAGTAGTACCTTCTCTCACCAGGTACAGTAAATCAAGGAACATGCAGGTTACCCCACTAAACCCAGGCTTTGTTCTTCCTTTAGATCATCCTTCCTGGCACATTTGTGACTATCCATGGGCAGTTTTTGGTAAACCCAAAGGCTCTTGGAAGTGGATTCAGTAAGCCCATGTAACTGTATAACTTGCAAGTGTGATGGCAGTGGTCTTTCAGCTCCTCACAAATTGCTTTATACTCAGTCTGGTGGCTAAACCACTGCTGCTCTCTAGAGCTTTGGATGACCAGATGTCAACAATCACTCACCTTTCAGGGCCTCGTTAATGTAGGCCCGATAGTAATGCATTCTCCAAGTGTCATTGAATTCAAAGGCTCCCCTTTCTGAGACCCCGTTTTCAGTCACATAAATGGGAGGGTTGTTGTACTCTTCCTTTATCCACCTGAGAATCTTCCTGAATCCAAAGGGTGTCACCTTCAGCCAGAGGGAACCAGAGCTCAGCCAGCTGCGGTCGGTCACTGTGGCTACGCCCCTGTGGAGGAGGACACTGCTCAGGGACAGTCCCACGTGCCAGCCACCTCTCTGCCCAGGGCTGAGGTGCTGCTGGTGTTCACAAGCCTAAAAAACACTTCTCCTGCATTGATTTACAGTAACACTGTGTAAATCAGCTGTGCCTGATGATGTCATGTTGATTCCAAATCTTTGTATACTACAACGTATAGTATTTCTGCTTTTTCTTCTTTTCAAGGCATAACGCAGTGCTTGAACACACAAAATTGCCCTTTACATTACATGCAAGAATGTAATGAGCCCATTGTCCTACAGGGTTAATCTGTAATGGGCTGGGATGTTGCAGCAAAGGAAAGTGATAACAATTTCATCTATTCCCTGTGGAAACACTTTGGGTAGGAGACAATTTTACCCCCACGTGTAGTCCCTCCATTACCTGAATTCTCATTAGAAAAACTAGTAAGCTCCTATTGTTTACTTTTTGAAGTTGAGGAATGAAATTAATATCTATATATAAATATACAGATTATATATATATGTAATACATGTATCTATATAAAAAAAAATCTTGACTTAATCTATACTTAACCATAAAGTAATTCAGCTATTTAGGGTTTGAACTTACATTTATCCAATGCAATGACAGACTTAAACCTGTTTAACAGCAAATGGATCAGTGTCCATAAATCAGGATAACACCTCACAGTTCAAACTCCTCCAGACTGGAGGCAGGAAATATGATAAATACTGCTAATCACCTCATGTCTGTAAGAAAAAGGCTGTTGCTGGACTTTGGTGAAAATAACAGCACTTCAGGTACTGCTTGGTTATATTATCCCAAGTAGTGGTTTATAACAGCTTAAAACATCTCTCTCACAGCTTTATTGGCTATAAATTTTCACTTGTCAGTTAACCCAGGCTCCAGGTGTGCAGATTTTATTTGACCAATAATTTACATTCATCTCTTACCTATCAGAGTCGTATGACATAATACCCTTAGGATAGTTTAGGTTGTATGTTAAAACCGTGGTATAATGATTTAGACCAAAGTAGTCATATGTGCCTTTAATTCTTTGTTTTTCACTTTCAGTAAATTCTGGAAGTCTGCAAGAGAAAACAGAGAATACACTTTGCACACACTCCATGGGTAATGCTGGGATCCCTGGTACCAGCACCACAAGCACAAGGAGAGAAACTGGGAACTGGAAAATAAGAAATGTAACTGAGAGGGACCAATGAGATCAGCACATAGTTTTAAGAAAAGTTGAACTAATTTACCACAGGCATCAGGTAAAGTACTGTGGCTAATGCAGGGCAGTTACTGTGTCACTGAGCTGACAATTTATTACCCCAAAGATGTATTAGTCAATTTAGTTTGCAGGAGAGGTAAAGACAGAGAATAGGCAAAGTCCCCTGCCTAGATTGGAACTAAGTGATCTTTAAGGTCCCTTCCAACACAAACCATTTTGTGATTTTCTGAAAATGTACACTAGAATTTTTCAGTGAAGGAGGATACAGTAAGGTTTTTTACAGTAACATTGGAATAGAATCATTGAAATGTATCATTTCTATAAGAAAAGCATGTTTCAGCACAGCCAAGTGAAACAAAAGCAGGTGTGTGCTGGGCTCTTACCGGGACTTGCTCAGGCCCTGAGCCAGACTTCGTTCCCGAACCCTTCTTTTCATCACTTCACTGTAATCACCATTTTTGAAAATGGGGTGAGCAAACCAACCTAGAAGAAACTAAACCAGGAAATAAGGGAGGATAAATCATATATCAAAACGTGAGATTTTGATACATTCCTCTGTCATGTGCTGCTTTATAGGTGATACCTGAGTTTATAACAGGCACACAGAGATACAAATGCCCATATAACAGCAGTAAATTTAATAAGCTTTTGTCACTGCAACCATATTTTGTCTCATTTCTGTTGCATTCTTGATCAGCCGCCATAAGAGGAGGATACATTTCCTTGCAGTGATGCCTCTGCCTCACCATTTTATTTATTTCACTGAGATGCTGATCTGGGTTCTGGGCACGTGCAGCACCCAAAGAGGGGGAGTCCCCTGGAGCAGCAGGGAGAGCTGTGACAGGGGCGTCCGTACCTGCATGAACCGTCTGGCAGCCTCAACGTCCTCCTGGCTGTGAGGGTTGCGCGGCTCTGCCCAGTCCGAGCTGATTGCGAGGGAGACGAGCCCTCCCTGCCGGGCCCGGAAGGTGTCGTTGTAGAGGTGCCAGACCTCGGCGTGTGCCCTGATCAGGTTGTGTCCCACGGCGTAGGGAGCGCGCCCCGGCCGAACCGACACACCTGCGGGGACAGGGGCAGCACGAGCAGTGGAGCAGCACTTCCCAGCGCGGGTTAACACAGCCCCGGGGCACCCTGACCTGTGTGTCCAGGTCAGCTCACATCCCCTCTTCTCTTGGTTCTAACCCTGCTGCTGAGCTGGGTCATCCTTCAGCCCTAACCCTTCTCCACAGTCCCTGGAGCTGGTCTGGAAATAAGGTCTGCTCCTTACAGACAGCAAGTGTAATCCAGACTTGGAGGTGACAGGGAGAGTAAAAGAAGGACCTGTTCACCCCACCACAGCAATCCAAACCCCATCTATCCACAGCACACCATTTTCCTTGTTCAACCTTTGCAAGCCCCAAGGAACTACTCTGCTGCAGGATAAAACAACTGTATTGACAGTGCCATGAGGACTCTGAGGTCATGCCCAGCAGTCTTACCTGGAGCAGCTGTGCCAGTGCCATAGCCAAGATAGGCAGTGTTGTAGGGTTCATTAAGGGTTATCCAAAATTTCACTTTATCTCCCAGCCTCTGGAAAATGACCTCAGCATATTCCTTAAACCTCTGAATTATGGTATCATTCTCCCACCCACCAACGTCCTGCAGCGCCTGTGGGAGGTCCCAGTGATAGAGAGTTACCTGTGGGGAAAGACAGGAGGACAAAGGACTTAATCAGTCACTCTCACAGTACCTCAGATTCATTTATGACCACAAATAAACTTTGTGCTTTGTAATAACTGTGTTAGAAACAGGTAACTGCAGATCAAAGCACACAAAGAACTGCCTTCCACACAAATAACTCCTTTGATCTGCAGTTACCTGTTCCTAACGTAGTTTGATGTTGTAGTGATCACTCAGGCACTCAATAAAATACATTTTTGCCAGTTTCTGTAGGGACTGCCTAATGGTTTCTTTAGGGACTGTCTAATCATCTTCTAATGGTGAAGATTAAGCTTTTACCAAGAAACACATTGTGACAGCAAGAACTCATCAGTGAAGAAGTGCTGCACCTGCACTGACTGTCAGGTGAAATACAATCCACCAGAACACCTGTGTGGGCTGGCACAGGGGTATGAGGACAGCTCAGAGTCATTCAACAGTGCTGAAAGAGCTGATTGATTGATTGATGCAGGAGTGAGGTCCATTGTATGTGACAAGTAACACTGACCAGTGGAGCTTCCTGACTCCCAGGAAAAGAATAAAGTTACATCCATCTCTAAGAAAGGCACGAAGGAAGATCCTGGGAAGTACATTAGTCAATCTCACCTCAGTGTCTGAAAGATCCTTGCATAGGTCCCTGTGGAATCTACTTCCAAGGTAAAGGGTCAAGAAGGCATTTGGAAACAGCCAATAATAAGTTTACTGTATTCTTTCTGGGCAGTAATTTCAACATATCCCTACATTCCAAGTTCATTTGTTTATGAATACCCCATGTTTCTTCACAAAATGAAATGAAAAACCATGACAAACAATTTCTGTGTGAAGGAGGGTACGGATGGAAACACACACGTTGCTCTGAGCATCAGATTTGGGGTTTGCTTTTTTTTAGTTACCCAAAAGTTACTGGGTGTAGTTACCTGAGGCATAATGTTGGCTGCCAGAAGGGCATCGATCAGCCTTTCATAGTAGTTCAGTCCCTTTTCGTTGATGTACCTGGTGGTGCCATCAGGGAGAACACGGGCCCAGGAGATTGAAAAGCGATAGTGAGACACCTTGAGGCTTTTCAGCATTTCCACATCCTCCTCAATCCTGTGGTAGCTGTCACAGGCCACATCTCCAGTCGCATCATCGCCGACCCTCAAGGGAGTGTGGGAATATTTGTCCCAAATGCTAAGTCCTTTCCCATCTGCTCTCCATCCTCCCTCAATCTGTAATTGAAAATGGGGGAAGAATTATTAGCAAACCCAAATTTAGGTCTCAGCCTAGCAAAGAATTCAGCCTGTTATTCTTTGTGGTCCCACACAATGAATTAACTGTCCACAGATGATTCAGAAGTCCATCTCAGTTTCCTGACCTGGTAAGCTGCAGTTGCTACACTCCACAGGAAGTTCTCTGGAAACTCTCCATATAAAAATTCATCTTCCTTGGGCAGTGGGATGCCGTTATTGCGGATGATTTCTGCATAGTACACAGCAGAGCGCTTCGGCGTTCTCGGCCTGTTGGGGTTGTCAAAATCGATCTGGTGCAATCCAAATCTGGGACCATAACCGTCCACCCATTCAAAGTTATCCATCAGAGACCAAGCGTTGTATCCTTTCAGATTAACACCATCTACCTTGTAAGCTGAAAGGCCAGAAAAAAAATGAAAGAGCATCAGTGGCATAATCACACATTAAATAAACCCCAAGGAATTCACATGCAAGCACATACAGGCTGCTAGTTTCACACAGGTGGCACTGGTCAACTAAGGTCATTGAGAGAATCTTCATAGTTGAAGGAAAAAAGTACAGTCATGCAAAGGAGATCATAAAAACAAATCCTGTGTTTATATTGTGTTCAGACTATTTACAGACTGATATCAATCACTTTTAAAAAGTACTCTTCAGAGGAGTTAAGGAACCAGAAATCTAGAGAGGAGACACACAACACCAACAGAACAAAAGCAAATTCTGATACCTTTTAAAGCTTCATCAATGTATGTTTTGTGGTAAAATATCCTGGCATTGTCATCAACATCCGATGTGGCCTTTTCCCCCACTCCATTCTCAATGATATATATTGGGGGGTTTCCATATTCCTCTTTGATCCAGTTCAGTAACCTCCTCAGACCCCAGGCCACAGGCCGATGGTCACTGAGAGCTGAGGTAGGCCAGGAGATGTCAACTGTTTTTGAAATTTCCTGATCATACTCGTAAGAGAAGGGCCTCAGACGCGTTGTTGAGTGTCTTATGATTTTGGCGGAGTATGTGTTGAAGCAGAAGACATCTGCCGTGCCCCGGATGTATTCACGCTCCTCCGCTGTGAAAACCGGCAGGCGCGACGACGGCAGGTTCTGGAGCTCACTCCTGTTCCCGACTTTCCACTTCATGACCTCGGGGTAGTCCCCGTTTTTGAAAATGGGGTGTGTGAACCAACCCACCAGAAACTGCAGGTACCTGTCAGCAGCTTCGATGTCCCTGGGGTCGCTGAGTGTCTTCGGCTCACCCCAGCTAATGAAGGGGCACAGGGCAATGACCCCTCCCTGAGTCGCTCTGTATTTGTCATCGTAGGTGTGGTAGACCCTGGCATGAGCTTTCAGTAAGATGTGGCCAACCCTGTAGGGAGCAATGCCAGGGTCCTTGACATTGGGTGGGAACAGCCCCTCGCCGTAGCCCATCCAGGCAATGATGTTGGGTTCATTGATCGTAATCCAGAACTTCACCCTGTCCCCAAAGGTCTGGAAACAGAAGTCTGCAAAGCTGTCAAACAGGTCAATGAGCTCGTTGCTCTCCCAGCCACCGATGTCCTGGAGAGCTTGTGGTAGGTCCCAGTGGTAGAGAGTGACAATTGGAGTGATGTTGTTTGCAATCAGTCCATCAATGAGACGGTTGTAGTATTCGACTCCATGGCTGTTGATTGAGTTGTTCCTTCCAGTGGGGAAAATTCGAGGCCAGGACAGGGAAAAACGATAGTTCTTTACCCCTAAGGCTCTCAGCATGTAAAGATCTTCCTCCACCCTGTTGTAGCTATCACAAGCTATATCTCCATTATCGTTATTGTTTACATTCCCTGGGACATGGGTGAAGTTATCCCAAATGCTGGGTCCTTTGCCATCAGCATCCCAACCTCCCTCTATCTGGTAGGCAGAGGAAGACACACCCCACGTAAAATCCTCTGGGAATGTCCCATAAAAATACATGTCTCTTTCAAAGGCGGTCTGGGACGAAAACTTCTGCCAGACAACTTTTGCCTTGGAGGGAACTTCTGATGCTGGTAAATTTGGCAGCTTTGATGGAACAGGTCGGCCAGACACCACTGGTGCAGAAGATCTGCCCAAGGCTGGGGATGGAAAACCATTTTTTTCAATAACACTGGAATAGAAGTAAGCAGATGCCTTGGGAGTCCTTGGTCTGTTGCTGTCTTCAAAGTTCACGTGATGCAGCCCAAATTTTAGGCTGTATCCCACTGGGCCTTCAAAACCATCAAGCAGGGACCGAGCAATGTAGGACCGGACATCAACGGAGTCTAGTTTCACCGCTGCCACAGAAACAATGAGACATTGTTAATTACCCACCTGAGCATCTCCTGAACACAGCTCAGCACAACAGAAGCACCACAGCCAAGGATATGCGTGACAAGCCAAACACTAACTTTTCTTTTTCTTAAAAAGCCATTTTTTAAAAGCTGAAAAAACTTCCCAAACCATTAGCAGTATCTGTCAGGAAAAGCAGTCAGCACCTTATTAGGAGCTGGTGAAAATGCTTAGTGATAGAAATGTGTGAGAAAAGAAGTATTAGTCAATTAAATTAGTCATTAAAAAAAAATAAAATCATTTGACTTCTCCACACCTTTCAGGGCCTCATCGATGTACCGGCGGAAATAATCCACTCGCAGAGTGTCATTGAGAGGATCCCCGGTGTCTCCTGTTGGCACACCATTCCCTGCTATGTATATTGGGATTTTTGACCCTGTGTATTCCTGGGACACAAACTTCAGCAGCCTTCTTAATCCCCAGGGGACCACATGGATCCAAGAAGAGGCAGCCTGTGGCCAGGAAGGATCTACGTGCACGGAGAAGTTCCCAATGCTCTCATAGCCTGGTGTGCACATCCCGTCAGTCCCGGCACTGACCAGGCGGGACGTGTAATGGGAAAGGCCAAAGAAATCTGCAGTCCCTTTCACCAAGGACTTCTCCTCCTCTGTAAACACAGGCAGCTGTGCAACTGTCGTGGGGCACTGCTGGTTCACTTCTTGGATCTGAGCCTTCAGGATATCTGGGTAATCACCATTAACAAATATGGGGTGAGCAAACCAGCCGAGCATGAACTGCAGGTACCTCTCAGATGCCCACACATCCTCGGAGCTGGTTGGAGTCTTGGGTTCAGCCCAGTCCGAGTTCAGCACCAGCCCCACCTTTCCCAGTTGCTGAGAACGGTATTTGCCATTATACAGGTGCCAGACCTTGGCATGAGCCTTGAGAATCGTGTGAGCAACCTGGGAGCAGAAAGCAGAGGAAAATGAGTCACATTGCATTGCACAAAAACTCTTGAGCATTAGGTTTACTGCCATGTGAAAATGTCCTCTCCAAAAGAAAACACCTTGACAAAACAAATAATGATAGACAAGGAGTGTAGTAGGTTTTGGAATAAGCAAAAGAATCTGACTATCCATCCACATCATCTTTCAGAACAGAAAAATAAAATAACAGCACCTGGCCTCTGTTAATTAACCCATTTTTAACAAGTATCATAAATCCAGCAACCAAACAGTTGTCTAAGAGGCCACATTAGGTTTGAACATAGCTGAAGCACAGAACCATCATGGAAAACAACCCAACAAGAGTAGCTGCAGGATCCTAATTATTCCTGTGCCTCTACCTTGTAAGAAGCTGCTCCTGGGTCAGTGATTCCTGGAGGATGCTCTCCGGTGCCATAGCCAGCGTAGCTGATAACCCAGGGCTCATGGAACGTGATCCAGAGCTTGACCCGACCCCCGAAGGTGGAAAAGCAGAAGTCTGCATAGCTCACAAAAGCATCTATGATACTTTCATTCTGCCAGCCACCAAGAGCCTGCAGAGCTTGGGGCAGGTCCCAGTGGAACAGAGTCACCATGGGCTCAATGTTAGACTCCAACAAGCGGTCAATTAAGTGGTTGTAATAATCAACGCCCTTGGAATTGATGGTCTTGTTGGTGCCAGCAGGGAAAATTCTCGACCAGGATACAGAAAATTTGTAGAGCTGGGGGTGAACACCCCTAAGCAGGTAAGTGTCATAGCTGGTTTTATAGTAGCTGTCACAGGCCACGTCTGCTGTTTGGTTCATGTGCACATGGCCCTCATGCCCAAACCGGTCCCAGATGCTCTCTCCTTTCCCATCCTCTGCCCAAGCTCCTTCAATGTTAAAGGCACCCGTGGATATGCCCCAGAGGAACCCACTTGGGAAAACATCTTGCAGGAAAGAATCCCTCTCCGATTCAGACTGCTCAGCAAACATTTCCCAGACTGTTTGATAGGAGGACCGAGGGGCAAGAACAGTGTCTGGGTTTTCCTGAAGAGTATTTGTTTCACTGGAAATATAATAAATAGAAATTAAAATCTCCAAGGTGGATGCCAGTGCCATAAAACTTGCAAACACAGAATATAAAGGAAGTTTGCTCCCCATTCAGGTCACATAATCCACATATAGCTCCTCTGACATCTGATCACTCTAACCCTGCTCTCTCCCAGCTGGGACATGAAGGTGGAGGGCAGTGGGTAACTGCAGAACAGCTCTCTGCATGTAGAGTCTTATAATTCATTAGCTGGGTCAGAGGTGCAAACAAAATCCTTGCAGTGAGCAGCATTTTCCCATGCTACAACTGCTTCATGAGTTTCCTGCTGTGTAATCCTTAGCACCTCCCTGCACCATGACATCTCCCATGTTTCCATAAGCTCAACTGGCTTCTCCCCTAGGGAAGCCTCTATTGCATTTGTTTATTTATAACCATTTTGCTCTTGAAAAAAGCAGAAGGCTTAAAAAATGTACTTGCTACTATTGGCTTGAAGGTGCAATTTGGGTAACCAAGGATGGGAGAGTGGAAGAGGATTACATTATAGGATTAGTAGCAGGATAGAGGATGGCAAGTAATTGGAAGAGACTGTGCTCAGCAGAAAAACAGTCCTTTGCAGCCCTTTCAGCAACTAACAGCAGATTTTACCACTAAAATGTCTCTCCCTGCTCAAGGGTTTCTAGAGGACACTGTTTTATTACTGTATCTTATTATAGTATTGTATGGTGCTACAGTATTTTATAGTACCTTAAAACATGAGATAAGTAGTCCAAGAACTCATTAACGTCACACCCAATTATGTGTGCTTCTTCTTCATTAAGAGCTGAAAACAAACAAATGGTGATGGATGTAGTCTTAGATGCCATGGACTGCATGACACTGCTTGTAACAAACAATTATATCTTGAAAGAAATTTTTCCTAATATCCAACCCCAACCTCCCCTTCTGTAATTTGAGGTCAATTAAAAAGATGAAAAGATTTGGGAAAGATTTCCTGCTTCCCCTCCCTCAACACTCACCATCCATCCCTAATTTTCCAAAAATACTATAAAAAAACTTAAATTATTTCATCTAATAGCAGCAGCCTAGATTGGATGATTTTGAATTTCCTCTAGAAGTCAGCATGCAGATTTTAACTAAAAAACTCTCCTTCAAACATCACTCACCTGTGACAATGGCAGCTGCTGGTATGTAAGGATGCTCTTCCACAGAAGCAGAGTCAAGGACCTTAAGACTAAAAATCAAGATGTCTTTGTCCTTCCAGACACTCTGCAAACCAGAAATCAGAGTGGTATGAAAAGAAGCATCAAGCAGCTAGTAAAACCATGCTCCTGGCATGTTTTGCCTTTTACATGGGCAGCTCCTTATACTGCTACCTAGATGCTGGATGACTCTTGGCTTATGAATTTTAAGAATGCAGTTCACTGCCAGAGGTTTAATATAGGTTATAACAGGTACCAGCCCACAGCATCACTGATGTTGGTGCTGCCAGGAAATCTAATCCTTTCATGAACTCACCCTCAGGAACATTTCTAGCCCTGCCTCTGCTGATGAGGAATGTGAAGTTTGGTAGCACTGCTGTAGAGCTCGTGCTAGAGTTTAATATCTTCCAGTACTTAGGTATTGGCCTAACAGCTTTTCAAACACTTAGCCTGAGAGAGAGAAGGTTTTTCAGTCCTAGACAAAAGAATTCTGCCATTCCAGTTGTTAATATATCAATAATAAGCATTGACCAAGATGATCCTTTCCAGCATTTTCCAAGAACAGTTTTTAAGTCAGAACAACAACAGAGAAATGAGCACTTTGCAGCTGCTTCCTAGTGTAGCTGCTGCTTGAGCTTTCACAGAAAATCAGAACTGTTTAGACATGCATCACAGCACATGAAATCCTGCTCCTATTTATGGTCTGTTGTTTGCTGCCATCATATTAACCCTGTGTATAACGTTACCTGGAATCCACTCAATTCCTTGTAGAAATCTGTTTCATTTCCATAATGGTACTGAAGGTTAAGAGACACAAAGTCTACTGAACCCTGGAAACAACAAAAGGAAAATGATCATGCTGGAGAAAAATGGGGGATTTTTGAAGTATTACATCAAAAATACATAAAACTGTATAAGGTTTGATAAAGACATATTGCTGGAGTAAGAAGCCATAAAGCTGTATGGGAGATGGGAGTCTTGGACAATATAGAGAGCACAAACTGTATGGGAAGAAGTGTTTTGCATTTCTCCTTCTAAACAAAGTAAATTTTAAACAACTCAAATTCTCTTTTATGAATTTAATATTAATGATTTACAGGTAATTTCTTGATTTCTATTTTTGATTTATCAGAGAAATCTTTATAACTATGTGGTTCAGGTAGGCCTTATCAATAACCCTTGGCTGAAAGTCCACTTCAGAAATCTTTAATCATTCCATATCACAAGTGTTATCCCACTAGAAGTCATCAAGGAACAGATTGCACTCTCCTGTTAAACCAGTTGATGGAGCTGGAAGAAAACTGATAAGCTTTCAGTTTGTTTTTCAGTCCAAGGTTCTCTTCGAGTTTAGTCAGCTCATCACAAACAACTCCTTCGCTCTCCCTACAAACCACACCTTGCTTAAATCCTTGCAATGTCACACATACAACATTGCTTGACCTAGTTGTCAGTTTGGAAAGATTGAGTATCAAAAAACCCTGCACTGTCATCTGTGCACTACAACCCACATCAACATCCTCTGGGTGAGGGCAGATAGGAACAGGGAACTGGATCTTTAAGAAAGGAGGTCATTGCCTTTGGTAGAGATTACATTCTCCTCATGTCGTGCCATCCCTGTGCAACTACATCACTTTTAGCACAGCTCAGTCTGGGTTTCAACATAATCAGCAAATATTTTAAATAGCAGCTAATTAGGATCACAGAATGCGTAGGTTGGAAGAGACCTTCAAGATCATCAAGTCCAACCCAGCCCTAAGACCTCAACTAGGTCATGGCATCAAGTGCCACATCCAGTCCCTTTTTGAACACATCCAGGGATGGTGACTCCACCACCTCCCCGGGCAGACTATTCCAGTATTTAATCACTCTTTCCATGAAAAGCTTCTTCCTAATATCCAACCTATATTTCTCTTGGTGCAGCTTAAGGCTGTGTCCTCTTGTTCTGTCAGTTGCTGCCTGGAGAGAGAGACCAACCCCCGGCTGAGCACAGTCACCCTTCAGGGAGTTATAGAGAGTGATAAGGTCACCTCTGAGTCTCCTTTTCTCCAGGCTAAACAGCCCCAGCTCCCTCAGGCGTTCTTCATATGGCTTGTTTTCCAAGCCCTTCACCAGCCTTGTTTCCCTGCTCTGGACACATTCAGGCATCTCAACATCCTTCCTAAACTGAGGGACCCAGAACTGGACACAGCACTCCAGGTGTGGCCTCACCAGTGCTGAGTACAGGGGAAGAATGACCTCCCTGCTCCTGCTGGCCACACCATTCCTGATAACGGATCAATATCTTTGGTGGTGCAGTCACTGCAGAGAAAACGGTAACTGGGACACTTTTTGGAGACACCTTGTCATTTGGCAAGGATATTGCTAACATTGCCAACTATGAGAGCAAATTTGTCTCCATGTAGCTTAATCAGTGCCTACCAGCCAAGAAAGGACACTGAAACAATTTTTAAATCAGCAGTTTCACGTTATCAGACTAATCAAATAATTAAAGTGTATCAAATTGGTCAACCTGCTAAAATCTTATTTAACATGCAACAAGTTATTTGATCCCATACATAAAACCAAAGCTCAATCGAGGCAAATTTATGTAATTCTGGAAATATTTCCTTAAGGCATTACCTGAAGAGAAACTGAAAGCAATTCTGATGAAAGACTGTCCAAGACATGACCCATTTCCAAAGCAATGGACAGCTTTCCACCTTGAGAAATAAAGAGGCAGTCTGTTAGTAACATATTAAGAAAAAAAATTCAGTTTACTGCAGTGATTTTAAAACCAGTTTTAAATTGTTGAAGCTGTGGAACACCAGACAGTGCTCCAGGCAGTTGATTTCCGAGCACCCTCTGTGATTTCAATGGAGAAGTGAAGAAGGTAGAAATTCAAAGGCATCATTCAAGGAGCTTTTGTCAATAAAATGTTCGTCCACTCCCTGCATAATTATAAGTAACATCTTTATTAATTTTCATGCCTTTGTGATGATCCTACAATTTTATTTTTTTTAAATCCATTTAATGCTGAACATTTTTGAGGTGTTGGGGTGGCAAGAACTTGGAGGGACAGGAGATGCAGGAAGGAATCTGGAAAACTTCTATGAGCTATCTCCAGACAGTGTGAACTGTACAACAAATTATTTCTGACAAATGGAAGAGTTAAACATTAATTAACTAATTAGAAAATTGGGAAAATAGTGACTCAGCCAGCTCTACTGCTTGTCTGTCTGGGACAGAAAAATTCCAAGGCCGAAGAAAGCAGACCAAAGGTGATACCTGCTTGGAAAATCCCAAGTACCCATCATGGAAGAGGTGAAATTCTGTTGCTCTGTGTAACCCAGGTAGATTTGGGATTTCATTCCTGTCAACCCCAGTGTCTGCAATGAGGAAAGTCAAACAAAGAACATTGCAGACCTCCTCACAGTTATTATGGCATAGGAGACTCCTTGTGCCTTGTTTATTCAGTTTCAGGTACATTTCAGAAAGGTTTCAGTCCTTCCCCTGTGGGTCAGGAAGAGGCACACAAAAATATCTACAGAGAAACTGCATGCAGCAGTTACCATTTAATGCTACCACCAAACATTTGTGAGTCATGCTGAAAAACCCAGCTCTCCTTACCTGCTGGTGAGATTTTCTCATGGAGCAGGTTGTAAAATCCTACATGAGCAGCAGCCAGGGCCTGGACTCGTTCCTGGGGCTCAGTGTAGGGCAGGCTTTGGAGGACCTCTGGCAGGTCACTGAAGGAGAGCCACACATCCACCAGGTCCCCAAAGGCACGGAAGCTGAACTCTGCATACTCCACAAAAAGCTCGGAGAAAGCCGTGCCTCCCATGCTGCCGGCCCGCGCGGCCACGGCGCCGGGGATGGGCCCGCGGTGCAGCAGCAGCACGGGCCGGAGCCCTGCGGCAGCCAGGGCCTCCAGCAGCCGTCGGTAACACCTCACCCCGGCTCCCGCCGCCCGCCCGGCGCTGCCCTCGGGCAGGACCTGTGCCCACGGCAGCAGCACTTTGTAGTGAGTCACCCCCAGCTCACGGAGCTGCTGGAAGTACCGGGGCAGCTCGGGAGCCATGAGGTCTGGCTGGCACAGGGTATCCTGTGCTCCAGGCACGGCAGGGCCCTGCTGCTCCTCGGGCAGCCCCTGGTCCTGCAGGCCCACTCTCTCCGCCAGCTCGCTGGGGAGAGGCCCAGCAATGGCGATAAAATCCTGAGCAAATCCCCCATCTGCCCCACGGCTGAGAGAAACCAACAGAAAGAAGACTGTCTTACAAATCAGGCCCATTTCTGAACCTTGCTACAGAAACAATTATTCCATGCTACTTATATAGCAGTAGAAGTAATATTTAACTGAATGTTTATCTGTTCCATAGATAAATGTTCTCTGAATTAGCTGACACTGGAATTACAGAGCAGGACTTTCATTCTGTAATCAGACAGATAAACACAAGAAACACTTTCAATTAGTTAAGAAAGGTCACGTGAAAACATTTTCTGAAATGCTCATGTTTCCCTTTAAGTTTAAATATCAGTTGACATTTGCTAATATTGCCTCCCATTTAGAGGAAGATGAAGTAAGTAGATAAACCTTCCGTCTCCTTTTGGCCTTTTTCAGCTTTAGAAGAATCCCAGCACAGCTCTGGATGCAAAACCCAACAAAAGCAGTGTCATCTGCATGGCTGGGGCTGGGTCTACCATGGCTCAGGGCAGGCAGGGCAGCAAGGAGGGACGTTTGTGCTCTAATCCTGGATGGATAAAGGAAATCTAAGATGGGGCATCTCACCCAGCTGGAAAAGTGACCCTGATGTGAATTTAGGCAACAGCAACAGTGTGTTTCCTCCCACCCAGGAACATCCAGGAATTTGAGTCTCATTTCTTTGCTTTCCAAAGTACTCCCTCCTTCAGCCCTGAAAACACTGCTCTCCCAGCAGGGTGGGCATATTCAGGTCACCCACCTGAACTGCTCAAGGGCACAGCTAACTCAGCAAAACTGAAGAGCTGAGAACATTTTTAAACCAACTAAACACAAAATTCTACGTACCTATGAAATGTTGGGTCTACCTCAGAGTTCATTTTCTTTAATAACCAAAATTTTGTCTGAAGTGTACCTGCAATCATCTGGGCAAGTTATCGCTGCCAAGAAATATTTTAGTTACAGCAGAAGACACCCCTCATCATTTGCTGTTCCTGAAACCTCACACGGGGATTGTAATTTGTGTACCTCGACTCTATTTGACTCCCAGATGATTTTTTTTTTTTCAGGAAGCCCTAGAGAGCTTGCTATAAGATTGTGCTGAGTGTTCTGAACAGGTTCCCTCCACGATGATGCCTGAAAGTTTGAACATTAACTTTACAGCACCACCTGGTGCTTACTTTTCAGTAGAGCTGCATTAACTCAGAGAAAATCCCTCTCAACCTACAGAACTGGGGAAAGAAGCAGAAAAAAATACTTTCTCCTACAATGAAGGGTATTTATTTTCAAGCAACAATTGAGAGGAGGAGAGGGGGAAACACATAATGAAGGCCAAACATCTTCCTATCATTATTTTGAAAGTAAAGGAACAATATAGAATAACATCAAAGTGTTGCTGCAGGCGGGTGGCTATTTTTAATGAAATGCAGAATTTGCCAAAGTGTGGTTTATGAAAGAAATGAGTGAAGTTACTGCAGTTAAGAGTTAGTGCCCAGTGATGGGGTAGTGCTGTTGACAAATATTTATCATTCCCTCTACTCCTTAAACTGAACTGTTATTTTCAATGATATGCTTAGTTAGACCAAGGTGTAACTCTCCAAAGCTGGGAGAGATTAACAGGAAAAGAATACTGTGTTACAAACCAGCTCCACTTCTAAGCCCTCCTTCAGAAATAGTTATTTCACACTATTTCTAAATAAAATATGTAACCTTGATATCTTTCATGCATTACAAATGTTTCTTAGGTGCTGGTATCCAGTCAACAAGACAAATATTCAGTTACTTTTAATTCTTAATCGATTATTTAATAATCCCATAGTTTACAGTAAAAAGCTGAGAACAGAAATTCAAGCAAAGTTTTCTTATAGAAAGATCTACAAACAGGTTTACAAATACAGTCTTACAAACCCCTCACAAATGGTGGCAGTTTTCAATTCACTTACAAGTCAAGACATTCATCAAGGTTGGGGTTTCTGCCCTGCTCACTTAAAGCCTTGGCTATTTGCAATTTTCTACTTTACATATGGAACAGGAGCCTGCAAATCTTTAGTCCATCTAAAAAGAAAGAGAAGCAATCGGTTTCTCTTTGTCTACCACGGGAAGTTAAAAAAAACTTCTTCAAAAAGAGCATCTGTCATCCAGGAAATTTGTTCTTCCTTAAGACATTAAACATTTAGATCACTATTTTTTTCAGCCTCAAATTACAGGCATATAAAACAGCAATCTCACATGTGAGTAAAAACAATTCCACTCCCAAACATCAAATGAGCTTTTACTTATGTTAATAAGAAAAACAGTAAAAACCTATAGCATAAAATGTCTACTAAAGGAGAAATATGTAAAATTAATCTTATTTAAAACAGAAACATCTACATCGGCTGATGATGAAAAAAGCCGTTGGCTGATTCTCCTCAGCATCCAGATGATGGCACTGAAATTCAGAGCTAACACTGGAACTAATACATGTGTGTCATGTCTTTAAAAGCTTTCCAGGCATGCTCAGTGTAAATCAGAAATCACATATTACTGACCACACTCTGGCACAGTCACAGGAATTTAAGGAATTAGCCATACAGCAAGCCCTGCAAGAAAAGAATGGCTTTTCCAACTTGTAACCAGTCAGCTCTACAATGCCATTCTCAGCCCTCAGTCCTCCAGCAGATAGTTTGGGTTGACCACCAGGTATGGATCATCATCAAAACTCTCCTCTTCTCTGGATCCTCTCAGTCCTGACTGGGACAGCTCAATCAGAATGTGGTCCTGCAACAGATAAAGATTTCTGTTAAAACAAGGCCTGAGAGGTTTGTCTGTACTTTTTAAAAGGCATTTTTATATTGGTAGGACCTCTTATTAATTACTTAACCCTTTTAACTGTGAACTCCCTCTAACAGATTCTTAACATTAAGTGGAAATCACTTCTGTGTTGTATCCTTTCTGGGAACTTTTCAGCCTAGTGCTTTCCAGTCTAATGGTTTTGTGCCTTTAAAAGTGAAAAATAGTTTATTTTGTCATACTTTTTCCTCCAAAATGCCCCCATAGCCCTCTGACTTAAGGCTATCCATTGAATACAAGTGTTAATTGTATTTTTATATCCTAATGCATAACTAATACTATAGAAATACAGAAAAATATCACACTTCTATAGTGACATAGTATAGCACTTTGAACTTTTACTTATACACATCTCTAATTTATTTCAGTGTTTTTTCTGTAATTACTGTAACAGGTGTTAAACAAAAAAGGCATTTAAACTGCATCAGTCAATATAATGGAAGAACAAAACAGATTTCTCCAAACAGGAATGTATTCTATTAAAAATGAAACATTTTAATATATAAGTTACAACCCTATACAAGTTAAAACCCTTTTTCACTATCCACACATCTGTATACATACATAATGTGTAAGTCGGTGAATGACCCTCTCTATGATCTTCTTTTTATTTATTAGTTCTTCTTCGGATTCGATTTCAGATTCGATTTCCTTTAGATACCAATTAATAAGTTCACTTCTCTTTAGTGCTGCATCGTCCTCCTCTGCAGAGAAAATCATTTGCATCAACACAGCAGCAGTAAACTACCACTCAAACCACAGGAGAAAAGGACTTACACATCAACATTCAAAATGCTGAAGAGAGAAACATGCTTTGTAGGTGTTTAGGAAATGTCAGACTTAAGGGTTTTTTTCTTAAAGCACCATGTTTTGCACAGGAGGGTGTTGTGCCATGGTTTAATTGGAGATAATTAGATTGAGAGTGGAATCAGTTCTGTGCTTTCAAGTGGCTTCCAAATCCCATCAGCCTTCAGCTTCAAGAAAAACCAGTCGCTAGGACTCACACATCTTTCCTCTAAGTAAGAGCTAAAGAAAAAACCAGTCACACAAAGCCAGAGGAGTCATCCTTCTACAGGTACTCAGCACTTGAACAGACACTGTCATCTCCACACCCTTCCAAAAGCTTTGTTGCTTTAGTATCTGCTATGAGACAACTGCTGCATTTCATTGCAGAAGTCGCCTTATTGCAACTGAAATATTGTGGCTTCTGAAGAACTAATCCAGCCATTTGCTGGATTAGTTTTTCACTGCTGCAGACTCTTCTAGTTTGGTTAAACGACTGTGTGCTACAAATCCTCTTCTGGCTCTGCTCTGCTGACATGCTCCTCAGCTTAACGGGTTTTGATAAAATGGCTAAGCTAACAGAGATACAAACTCCAAGAAGTCCTATTTGCATCACCAGATGTAGTATTGTCACATGAGCATAGGTCTACACCTGACCTGACAAGTTTGTTGTCCCAACAGGAGTGAAAATTCCATGTACAACAGCAAGAGACGCAGTAACAATTGCTCCCTTAACTCAGGGCCTGCCTTCTTTGCAATACAGCAATTCTTACCTTCCTCTGCTTTCCTGAGGTGCAGCACCAGGAGATTGGAAATGCGCCGGTACTCCGAGAAGCCCAGCCTGAGAGAGGCTTTGGGCACAGCGTCCTTGCTCACATCCTCAGAATGGCCGTTGAGCCCATTCACAAGACCATTGACCCCGCCTGGAGCTTCTGCCTCACCTGTTTGGACACATGCTCCCGTTTAAAGCTGCAACATTTAGCTATTTAATACTCTGAGCCACTGAAAAGCCTTGCATTGACCAACCAGGTGAGGTGCTGAAGGAGGCTGAAGAACCAAGAGAGTTAAGAAGAAGAATGCAGATTTCTTGAGCTCATTAGATGAGAAACAGAAGAGAGAAGCACATGCTCAGTCAAGGTAAGCTGTAAAGACTGGAAGGACTTTCCCCTTTGAAAAATTTCTCAGTAAGCAATTTACCGTTGACTCCATCTTGGTCCTCTTGATCCTCCATTTGTTGTTCATCATCTTGGTCTAAATTGACATCAGGAGTCTCAACTCTAATGATAGACTTATTTAAAAGCCTGAAAGCTTCCTTCACATGTTTTGGGTGAACCTAAGGAAGATTTGAAAAAACATACATTAAATAGGCACAGGGGCTCTTCTAGTTTTTGCAACAGCTCCAGAAACTCATCTCTGACTTGACAAAGGCATTTTCTACACATCTCACCTGATTAATCCTAAACAGTAAAGACTCTGCAAGTTGAATTATATCCCATCACAAGTACTCCAAGGTCATGCAAGGTTATGGAGGGAAAAGCAGCCTGATTAATCTTTCAGGGTTTAGCAATCATGTGGAGTCGATAAAATTTTTACTAAGCCAAGAACATTTGGGAGAAAGATCAGTGGAGCAAGAAACATGAAAGAAATGAGTCTGAACAGAGACAATATGAAAGAAAGAGAGATGTAATTAATGATACTGTCCTCCAGAACTGAAAAGCAGCAACTGGAAAAATCATCTGTAGCTGAGCCATAAGCTAAAAACTATCTGTTTCTTTATAAACTGAATTTAATTTAAAAGAACTCAAAGGGTGTCCTTATACAACCAGCCAGCAAGGTTCCATCCCTGCATGTGTCACATAGCCTCTAATCAACATTTCAAAAGGCCTGCTGGGTTTGAAAGCAGGGACTAGAGTGGCAGTAATCACACTACTGTTAACAGCCACAACACAAGGTGCTTTTCAGCAGAGGTTGATGTGAGCAGGAGCTCAGATAACACATACAGGTACTCTTGGGGAGGTCCACACACTTCAATGAACTTTGGCCTTTTAGACTGCAAATGGAAGAGAGCCAGGAGATTACAAACTATGAAAGATCAGGAAAGAAACTGCCAACAGCCCTGGCTGACAGGAGTAGGTGACTGTCATGATTTGACAGGTAAGGCTGAGTGCTGACACAGCTGTGATACAAAATCTTGCAAGTTCTCAGTTTGGACCAGCTGACCCCAGTTTTACAAGTCATCCCATACAAACACTGTTTCTGGCACACAGACTCACACTGGGTATGACCACGACCCCGAGCTCTCCTCCTCACCCGCAGGACCACACCCAGTATCACAGTCAAACAGCAAATGCAGAACTGCCACACATTTCCATGAACATTTACCCAACCTTCCATCAGGCCCCCGATACCTCATCACAGCAGTGCATGCGGGCCATGGCCTCAGAGAGGCGGATCATGCTCTCCAGCTGCCTCACTGTGATCCTCCAGGACGACTTGGTCACTCCGGAGCCATCGCGCTGCCGCAGCCGCTTGTACTGCTCCACTATGAAGTCCTCGGACTCCCTGGATATCTGTGTGGCATCAAACACAGCGACAGCAGTTCCAGTGGTCAGAGTACTACAGCTTTTTCTTCTTGCATTAGATTGGCAGTTCCTAGACTTTGATGTACTGGCTACTGCTTTTATCTGAAATATTCTATGCTGTACACACGCTCTAAGAAACTATAACAACAATCACATTATAATGTTGAAATTATGTTGTAATAATGATACACTTATCAATGATAATGACATTACAGTAAGTACATAGCTGCATCAATTATTTTATAGCAGATTTTTTAATCATTTCTATTTTTCTGTTCCACTGACTTGTTTCCAAGCATAATTCATGTCTGTCCCTACTAGATTTTTCTGTTTATAGGCTTATGAAAAATCCAACACACAGCCCATCCAAGCTGCTACTTGGATAGACCCAAAAAATAATCTCTAGTTAGACCAGTTTCCCATGTTCTGTATTTTACCAAAAAGCAAAGAAATAGAGGAACAATACCCTTTTAAATAAAGACACACAAACTGATTAAGCAGTAAGTCAATGAAATACAAAAAACTCTGCAGCAGCCATGTTGAATAACTCATGCCTGTGAGGTATGGGAAGGCCATGAAGTGACCCTTCAATTGTTCTAGACAAAGGTTAAGAACTGCCATGGACCATAACAGTCTCAGCTGGGCTGGCTGGGCTTCTGGAGTTTAGGAATACCACATTCCAAAATATGCTGTTTCTAGGTAACAACATGATTTTATGGCTCCTTCCTTGAGAGAACACTACTCCAAGTGTCTTGGCGCTTGCTGGAGAACAGCCTACTGCAGAGTGACTGTTCCTCTGGACCTCCTCAGACAGAACAACTGCTTCAGTTTACTTAAAAAGTAAAGTTACCTTTGGTTTAAACTGCCTTGCAAACAGCAGATACCTTCGGATATCATCCAAGGAATAGACACGGTCAACAGACTCCTCCACTCTGGAATGCAGATCCACGATGCGCCGGGCAATGGCGTAATCCACCACCTGGGATATTGGAGCTCTGTCAGGATCACTTGCACAGCATCAGCCAAAGAGCAAAACAACAGTTCTATTCTTCCTTCCCATTCCCTCTGCTCACTTGTAAACCTCATGGCAGAGCTAGCCTTTCCAGTAGCCAAACTCTCTGCCAGGATAGCCAGGAGAATGCCCTGGGCATTTTTAATACAAGGAAACACAGCAGAGGAGGGATAAAAGGCAGTTTTAGGATTTATAACCTCTTGGAAGCCTCCTGGGTTACAAGTTAGCCAGAGAACAGGCAGAAAGCAGCACTTTCCAGCGTGGGAACTTCTTTCTTTTCAGCCTGCTCTGTCTCTCTCACCAGGCCCTTCTCAATTAGACAATCACTCTGAGCAGAACAGTGGCTCAACCAACATTAATCTCTGGTTCTCATGCGTTCCCAAGGCAAATGCCATAGACAGGTGGCAGTAGTCTCAGCCTTAGTGACCAGCCATTTGTAAAAATGACTAATGGTGTTAAGTCTGCAGGTCAAACCACTACAGGATGAAAAAGCAGCGTCCTTGTATTCAGCAGAGCATGTTCAAATTTGTACTGCCAGCTTTTAGCTGCACAGACAGAGCAGAAAAGCAGGAGCAAGACACTCTCATGAGATTTGCTTCACTTAAAATTGCAGAGGGCCACCAAGATGGTCAGAGGGCAGGAGAATATGATGTATGAGAGGCCAGAAGAGCCAGGTCTGTTCAGCTTGAAAGCAAAGGAGCTGCTTCACTGGCCAGCATAGATGTGATGAAGCCAAATAGTTCTCAGATAAGACACAACCCACACGAACTGAACCATGAGAAATTCTGATTAGATACAAAAGTTATTGTGTTTTGAACATATGAAAGTTGTCACACATTGCAGGGGCCTTGAGAGATTGCAGAATCTCCATCCTTGCAGATACTCAAAACTCACTAGGTCAAGTCTTGGCAAACTGTTCTCAATGATCTGTTTGAGTGCAAGGTTAGATAAGAGACCTCCAGGGATCTTTTCTGACACAAACTATGGTATAATTCCTTAAAATTACCTCATTGCATTCATCCACAAGGATGAAGAAGAGATCAAAGCGGGACATGATGGGAGCTGACAGGTTGATATTTTGTTTCAGTGACTTGGATCTGTCATAGCGGCCACCAACCGGGTTTGCTGCAGCCAAAATGGAGGTCCTGGCATTCAGAGTAGCCTGACAGTGGGAAAAAATATATTTAAAAAAGCCTGTATCTGTGATCACTTCCTAAACCGACTCATTGCAACCCAAATGGATCAGCATAACACATGTTAGATGGACTTCAACGCAGGTATTACAACAATCACTCCTCAAAAGCACCCAAACTCCACCAACCAGCCTTTCTAACCAGGTCTCTGCCCTGAGACACAGTTTGATGATCAATATTGAAACATTGCCACACTCTTCCCAGTAACACTGAAACAAGCCCTTAAAACTGCTTTTCACAAGATCCTATTTTTCTACAAACACACACCATTTTGTAACCTTTTTTTGCCACTACTTCAAGGTTAGGCTTTTCCCATTTTGTTTCCTGTCCACTACTATCTCTTTTTTAACTCTCAGTAGCATTTCTGACCTTCTTTGAGTATGTGCCACAAAAACTTTGCGACAAGTGATCTCTGTCCTGCCACAGTGAGGCAGCTGCAGAGGTGACAAGAAGATCTGGCAGGTAAAGCCACATCAGTACATGTAGCAAACAGGTGATGCTACACATTATATAGAGGAGTAGTGCAAGCTACCTTCACTCCAGCTTTAGTAATGGATATTGTCTGCTGTTCCATTGCCTCATGAATGGCTACTTGATCCCGCACGTCCATCTTGTCAAATTCATCAATGCAGCAAACCCCCTGCAGCAGAAGAAGGAAAATAAGTGACCCAGAGTCAATCACTTATGGAACAAAAAAGCATCATTAAGACAGTTTAGGGCTCTCTGTCATTAATCAAACTCACTGTAGGGATGCAGGAACCTCTCCCCTTCCCAGACTCACGTTATCTGCCAGCATCAATGCTCCAGCCTCAATGACAAACTCATGGGACTCCTCGTCTTTCACCACAGCCGCTGTCAGACCCGCGGCGCTGGAGGCTTTGCCACTGGTGTACACAGCACGGGGACTGAACTCATCCACGTGCCTGTGGAAAAGAGCAATAACACCTCCAGTATTTTATCTGTCTCTGATATTTTTAAATGTGCAAGTGATTTGCATTTTTAATATTCAACATCCCTTGAAAATATTCGGAAATTCGTATGTTGAGTTTGCTTTAGCCCTGTTCGAATATTTCCACCACCATCCACGCAATCTCTGGGAAATATTCTCAAATATTTTACTTCCCTTTCCTATGTTTAACACAGAAAAAGGCACAGTGCACATTTATAGCTCTAGTCACACTGGACAATATTTAAATTCTGGGTCTTAATCTTACTTTAGAAACTGACTCTTGGCTGTACTTGGATCACCAACAATACAAACATTGATGTCCCCACGCAAGGAAGTGCCTTCTGAAGTGGTCTTGGGAACTCCTCCAAAGAGCATCAGCAGGACCCCACGTTTTACTTCATCATTGCCTGCCCCAGAAAAGATATTAAAACTAAACATCCAAAGAAAACACCACAATTTTCCTATTTAAACAAACCTTCATCCCACTAGAATTTTAGAGCATTTGAGTGCATCCACTTGGAATTCACCTATTTGCTAAACACCCACTAAAACCTGTAGGATTCAGTAGCAGAACACCTGACATCAAACCCAACCCTTTAGATTGGCCTTACAGGCCTGAATGATTCAACACCACAGATACTCAAAAAACAGATTTTCCTGCTCTAGCATAACCAGCGCTGAGGGGGAGTTTGTGGTAGCTGGCACAGGGCTTTCAACTTTTCCCCAAAACTACAGCGACAGCAAAAGGAATTAATGTTTACACAAGTGAAATCTTCCCTCTCTGAGGCCACAAACGGATTCTTACCATGGATAGTGGGGAAGAGGCTGGTGCACAGATTATGGTAAAGGTTCTTATCTTGGCTCATTTCAAAAACTTTTTCCCACTCTTTCACAGACATTTGGTTTTTAATGCTTTCTGCAGTCTGTTCTTCATCTCGCAGCTCTTTTCCACCAAACTAAACCAAGGAAATAAAATAGCAATAGAAGTAATAATAGATTCACTAATGAATGTGAGCACCGCAGACAGGTCACAAAAACTTGCTCTGAAATCTAAATGAGAGAAACACATCCTGAAAAGCTGCCCTTAGGCTAACTAACCTCATCACCTTATACCTTTAAAAACCAATAGCTAATTTCCTAGCAGGCAAAATCAATGGTGTAACTTCAGTTAGTGGGAAAATCCCAAGTGAGTTGCTTGTACAGAGATCAAAAAAAGAGTAAAACCAATATGACTTCCTTTGACTAAAATTGTCTTTGTAAGCATTCTTACATTAACTGGAACTTTCAAGGCCCTTTGCTGCTTTGAAATGGGGCCAGAAACTTCTACTCCCAGAACATCCCAGATAATCAAAAGAACATCCCAGATAATCCCAAATATGATGGTGATGCTGTTAGCAGAATCATAGATTACAGTACCACCATGCCAAAACCCAGGTGTAGTCAGTATTACTCATGTTGCAGTAACATCCCAAGACACCACGTGATAAACCAGAGGAAACAGAAAGGATCCCTGTTTTTCCTATGACAAAATGCAGCAATAGGATTTCCTGGAAGAAAAGGAAATGCTGCAGAAATGGATGAAAGCTGAATGGAAATACATGTGCCAGTTAGAAGAAACTGTAACACTGGCAAATAGTCACATCTGTGAAAAATGCTGTGAGCAACAAAGACAGGAAAAGAACCTTGCTACATAAATTCAATGTGAATATAAAGACAATCAAACCAACACAGAAAGGTGGCACACACGCACGCTTAAACCTTTATCCATTCCTGCACCCTGATCTGAGGGAAAACCATGCAGAGCAGAAACCACCAACACCTTTAAATCTCCTTTCTCTGCAGACTCACCCGAGGATTTGTTGGTGCAACATAACAAGCCAGAAAGACGAGCTTGTAGGAGAGCTCCCTGACGCCGAGGGCGCGCAGCCCCCGGATGCCTTCGCTCTCGTAGCCCTCCGTCCCCGTCACCCGCGAGCCGGTCTCTGCGCGTAACCCTGCCAGCGAAACGGGAGTCAGGACAGCAGCTCCCAGCACCAGGGACACCTCACAGGGGTCATGAGTAGCGACAAACCTGGTGTGGAGAGCTGGGACACGTCAGGCACGACAATCAGCGAGCCGGTGAAGTCACACTTGTCACCTGCCTGGGCAGATTCCACGGCCTCGGCGCGCAGGATCACCTCCACGCTGCGCGGAATGCTGCCCCGCGGCAGCTCGCCCTGCGTCTCCTGGATGCGCACCTGGCAGGGACAGAAGCTTCAACACTGAGCACGTCACCAGATCGGAAACTGCTTCAAAAGCTACACCGCTAACAGGTGTGTTAAACAGCATCTGACTGCTGCCATCCACGTCAATCCCTCTTACAATACGACAAACAACGAAAAATCCCTTCACTAATCAGCATCCTAGGAGTCTTGGAGCAGCTTAGAGGATGTACAAGGGCCACAGTGACAATTCTGGAAAGTAACCTGAAAATTCCAGTTAATGTGGATAACGCAAAATACAATTGTGGGATGGGAAGTGCTGAAGATTTATTTCAGAGAGTATATCAACCTGGAAGAGCAAGACACTGCAGATACCAGAAAACAGCTCTTTTCATACTTGAATAAAGCAGCTACACATGATGTACTGGCAACATGAGACTAACTCTGATCTGAATATGTGGGGTTTCAGTGGCTTACTTAGACAATAAATGTCACACAGCAAAACTCGTAATTTTCTGTTCTTAAACACAGGTCTTCCAGAGACAGGCAGAAACCTTTTGCAGACATTGCAGTGCCTCTTCTTGAGGTCTCTTCCTGGTGTTTACAGAACAAAAAATTAACCATCTTCAATGTATAAAAGTACAAACACCTTCCAACTACCACAGGAACATTATTGGTTGTCATCAGCCCCCAACATCACCCCCGTACCTTTTGGAAATCAACGAATCTTGATTTGTTTGTGTCCAGCAGGAATCTCCTTCTGTTGGCACAGACTGGGTTTCTGCAGATGTTTGGCAGGGTGTATTTGAACTGCTGCTCCACATCTTTGATCACTGTCTGGCAGTCGAGGCACAGGAAGGTTCCACTGACCAGCTCTGGATGGACAGGGTGGGTACGAACCACCTGCCCGCTGATGCGCAGCAGGGAGCCAATTTTGGCTGAAGTCAGCTCTCGAATTCTGTTTAAAACAGAAATTCACAAGGATTAAATTACTGAGTTGACAATTTTAGGCTTAAGGTACTAAAATTCAATACAGTGTCACTCATAACTAAAGAACAAACAAAAGAAACAAACTTATTACAATATAGTCTCATTTTATGATTTTACATAAACTTTTAGATTTATACTACATGTCAAACCAATGCAAAAGTTACATCTCTGGTACTTCAAAAACAACAAACACGCAATTTTTTTTTTTAACTAGAGATGTTACAGTTGTTTGTGAAATATGATGAATTTAAGTATCTGAGTGTGATTTACAAATGAAAAATTGTGTCAAAAAATCTCCTGCACAAGATCAGGAAACTTTGTCACAACAGTACTGGCCAACTGCACATTTCAAACTACGTAACCAAAACATTTTCAGCACGATTTGACACATTTTTCCCATGTAGTAAAACAGCACAAGTTTCTGGAATTAATGATCATCCTACTTGTGTCTGGTAGGCAGGTCCTGGAATGCAACATAAAAGTCCTTGTTAGCAGGAACATTTCCATGGTCTCTGGCAAAAGTCTTTGTTGCTCGACACAGGTATGGATAAACCCTGAAATATGGGAAGAAAAGATCAAATTTTAGAGAAGCTATCAAAATGCCTTCTCTGCTTTAGGTTACATCACAGGCTTGTATCAGACTTGTGAGATCACTGCATAATAATGTTATTTGCACTACTGTTTGATAATAGACTTTTTAAAGTCTCATTTTATGACACTTCTATCTTTATGTTAAGAAATATATCTTCAAAATAAGTGACCAATTCAATAAAACATTGTCAGAGCACAAAATTTTAGAGTTTATTCTGTATTCTCATACTGACCACCTACTTCTTTACCACAATAAATGTAATTATCTGGTTAACTCATGGTTTCCAGAGAGGAATCCACTAAGAAATGGTTTTAGCCAGTTAAAAAAAAAATAAAATCTTAAATATACTTGTTTTCAGGATGCAAAAAGAAGGCAAGCCTCTTGGTTTTTTTACATAAAGGAAGATATTATGGGCCTGAGACTCCAGAAGAGCTCAGATTTACCTGAAAAAACCCACTCTACATTTTACCTGTAAAATTCCTCCTGAATAGTGGTAGAGAGCTGCTGATTGAACTGCTCCAGATCCGCAAAGCTGACGATCAATGTGTTCCGCTCTGGCCGGATCAGTTCTTCAGCATCTCGCAAGTACTTGACCTCCCCGTCGCTGTTCTGGAACCTGGAAGGGATTCAGGGAAACGTTTCACAGTCACGCACCAGACAGCAACTGAATACTTCTGAATTCAGGGGAAAAGACAGAAAAAAGGATCACTCACATTCAGGCATCCCACACTCCCTTGCAATGCCCTTTTCCAACAATATTTCTTCCACCCTCTTGCCACAGCTGCTCTATCCACACCCTAGCACAGACACACCGGGTTTACATTTCATACAGCAGGAGAGTTGTCCCAGTTCCAGACAAAATTTTATTTAAGGCTTAACAATGGCTCTGCACCAGCAAGCAAGGTTTTGTTTCCTCCGGGTGATGTTAATGGTTTCCTTATTTGATGTGGATGGGCCACAAAACGCAGGGAGCCAGACGTATTAATGTGTAACACTCAAGGCATAAAAAGGGTTTTTGGCACAGCTGTGACAAAATTTTGTTAAAAGGCACCAAATGCACCTAAAAAAATCATATAATCATAGAGTGGTTTGGTTTAGAAGGGATTTTAAGATCATCTGGTTTCAACCCCCTGCCATGGGGCAGGGACACCTTCCACTAGACAAGGCTGACCAAAGCCACATCCAACCTGGCCTTGTACGCTTCCAGGACATCCCAACTTCTCCGGGCATGTCCGTGGAAACTCTCCGAGAAGGGTTTTGTCTACCAAGTGCGTGCTGCCTTCCTACAGGTTCCTCCCGGCAGAGCCCGAGACCACAGCAGAGCTTTTCCAGCTGAACGCCAAGGGGAGGGGGCACCAGGCCCTGACAGGATCTCGCCAAATGGCGGCCCCTCCGTGAGGCGCTACCGCCCCACCACCCGCTGCCAGCCCTGCTCGCCGGCCGCCAGGCCCAGCCCCCAGCACTCACTCCTCTAAGAAGTCCAAGAACAACTTCTGGCACTTCTCGGCCACTTCATCGCGGATCTGCTGGTGCTGCGGAGCCGCGCCCGCGCCTCCCACCGCCGCCACCGCCAGATCCATCCCGAACGCTGCGCCAGTCCCGGCCCGACCCCACAGCGGTTCGCGCCACGCCGCGCACCACGTGAACCGCGCGCCCGCCGCGCCGGCCAATCGGCGGCCGCCGTGCCGCAGAGCCCCGCCCGCCGCGGTCGTTTTCGCGCCAAAGGCGAGGAGCGGCCGGGGCTGGGCTCTGAGGCGGTGCCGGGCACCAGCGCCCCGCCCCGAGCTGCGCCGTGAGGGAGAGGCAGCGCGACCGGCTGAGGGCTCCTCAGCGAGTGCTGCGGTCGGCTTAGGGTTGTGCCTGAGCAGCACAATGTTCCCTACTGAGAAACAGAAGCATAGAATATTAAGGGATTGTAAGGGACCTTAAAGATTATCTAGACCGAACTCACTTGCCATGTGAGCGACACTTCCCACTGGACCATGCAGCTAAGGGCCTTATATCCAGCCTGTCTTGAACCCCGTCAGGGATGGGGAATCCACAACCTCCCTGAACAACTCATTCCACTGTCTCACCATGCTCACAGTCAAGAATTTCTTCCTAATATCTCATTTAAATTCCCCTTTTTCAATTTGTCTCCATTTCCCTTGTCCTATCACTACAGTTCTTGACAAACAGTCTTCCCTTCAGATACCGGGAGGTTGCTATGAGGTCTCCACACAACCTTCTCTTCTCCAGGCTCAACATCCACAACTTTCTCAGCCTGTCTTTGCAGGTGAGGTGCTCCACTCCTTTTATCAACTTTGTGGCCCTCATGAAGACTTCCCCAACAGTTTCATGTCCTTATGCTGGGGATGCCAGAACCACAGGCATGGAGGTGTCAGCTGTGGGCAGGTGCAGCACAGCAGCTGCAGTGAAGCCTCCACACAGCACTGCTTTCCCCAGGAAAAAATCAGTGATGGTAGCTGGAGTTAAAATTACTGTGGCGTGGCCAGGGCACTGCTGAGGAACCAGGGAATCCCTACAACATGTGCAGGAGGTACTTGGGCAGCTGCTCGTTGAGGAGACCCACACCACGGAGCATGTCCAGCTTCTGAAGAACTGTCCCAGGTGGAAAGGGTGTAAACTGTGCCAGGTGAGGGTCAGGCCACATCTGGACACTTGGCTCCTCACTGGCACTGTTGTAGGATGGTTGAAGGCAACATTTGCCAAGCGGTGCCATGGCTGACAGCCATTCCCGAATGGCAGCTGCTGGCACACGGCGCCTGCCAGCAGGAACAGCTTCAACATCTATGAAAAATTGCTTACAATTGCTCTGCCACCTGCAAAGTCATTAATCTCTGCCTAAACTGGGGATTTTGCTGTAATTAAAGCAGCTAAGGGTCTTTTTCAGTTTTGAAACCCTTTCAGCCTCCTGCAGCAGTGTTTGTTCATGTTTTGATGCACTTGCCATACCGTGAACAGAGACTCAACCACAAAATAGTAAAGAAAATAAGAGACTTGTAAAACTAACTTGGTAACTTTTAAAATACTTGTGAGTAGATTCCATTTTTTGTGAGCTCATACTAGGAAAAATGTGCACAAGTTGGTAGTGAGGCTTGTTTTAAAAGAAATAATCCATCCTAGATGATTTCTCTCTCTCAAAAAAGAATCTACTATTACCCAAAGAAGGAACAGTAAATAATTAAAATCTGTTTGGGGAAGTTTCTGGAACCCCAGTATGAACCAGAGTCCAAGGCAGCCATATGGTGTTCCACAATGGATATTGTCAAGGCATTCTCCTCCATCCCTTGCGTTCACACGGAGCAGTGTCCAATAAGCCTGGAATTGACAAGCATTGGGTGGTGAAAGCACAAAGTTTTCCTGCTTTTACTCTTCCCTTCCTCCTGCCTGGGCCACTGGGCAGGGAGCAAGCAGCTGTGAGGTGCTGCCTACCAGGGTTATCCCAGCAGGTGTGGGCAGCCATGGGGAGCCAGGCCCACACTTGGCTGCCAAAAGAACAGCCTGAGTCCTCTTTCCCACTGGGCAGATTCAGACAGCTCAGTGAACACAGATGGGTTTCCAAAGAAAATGAGGCAGTTAAACTTCAGAAGCAAACTGAAGCTTTGTTTGTGTTGAGCAGACTCTCTGGCTATTCTAACCAATACGCTTCATAGTTCCTTAGTTTAAAAAATTGCACTACTGTAATTACCATCTGAATATAATGAAAGAAAACAAAACTACTTTACCTGGTGGAGAGGCAGCAGCAATGTGGACTTCTTGTAAACTGGTAAACTTCCTGCAAGTTACTGGAAATAAAGGACAGTACACAGGTTTTACTTTTCCAGAACTATTTTAGCAGACTTGCTACCTATCAAAACACCATAAAGGTCTTCCAGATCTTCATTATTTGCAGGGTGTCAAACTAAGTTCTAACACTCTGCATCGCCCACTAAAGTATCCTGTTAAGGTGACATTCAGTACAAATGCATTTTGCATTTTGATTTATGATCATAATTATTTTCTGTTAGCTAAGAAAGGCTGCATGAAAGGATTCAGCATACAAAGGAATTGAGGCCTCCATCCGAATTCTTGTTCTTGTGCAGTTACTGTGAATAAATCAAGCATGAGTTTGAATAACTCCTAACAGAATTGGTGTAAGCACAGTTGTTACAGGCATGTATGCACAAAATTTGCTGCCAAATATAGAGCAAGAGACAGTACCCAGGATATTTTTTTGTGGTCAGGAAATTTAAGCCAGTAATTTTGCTTCTGGTTAGAAGAATGCATATCCAAAGTGGAATATATAACTGGTTCTGTATGAACAAAGGTGATTAAATTAAATGCATTCCAGTTGGCTTAGCTAAATAAACAACTGCTTTGAACCTTGGATTCATCAGTAATAAGTTTGTGACAATGAGCTGTGTTTACAATCCACTTAGCTTTGCAAAGTACAACTGGTTACAGTGTAAGATTTTCAAGTTAATAATTTGGGAAGATTCCACAGTAAATTAATTACAACAGACTCATAAGCAAAGCTGCTAAGTGTTATTCCCTGAATTGTGTGACTTCCAAACAAAGTTTAACTTCTACATTTCCAGTACTTTACCTGACTGACCTTTAGTATGATTGCTTTCTAATGGAGAACTCTTGTCATAAGACATTAAAATTAGGTCTTGTTCAATGGCAGCTGCAAAGATGATTTGCCCTTTTGTGAAACTCTACACAATTTATACACAGCCTCACTGACCTTTCTGTAGCATAACCAATATATGACTTCTCTGACATTTAAAAATCAAGGTAGCAACAATAACACAGACCATCCACACCGTACCTCCGACTGAAAGCTTGATCATGTAAAATGTTAAACAAAAATTAAGTCAGGAATTACAAATACGTATGAATATTAGAACAACTATTGCAGAATCCAGGTCAGGAATTTAATCCTTTGCTCTTTGGCAACAACATTTACAAAATGCTGTAAATGTGAAAATCAACACTCAGATGCAGTCTACAAAAGGAAGTTTCACACAGACTGGTGCCCTTCCAAATGCAGGGAACATCTTCTGGCTTGGGAGGAGGAGGACAATGAGAAGTAGCTTTGTGCACTGCTGCAGACTTAGGAGTTCAAGTAAGTGAATAATCTGAGAGAAAGTATGTCTAGAAAGAATGTCACCAGCACTCTGACTTACAGAAACACTCAATTCCTCTTAAGTGTACAAAGTTGGGCTTTTCACAGCATTTATAAATAAAAAACCACCCTGAAATAAGTTGACTCACATAATGTGGGGTTTTTTCCCTTGGTAAAAGATGCATGAAATCCTTGTTTTGTTTGTTATCTCAGAGGCTGGGTCAGGCAAACACACGACATGCTTTCAAACTTACTATCCATTTCTCTTCTGAGAATATTATACATCCCTTGTGTATTCCATGAGCACGTACGTGTAAGCTTGTAACCATTCTCAAATAGGAACATAAAATAAAGACCAGGCCTATGGATTTTATACAACTTTTAAAAAAATGGGGAGAAGACAGAAAATAAATTTAGACAGCTATTACATCAGTAAAAAAACCAAACAAAAAAACCCCTTATTGATTCATTACCTTGTGAGGATACAAAGGAAAAAAAAACAGACAGATATGTATCTAATTTACTTTGAGAGCTTTATTTCAACCTATTTTAACAACTTCTTATGAAGATTTCTTGTTAAGAATGTTCTCACCTGCTTCCCTACCTGACACTCATGTAAATTATCAACTGGCTGGTCTCTTCAGATTTTTAAATTGCAAGCATCCAGTCACTCTATCTTGGAGCCAGGACTTCCAAATATTCTATCTTGCTGACTGACATAAGTTAAAAATGCAAAATAGTTATTGCATAATTTATTAAAATGTTTAGAAAAATGGTACAATTTAATGTGATACTAAAATACTAATTCAAAGTATCCCATGTTCATTAAAAACGTGCAGTTGCCAATACAAAGAGTCTTGATCTGTTAAAATATTTTCCTTTAAATAAACAACGAAGGGTAAAAAAAAATTACTGTGGCACTTAATAAAGGAGAATTTTGTTTTTAATTGCATATCATAATGCTCAAATCAATCAGTACACGTTCATCAGCAGCAGGGGCAGTGCCTGCAGTCAGATCCTATTTGCAGGGCAGAGCATTCCCAACTCTCAGAGCAGCTCCTGTCAGGGCGTCAGGCGTTTGGGATCCCGGGGGAACATGGAGGTCTGACGGACGTTGTGCAGCCCCAGGTACAGCATGGTCACTCTCTCCAGCCCTACAGCAGATGAGAGCAGCCCATCAGCACAGTCAGCCTTTGTTCAAAACCCCAAAGGAGCTGCAGCTCCTTCCCGGCTGGAGCCAGCCTCACACAGCAGTGTGAGCACAGCAGGCACTTCCTAACCCTTGGGGCTATAAGCACCCCAGCCATGACGGGTGGGGACTTGTTTTTCCACACACCTCCCACTTCAAGGTTTCCCCCTGGAACAGCTTGAACCCAGTGTTAATTCTTGTGGCATCTCCTGTTTGGCTGGTACTTTGCCAAGAGCACCATCTACTCTGAAGAAAAGATCCAGCTTCAACTTCCTTGATGTCAGTTCTGACTGGCCTATATTATTTTGCATTATCTGCAAATGTTGCATGCTCCCAAATAGATAAAGAGGCAATCACTTATTTCTCCTCACTGCAAAACACGTTCATCAAATACACAGAGACCAGTGGCTGCTGGTATGATGGTGACTTTGATAAATCCATACATTATACATTATTTTCTTGCTTCCTTACATTTTCCTCTTTGGTCAAATTTGAAAGTGATGTGCCTGGCTAGTGAGGTGGCACTTTTTCTTGTGATCACCATCTTTTTAAACTCGCCAGACTGTGTCATTAGTATTTTGCCTATTTATTTTATGATGATCTTTAAATCTGAGCTTCTCTCCTTAAATTCTCCAGGATAAACAGCCCTACAAATTTACCTAATAAGGTCACTATTCAGAATTTGATACTGAACTCTGCTTGGGACTGAGCAGTACAAGTTAAGCTCAGGCTAAACCAAAACCAGATACTTACCTATTCCACCACCTGCGTGTGGAGGTGCACCAAAGCGGAAGGAGTCAATATAAGCCTTTATTTTCTCCAAATCTAGAAAAGAAAAATATTGGTTTCTCACTTGCTTAACGAACCCCAAGCCAAACATACAAGTGACTGCAGGACTACAAGCACAACAGAAAAATTACAAATTAACAGTGGGGTTTTACTCACAGAACATATAAATTGTCCAGAGCTATCTAGAATTTGTGACTGTAACAGTTTTGTTATATAACTTTATTAATAACTATTTATTATATTATGTTCTTTTAAATTGCCTTGTTACCAATGCCATGATGCTTGGCTCTTTCTGTCAGCAGCTGGGGGTCGTGAATTCTCTGAGCTCCAGACAAGATTTCCTCCCCTCTCATGAACATATCGTATGAGTTTGAGGTTTTCTGGGAACACAAAAAGGAGTTTATTTCCTACCTACAGTTCCATAGTTTGTAAATATTTACCTCTCAATAACTTAGTTTTCTGATATCCAAAGCTGTAGAAAAAGCTCATTTTCTGCTAAAGCCTGGAAGAATGTTTTTGCCACTTTTCAGTGATGGCAGCAATGTTTGACCATGGGGATCTCTTCATAAAGCTCTCCCGCTTTTTGCTCATTTCTTTCTGGTATGTTTACACCAATGAAGAGTAACTGAAAAGATTTGACAAATCGTGTAACCCTAACCTGATCTTTTAATCATAATTTTGATTACAGCAAGGCTGGAACTAAATGGTCTTTTATGGTCCCTTCTAACCTAAACCATTCAATGATTCTATGGTCATATTAATACACTTTATCTGTATTATCAAGTTATCCCTACATGGAATAATTTAAACTAAAAAAAAAAAGAAAAAAACCCCACTGACAACAACAAGGAATTTTACTTACGGGGTTGGCTGGGTCTGGCATTGTGTAAAAAGGCCTCACAGCAAGAGGATATTTGTCAAGAATATAGAAGTCTGTGTCGTACTGAATAAGTAATTTAGAACAGTTAGTACAAGAGAAAACTACATAGAAAACAAATTACAAGAGAAAGACAGAACCAGTGAATATTTGAAATAAAATTTAAAAAATTTTCCCAATGGCTTTCCACAATATTGTCTAAGTTATCAATAAAAGTTTCTCAACACTATTTCTAGTGTAAACTTACAAATGCTGAGCAGTAAAATGTGTTGCTGTAACAGATCTCATCTTCTCCTATAAATTTTGTTAGAATCTGGTTTGCTTTTTTTTTTAAGTCTCTTAAGAAGTGGCTGTGGAACATAGTAGCCTGTTTAGTGTCCCCAGTACAACATATGATAGAAATAAATATAAAACATTGAAAACTGTTTGAAACTGCTTATTAATGACAAAGACAAAACTGACAGTAGATGAAATACACAGCACCAAAATGGGAATGCAGACAACTAAAAAATGGTAATCACCAACTCTTCACAACTTCTGCATGTTCTCAGATACTGTTTACATGTACATATTTACACCAACCCTATGACACCACAATATCAGGTTTCAGATTCAGTGACAGATTTATTTACTTTAAAATAACTGTTACCTTTTCCTTTACCAGGCGTCCCAGGAGCTTTTCATTAGGTGTGCTGAAAAAGATTATCATCACTAAAATGAAGTGATTTAAACTTGCACTGATGATACACTTCACAAAGCCCAAAAGACTAAAAGCTACAGAGCTGCTGCACCCTGACCCTTAGAAAAATTCAGTACTTGTTTCTGACTGTTTTGGGTTGTGCACAGAAATTGCAGAAATAAAGTATATTTATTTGTTTCTAAATATTTCATACTGGTCCTAGAAATCCATTAAATTAACTGGTACCTAAAAATATTCTTGCTCTCAATGTAACTTCTTTCTAGTTACCATACTCTGATTACTAAAGAACTGTTTACTTTATTTCTATTGCCATAAATCTTGTGTGTAACACAGTAAGTGAGAAACACATGAAGAGTTGTTGAGGAGATGATTTTCCTCCACCAAACTCTCATGATGAAAACTTTATTTGATGCACAGATCATTTAACTTAAAATTACACAGTACCCTAATGGGTGCTGGATATACTATGGGGAAGAACAGAACTGTTTTAGTTCACTAAACGTCCTTAGTGAAGTTTATATATAAACTGCTAATTAAACCATCTCTCAGTAAATCAATGGGAATTCATCAAGATTGTTTAATCATTTTCCTGAGAGGTGGAAGGAAGAAAATGAAGGGTGTTATTTAAAGGAAAAACCTTATGGCAGCAGAATCTTTTTGTTTAATTCTATTCAAAGACATGTTGTAATCCACATGAAGGACTGCAATTGCTGGACAAACACTTCTTTTCCTTAGAAGATTCAAGCTGCTCTCACTTTATATTGTCAGTAATTTTCTGTCAGATTTCTGAGTTTGTATCTAGTCTAGGCTAAAAGAAAGGATTATCTTCATATCCACTCATTTACTTGTCAAGAGATCTGGACAAAAGTGCTGTTTATTCCTCTAAAAGCTGTGGTTCCTTATTGAGTGCTGTCAGGCTTTCAGGACAAAACTGACATTTTACTACTACTTCCCCAAGACTGACACAGTTGTGTCCTGCCAAGTACCTGAGATCCTCTTCATCGCCCATCTCCACACCAGCCTCTCGAAGCATGGCCACACCTTCACGGTATTCCAGCCTCAGAGTCGGCTCCAAAAACTTAAATGGCTCACACGGGAACTGCTTGCTCACTGTCTGAATTTCAGTTTGGAATCTACAGACAAAGAAACAACAACAGAAGCCAAGTAAAATATAGTCAAGGACTTGCACCGAAAAATGATTTTGTCTTGCCACAAGAGGTCCCTCTTGCAACATAAAAATTGTATTAAAACCACTTCTGGAGAAATTCTGTAATGAATTGTTTCCACAAAGTTAATGCACCTATTTCATTGATATTAATATTTTACTACTACTTTTGTTCATTCCTTATGTAAGAAATAATTGACTAGGTCAAATTTTCACAGTAAAGACACTGAAATTACCCCTTTGATTTGTAGTACTTACCTGGGTTCTTTTTTGATTTGAGTAATATCCAAATATAAGAAATAACAAGAAATTTCCTTCTGTACAAACAAAGATTTGCATTTCTGCTAGCAAAACAGTCTAATCTGTAACCAAATGGAAACCACTCCCTAAACTTCTGGCCTGGCTTTTTAATGAGTTAAACTGTGAATAATGGAAAATAATCCTTGTTATCATGGAACAAATGCAGGCTGGTACAATCACTTTAATTCAATAAAACTTTCTTATATAATAAATATTAAAATCATTTTCGAAATAGAACAATCTACCAGTAGTGGCACAAAAAGAAGGACAATTTATATAAAGGATGGATCATTTCTCCCAGGAAGTCCATTTAACAGCAGACAGCAAGTTTTTTAGTGCAAGCCAGCATACTCCAGGAGATGCTAAAACAGTTCACTGGCCTATGGCTTGAGTGAACCTTAGAAGTCAAGCACAAAGAAATAAAGAGCAAAGCAAAAATACATTTTGAAGTTGTGTTGTAAATCAGATTACCAATGATTATCTTACAAACTGAGGACAAAAGGCTTGCCTACTCCATTCCAAAGTGCAAGAGATGTCAAACAAAGTTGCTCATTAAAAGAAGGAAATGCTTTTATTACCTTTCCTGCAGCCCCTTGAATATCTGCACCAAGGTATCTGCAATCTCATCTACCACTTCATGATAGTGATAATTAAAAGCCATTTCAATATCCAGACCAACAAACTCAGTCAGGTGTCTGTGTGTATTGGAGTCCTCAGCTCTAAATACTGTAAAATGAAACAACAGAAATTCTAACTGACCCGAAATTATCATTCCAGTTGGAAAAATAACAATCATCATTTGGATTAGACAGACATGAAAATTCTCACTGAAAGACACAAATATAACTAGCAGCCTCAGAGCATCGTTTGGAACAGTGACAGCATTACTGCAGCTGTGGTACTCAAAGGATACAAGACAGACACAACCCGTAGAGAGGCAGGATCTCTGCTTAGACCGACAGACACAAGTGGAAAAAACAGACGAGCTTTCAAGCACACAAGAAGTTTCAGATTTGAAAACTGCTCTTCAGAGGAAGTGGACTTGTACGCGTGTGTCTTCTGGGATAGGCACATGAGTCTAAAATAAACACATCTTCCCATAAACTATGACTCATCTGTTAGTGATTAACAAGAAATTTAAGACTTTCTGAATTACCTGGAATTTTTTTTTTTTGTTTTATACACTGTTATTGACTTGTTTTCAGCATTTAGAGGTTAGGTATATTTAAACCACTTGAGGTATTCGAAGAAAACTTTTGTATCACCACCTAAAGAGGCCATGTCCTATCAGATTTTGAGAAAGAGAGCATGGGACAGGAAATTATTCATTTTTGATTATTTACTGACAGTTAAAAGTAAGCTTGTTCTAAGTAATGCTGTTCAGTACATGTACAGCAACTTCTCTGTCAACTTTACTGTCATCAGTCACCTCAACTGAAATTTGGTTTGGCAAGTGAAACTACATCAAGTGAAATGATTCAAAGCTTTAGTGTGTGTGTGTGTGTGTTATCTTACTTGTACCACAGCTGCTAAAAGCCACCAGGGCACACTTCACACATTGCATAAAGCAAAGCTCTCCTTACCTGGCCCGACGCAGAAAACCTTTTCAAAGTCAGCACAAATACACATCTGCTTGTACAGCTGCGGGGACTGAGCCAGGTAGGCACTGGTTTTGAAGTAGGATACAGTAAACACATTGGCTCCTCCTTCACTGGCAGCTAGAAAACAAGTGCTTTTATAAGGAATGATTGAAATAAAATTAAGCAGTTATTCAAGTAAAAATGCAAAAAAACAATCAGAAGTAGAATGATAGATCATTGGTCTTACATTTAAAGACCAGAAAGAGATTTTTCTTCAAAGCATATTAGAGGAAAAAGATATATCTGCATCCATCCATTCATGCCAAGGTAAATTTTGCAGCTCAGGAGTGTCACACCTTGTCATGAAAATCTGCAAATTTAGCTGGGATAGTTTAAAATGTTACTGTTTCAGCTGACTTTCACCTTAGAGTGGGAACAGCAGAGAATACATATCTGTACTAACACATCTACCTGCACCCCCACATTTCTGTGGAAACCAATCTCTGCCAGTGGCTCATTGAAGACTCTGAGATCAAAGTGCATATCCTGTTTTGCCAGGACCATCCTCTCTAACTCAAGGCACAAATATCTCTCACAGACAATCCTAGAGGGAATGAGCCAAAGCTATAAAGCTTTTTCTCAGTTTGAGGCAATGTTCATGGACAGCTGAACAAGGACCACATGCCTTTCCCTTACTGCAAAGCATCTACCAAAACTGCACCACTTCACCTTGCCACTTCCTAGTGAGTGACAGAAGAGGTGCAGTGGCCTCACATAGGTCATTTTTAAAAACGCCAAATCTCAACAGTTATGATGTTTAAATTGAAGTTTAGTAAGGATTGCATTGACTTAACTTAGTTAATTTTACAAAATATGATCTCATCCAAACAATGGGATGCTTGCTTGCTTGCTTTCAGTGGGACACTGCACACTTCCTCAAAGGTCCTACACAAATAACTTGGGAGCCTTTTAGTACTTATATATATATAGAGAGATTATATAGTATATATCTGTCTCCATAGGAAAAAGTCATCCGATCTTCTAGTTCAATGACACTTTTCATGTTGAAAGAACAGTGGCTAACATGCATTTTGTTAAAAAGCTCACTTTTTATCTCAATCAAGAGATGTCTTCCAAAATATAAACACAGAAGCACAAAATTCTGTAAGCAAGATGTGTACTTAATGAATGTACATAAAATAACACAGTAACACAAAAGTTCTGCTCTGATTTTCCACGCCACGTATCTTAGTGGCATCAACAAAACCTCAAAGAGGACCAATAAGATGGAAGAAAAACCTCCATCAGTAAATCAAGCCATTGGACTTTTGAAAACAGTACAGCAAATCAAAAGAACTAGAAGCAAAATCTACATTTCATATTTTAAGGCTGAAGCTGTTATTCCACATTTCCAAAAAGAAAAAGGTCTACCACTTCTATTCTGCCACATTCTCATTGCTAAAGAAATGACAAATTGTGCCATATGCTATAAGTTTGTTGCAACATCTTTATGATGGAATCTGCTTTTAATCTAAATTAGACTGGATTTTTTTAAATACTGAGAATGGAACAGGCAGTGTTCAACACTGAGAACGCTGATTTGAGAAATAATGCATATGATCAGAATTAAGCATTCATATGCATTGCAAACTACATAAATCAGGTGTATATATATATATAATTTTTCTTGTCATTCTTTAATAGCCTAAGTCAGGAGAAAAGTAAAGACCAACTCAGACACCTGCAAGAAGTTTGCTATATTGCAAGAAAGCAAAATTTAAAATTTCTCAGCTAGAAAGAAAATTTGTGGTTTTTTAATAAAAACTTACTATATTTTTGTCAGATAGGTACACTGAGCAACTATAAAAGAAGCACACCTGTAGCTGCTGGATCACATATACAATACCTGAAATGATTTTGGGAGTCTGAATTTCCACAAATCCCTTGCGAATAAGAGTTTCTCGGAAAAGCTGACAAATACCAGACTGAAGGCAGAAGATTGCCTGACTAGTGGAGGTCTACAAGAAGAAGATAAAATAATGAATCCTATGTTAGTTTTCCCTGAGTCTATTACTTCTTCTGGACAGCTGGAAGGATGAATTCCTTCCCTCGGGAATACCTGATTATTGTATCTGCTTAAACAATGAAAAGTGTGAATCCGTAATTGTCTGTTACACAGAAGGAAACAGGAAAGGAAACCAGAGAAATTATTAATTTCAATTTATAGCATATTCAGTTACAAACAAGGCACTATGGGCAATTCTACATTTAAAAAAAATACCTGATTTATGAGATGTGTTTCTGCAAATAAAGGTTTTATAGTAAGAAATTGAATAAAAGCACTAAATCTATTAAAAAGCTTTCAGCACACTGAACTAGAACAGCTGCAGAACACACAGTGCATGATAAAAGCAAAGCCATTAATAACTTACATAAGGTAGAAATGTCTGTCTGTTAAAGGCTACCAAATACAATGTTTTTCTTGTAAAAACACAGCCACATGTTAACCATGTACAACACTGCCACAAAAACATACAAAACCCACAGTCTACACTTCCAACATTTAACCAACCCACTTAACACCTGTTGATATGAACTGCAGTTTGGTTTTTTTTCACCTTACTTTAAAAGTGAATTTAGCTGAAAACAGAAATAGATTTAACTGAATTGATAATTTTCTTTTTGTTTATGCACGTGACACAATTGAGCTGCTCATGTGGGTTAGCAGATACCTACACTAAACATTCCTGCAACACTTTTGGCATGAAGAATAAAACAACCACCTTAGTGACAGCCACAAAGGCTGCAAGGCGTCAGCACTGAAGCCGTATCTGATTTTGTGTTTTCAGCATCTCAAACGTGACAGTAGCCACCTGACAGGGTACAAAAAGACCAACGAGTTCCTGCAAAGGAGCAAGAGGACGGTTCTTTACGACAACCTGCGTCACAGCACTGTTTACTTCTCTTTCTGAACAGCACCCAGCTCTTCAGTTAGCCTAAGAAAGGCCTTGTGGGCTTTCTCACATGACTCGTCTACCAAACCACAAAACAAAAACCCCCAACCAAAACAAATTATATAAGCAGCCAAATTTAGACAGACAGTAGAAGCGCTGAAATAAAGCTACATCCATCATCTCTGCAAGATAAAGACATCCTTTTACCAACAAACCGAAGAGAAAACTGCAATAACACTGCAGACCTGCAGCTGTTTGGAGTTATTTGCCGTTTTAGCTGACCAATGAAGTATTTCAGGCAGGTAAGTGGCTGAGACTAGTAAATAATAGCAGTTCTCACTGTCTGATAAACCACGTCTCACAGACCACAGACACTGCTCTCTCTACATGTTCAAAATGAAGGAAATGAGGTTTTGAGCAACAGTTACAAAAGTACCTTAAAAGTTTTTCACCTTTTTCCCACTGGTCTCCCAGAACCAGACATATGGTAAGACCCTGCCTGAGTTACGGGCATAATTTGACAGTGTTACATCCAACTACCAGGATGATTCAAAGGGATTATTTCTTCTTAACCATCTCCTACTTGAAAGGTGAAAGAGGTGACAACTTTAAGTCACATTTCAGTTTCCCAATAAAGTGTTTGATGAAATTTTGATGACACATCTAAAATTGCTAAGAGAGAAGATGTGTAACATTAACATAAAGCAGGACAGAAACAATGTCTCTTCTACCCTCAGTGTGAACCAACAGCAGTTTCATGCCAGAGCAGGTGAGAATGCAGCAGTAGGTCAAACAGCCCCAGGAAAAAGAAAACTGGTTGCTAACCCCAGTCTGAAAGCAATTCCATGGTCTGACCTAAAACTGTGCACAGAAACCCAGCCAGTCAATACCTAACACAGCTCTCCAGTAACAAAGGTTTGTCAGACTCCTCCTGTCCTTTGTGAGGATGCAGGGCAAAGATTCTGTCTTCCTAAGCCATCTATAATGGTAAGTTATGCTTACAAACAGCATTTATGAAAGCAGCCAAATTCACAGAACTGGACACTGAAGCTTTTATTTAACTGCAGACCAAGAACAAGCGGCAATTCTCTATACCTCAAATTAGATCTGACAAGACCACACTTCTTTCACCAAAGGTGGCTGAGTTTCAGTGTCCATTCATTCAGAGACTGCCAACATGGATAACTGTTTGGAATTTGTGATACTGCAGCCTCCTTGTAAGAATTAAAGAGACCCACAAGACATCTGAGATAAGCTCCTAAAGAACTCCATCTAACAATTTGCAGTGGAGTCAAATCAATGACCTCAAAAGTTTTATGTGCCACTACAACTTCCAAGTATTTTTAAAATGAAGAAAAAACTTTTCAGATTTAGTAACATTCATTGCACTGGTGTGATGTTCAGAACACAAAGAGAACAAATTCATTTGAAGAAAATAATTCAGTAACTGAGATGCTGGTATGCATAGCAACGTTTGTACAATGCTAAGTAACACAGTCACAATTTGAGCTTCCACACTTAGGTAAAATACAGCAAACTAAAGACAGAGACAGCTGTCAAAATTAATTAATTTTTATCTTTGCCTTAAAGTAAGATTTTGCCATGGCATTCTTTTTGTGTAGTGTTTACTCCAATAGGAACCCTTCCACATATATATTGACAATCTTATCTGAGACTGGCAAAGATAGTCAACACTGCTTCAAGAATTAATCAGAAAGAGAAACCAATGTATGACACTTAAATGCTGTTGCAGTTAACAATGTTAGTGTTTTAACTCAGTCTGCAAAGTTAATTTTACAGAAAAACTCATCATTTTCAATAATCACCTTTGTTACCGACAGCAGAAGAAAAGTTTAGGGAACAATGCTGAAGTATGAGTTCCAGTCACAACCTCACTAATTTCACCTGTGTGTTTATTACTTAGATGCCACAAAGGAAGACATTAATGATAAAACTGAGCACTGTAAGATTAAAAAAACAACTATCACTTTTCATTTGGCACAAGCTGCAGTGTCAGAACAACAGCCACATGTGCTGCCAAACATTTTTCAGAGGAATTGAGGGCAGTTCACACCAACATGATCATATCTCAGAGTGGTGAGACCGACACACAGACAAGAAAACTGTGAACTTTTTTACTCTCCCATCAGCTGTAGAATTTGTTCTGCTCTCCCCTCATTTTTGCTTTTCTGTTTGCCTGCTGTAGCTACCTATCTTCCACCAGGAACAACCATTAAACACATAGTTGGCTAAATAATGTAATATATATTCTTTTAACTACTATACATTATTTTAAATAATGTAATTAATTTTGCATTTCCTCCCCTATATATAGGACAAATGAAGGTTTTGCTAGGAAACAGAATTTATCTCAAATAACATTTTTTTAACCCCAAGGTGACTGAAGGCAACTTCATTCAAATTTCAGTATTATTTCTAGTACAAGAATGTATGAACATGGAGTTTGCAGTCTAAATGACTGGGACTTGTATGTACACACTGCCAAATCACTGCCCACAAGAAAATAAACTGTACATTTCCTTGTTCATTACAGCTTGGATTCAGTCAGGAAAAACACAGCTTCTGCAATGAGGAAATTGAATCCAACATAATGAAATCAAGCTTGAATGAATTAAGTATTTGGGAGAAAAGTGCATTAAGATCAGTGTACAGCTGGATTTTCACATAACAGTCTGACATCCATAAACTATTAAAGACACAGTTTAATGTTTATGCTCTACCCTGAGCAGCATAAACAGGGTTAATACTGATCCTAAAAATGCTTTGCTTTGGTCTCAATGAGCTGGGCATTAGCAGACACAATTGTAGCAAGAGGACTGCAAAAAGGCATATAATTCAAGTCACATTTGGACAGATACTGTTAAGATAAAAGTCCTGCTGAACTCCAAAAATAAACCAGAGCAAGGACACCAGTCAGGTCCACTGTAAACCTGGGTGAATCTGAAATTGTTTTTTTCTTCAGACCTTTTCAAAGACAAACTGAGAAGTAAAATCCATGAATTAATGTTTCTTTCACTGGTCTTTTATTCATTGTTTTTTAAACAAAGCTAGATGAACCTGAATTGGTATTTTTAAGAAGCAAACTACAAGAGTAAGTGCTTCACTGGTCTTTTCTTCCTTACTTTTCATGTACCACAGAACTTCATGAAATATAGTTTCTGCAGGTCTTTTTACAGACATGGCAAGTCTACACATCACCAAATATATCAGTGAAACTTAAAACAGCAGAAAAGTAAAGATTTAAAAACACAGCCAGTGCTCTACTTTGCCCTTTGTAACTGCTGCAATAAGTGAATGGTAAATCAAACATCTCTATGGTCAAGTGGTTTGACTTTCATTAAGCCACTGTGAAAAACAGATACTTAGGTCAACAGTGGTTTCCCCACAGTCACCTGTAGTTATGTGAAAGAAAACCTGGTCTATACGAGGACTTTTCTTTCTTCTTACCAGCTCTCTTTTCTCTAAAACCTCAACTTTTCTACTCCAAGGGTATGATCTGTATTTTATGAGTTAACCCATCAGGAACAGGTTCATTCTTCTCCAGTAATCAATTCTTTGGAAATGATTTTCAAAACCTCTTAGCCCTAAATAATCACCATTTTCTCTCCATGCCTCACAATAACAACTACAGCAGTAGCTTGGCATCTTGGCATTTAAGTACTTCCCATCCCAACCTTAAAAGAACTAAACTACCAGACACTTCTGTCAGCAAAAAAATTGCAAGATTGCTAATAATTCACTGCAATACTCAGTCTATTTCCACATGCACACAAGAGTGGAAGTCTTGCAAACCTTGTAACATACTTTGCATCTTTCACCTCCACTAATGTAATTTCCTTATTATTAATTACACTTCTTGTATTGCTTCATAATCAAACCTTCCTTGGTATACACCCCAGTTGGATGAAGTCCGGTTTTTTTCACTCACGTAATAACTGAGTTTCCCAGCTCTCCTTTATTATGACTTGGCCCTATCCAGTTAAATCCTTCATTAATCACTATTTAAAATTAGCTAATTACTTAACTACTTTAAATACTGTGTTTAATTGGACAAAAATAATTTCAGTTGCATACAAATGACTTTTTTTAGTCCGAGGCTAACCAAGATCTATGCATTTAGTCTGGTAAATCTTTCTCAAAATAACAGTGTCCCTATTTTTGATGTTCAGTGACCACCTTCTTCCTTAAAAAACTGGGGCACTGAGGAAACCAGAACTAGATGATATATTTACCTGTGGCTACACTTCCTCCTACACTTGTAGGAACAGATCGTCACAGCATCTCCATTAGAGCTATTCTGTTACCATTCTTCCCTGTTGCCCATGATACGGTTTTCCTAGAAAACTTGCGGGAACAAACGGCTTCAGATAACACATCATGTCTGCAATCCTCCTCAGGACATGCCCACTTATGCAGTGCACTTGAAACACTAAAGGCTCTCTGCAGCCCCATTTGTACTCCAGTAGCTCCAATCTATGGAATCAAATCACTGAAAATCACTTACTACTTTCTGGGTTTCTTTGTATTCCTACTCTTCTGTGATTCCACTACATACAGTGCTTAGGATGTACACACATATATATATATAAAAAAAATGCATGTGTTCTCACTGAAATTTCCCCTTTCTTCATTAAATATCTTTTCTGCTTATTCAGCACTCCCTTAAAAAAAACAGATTAAAATGACACATATTTAGAATCTGCTTTTGTTCTGAAACACACAATGAAAGGTGCAACAGAAAAGACACAAAAAATGTGACACAGTCTGAGACAGAAACTTTTCCTGTGCAGAGGAGGAAGCCAAGACAGACAGCCAAGCCTAATCATGGGCAAGCTGTGGCCAGATCACACCCAGCCACAGGTGTATGCAGAGGATGGGGCATGGACACTGCAGCACTGAGACCTGGCATTCCATCCTCCAACCAGCTCTGTGAAAAGCTAACCTGAATTCCTGTTCGGCAGGAAACAGCTGCTTAGCACCACACTGCAGCAGCTGCTGGAGCTAAAGAGATAAACAGCTTCTTAACACAGAGTTAAGGTTCAGAGCTCAAAACAAGGTGCCAGACATTGCTGAAGAAAGGGTGTCCCAACAGTGGTTGGGACACAGGAGAGGTTACAGCAACACCCACTTAGGTCAGCAGTTGCAGCCTCCAAGCAGAATACTGACAACTAATGCCCTACTGCTGTACTGACAAAGATATTTCAGAAGTATTGGGAGGATCATGCTGAACTACTGGATGTGTACAGGTGCAGAAAAACTTTAGTCCAGCCCCTTCCATTCCATCTCTTGTGTTTATTCTGGCATGAGTCTTCCTTCTTTTTCCATTACTATTTACCTGCCTAGGCATTGTTATGCAGATGACCCCAACTGCATTAAAGCCAAGGATACCTCCAAGCAATTTTCACCCAGTATTTTTATATGTTATTTCCCTTTGTATAATTTCTCTGTTCTCTTTGGGCCTCATGGCTCCTTTCAGTTTATTATACAGGTGTTTCTTCAATATAATGGATTTTCTTACCATTTCTATAATGGTTTCTCTGGAGTGCTGTTGGTTATTTTTATTCATCACCAGATGTTCAAACAAAGGTTGCAGTTCAAGCATCCCAGATTTCTCCCCTTCAATTCAGTACACTGCCTTAGCACTACCATAAGCTGATGATCCTTCAAAGGATTTTCACTTTCAATAATTAGTATAGAATTCTTTTCATTAAAGGCTTATTTTAAGACAGATTAAGTGACCAATATGATGGGATACCAAGTACCCTGAAAAGTAACCACAGACTGAAGTTACTCAGTATTGTACATAATATCAAGTGAAAAGCAATTAACTTTGATACAAGTAAAACAATTGACACAAGTAGTTTTAGTTGCTGAAATGAAGAGACCAGATCTTGAAAAGCTATAGGTATCTCAGTGCCATAACTTTTCCAGATTTTCCAATAAATGACTTTTTTGTTTCATTTCACAGGTGCAAAGATTGATTTACTGAGAAACTGCCATTATCAAGAACTCTGAAGGCAGTACTAGGTATCAAAAAAAAAAAAAAATGAGCTAAGCACAGTCTTCATTCAATGTTGATTAAAAATTTATTGTGGAGAGGCTGAAACAGCTAAAAAGCCTAGGAAAAGGCCAGGATGCCTCAAGTCAGTAATACTTAGGTTAGTTACACACTTAGTGTCAGCTGCTGTTCCATTAAAAAAGAACCAAACTTCTGTAAGTAATTTAGTTGAGAGTATTTTACTGCTGATCAGAAATGGTAAATATTTGGGAGGTCTATGAATTCACAGAAGGTTGGCTCTCTATGATCTGGATAAAGAAAGGTGTTTCAGGGAAAAAAGGGAAAATACATGAATGCTGTGGAATGAACACAGAGAACAAGACTGGTATTGTGGCCTGGTACAATTTCTCTGGCAAGGCATGCATTACAGCACCTCAACTGCCTGTTAAAACTCAGAACTTCCATTCTATAATTCGAAACCAAACTCTTTACAGGCTTTGGGTAACAAACACTACACCTGAGAAAAAAAGTCTCTAAATTGTCCCTATCCAGTCACCATTGACTTCTGCAGCTAAAAAGCCCAGATGTAAACAGCCACCTGTCAAATCATCAATGTCTGCCTTTGAACCACCAATATATGTTCTTTAATTTAAGTTAGTAAAGGCAAACATTTAGGATTCAAAAATTGCTTTTACAATACCATGCAAAACCACAAAAACATACTGTTTATTTTCCTTCTGGCCAACAAACAATACAATTCCATCAAATCCATGCCCTTTATTGCTTTGTGGATCAGAAATATGAAGAATAAACATTGCAGGTAAGCCTGCAGCACTGCATGTTCCTTACCCTCAGATCAATGATTCTGTTGTCCAGTCTTGTATCTTGGTTTACTGTAGCTCTTCCATCCTAAACAGTTATGCAAAAGCACACAGTGAATACAAACACATCCAAAATATAATCAACACCAAAACTTATCAAAACAAAATCAAGGGAGAAAAACAGCCTCTGGCTAGAAGCAGAGGGTTATTTCTATGTTCAGCAGGACTTGTGGATCATTCTAGAAAGAACATACAGCAAACTGGCAGCATAGCAAAGCTGAAGGTGTAACTTCTCCCAGAGGTCACAGGCAGAACCCGACTATGAGGATGCAGCAGACACACAGACAAGACTGGAAACTCTCTGGTTTTGACCTCCTACTGCAGCTCAGCAGACATCAAAGCTATAGAGATGTCAAACACAGTTCTGGATAGCACAAAGGAAGTAAATGCAAACCTAACAAACCCCCAGAATCACCGCATTAAGGAAGTTGCTTGGCTTTCGTGCTTTTGTTCAGCTACAAAGACAATAAAAAGCATTTGAGGATGCAAAGTTTTCACCTCCTCTCCTTCCACTTCTGGTCGAACAGCATCATCCAGCTGTAAGGGTAGCCGGGGTTCAGCTGAACTGATCACATAGATCTGAAATTGAGAGAGAACAAAAATAGCATGAGGCCCTGTGCAAAAGGAGGTGTGATTTACAAAAGGATATTTCTAGCAGAGACTTGAAACAGTGTTTGCATAGGCTCCCCGCTTTAAGGCTGTAATTTTATTCCAGTACTTGAGATACACTGTGCATTCTCATGACAATACTGAAGTGCTTAGTTCTCGCTTTCCCTTTGAAAGATTTGAAGTATCTTTTTTTCTTCCGGGAAGCACCAAATTGAGCAAGTTCATACAGCCTGAGGGACAAGCCTCAGCTCTGAATATACCAGATTTCACTGGGTTTTAGGTTTTGATTCCAGTAAGATCATCCTGTTCTTCTCCTTGTTAATGTATCATTTACTTATCATCTGAATATAGCTGAAAGAGCTATTTCAGATTCAAAAATTTATGAGATAACTAAAATACAATCAGAGAATGAAAGCCACCTTGCTGTGCCTTATGGTTTAGTACTGCTCCTAGAGGAGCAGTGAATTTGATGTTCTTTCAGAAAAATCAAGCATAGGATAATCTGCACACATATTAAAACATGTTTCTTCAAAATCTGCAGATTTTCCCCAATGCTGTTAGGTAAGATTTACCTCCCTGCTATAATAGCCATTGTGCTCTACTCCTGAGGCGACTGGCTTTCAGCTGTATTGTAGGCATACAGTCTAGTTAAAAACCTTTAGAAGAAAAGGATATTACATAAAGGTTTAAATATGCTTTCTATTTAAACAAATTATAAAGTTACACTTCCTCCAGCCCTACAGCACAGGCTCCAGGAACTTTAGATTTCAAATGTTTCCATACTGCTAAGCCACTGAGAGCTTATTTCTGTGAGAACTATGCATTCCAGTCCATTGTACTAAGGGCAAGATTGTAACTCTGATAAAGAACTCCTGACTTGCACTTAAAAAGAAGCAGACTTTTTATTCCAGTATCTACTGCAGTTAAGAATCAAACACTAGAATTACAAGCTTTCCAAGCCAAATTGTTCTAGTGAGATACTTATTTCACTTGATACTGCAATTCAAATGGCAGATAAAAACAGGGAAATATAAACTCCAAGTATCTTAAAACCATAAGTGTTTAATTTTTACATACAAACCACTGAAATTTGTAGTTTAAAGCAGTTTATTTCTCTGGCATGGGATTCCTTACTGACAGTTTATGTATGCAGACAGACAGCCTCAACAGATAATCTATCAAACAATTAACCAGCGCTCCATTTGCTCAAAAATTTACCCTTTGAACGTGAAGCTCAACATCTTGCTGAGTACAACCTCCAATCTTCTGATGTGCCTTCCTCACAACGCCTTCTATGTCCACAATGCTCTCTTTGGTGATGCTGGCAATAAAGAGAGGACAGAAGGCTCAGTAAGTTCCACTGCACACTGCAGCAGCCTCAGCACCATTCATGCACTGTATGGACTGCTGAACAACAGAACAGTGTAAAGGATCTGAAGTTACTTTCACATCTAACAAATGACTGATGAAGGAGTTTGCTGAAATATCCCCAGCCACAATGAATTCAGACTGGGATGGAAGACTTGAGAGGGCAGCAATTATGACTGAGCTCAGTGCTTGCCCATTCTGTGTGTGTGTTTATACATAAACTGACAAGTGGCCACGGACACTCTTCCATGTGTCAGCTGATGCAATTATCTGCAAGATGTGTCCTCACCAGCAGAACAACAAACTGAAGAGATGTCCTAGAACTGAAGGGGAAAATCAAAACTAGTTCAGCTTGTTTAAACTACATGACTTGTTACTGAAAGATGCAAGATGCTCCAAAGCCATTTCTCTGTGACTGGGGAGGGGACATCCTAACTGCTCTCCACTAACAGTCACTAAGAGTCCATTAGAACACCACACACCATCCTGAAAGTCTCCCAAAGATATGATATAAAGTATGTGTGCTATAAGCAAACAACAAAAGCCTCAAGAGTCAGAGGTGAGAAAAGAATTTGTATCAACAGTTTTTATTTATGCATTTAAGGTATTGGAGTTTAAACCAGCTCTTTTCTACAGATAATCTTACCCTAACTGGAAATATATTTTCACTGTCTCTCTGTTATCTTACAAGAGACCAAATATCTAAAAATATTACTTTCCTTTTTAGGAAAACTAATGTTACATTAATCTTTCACTTGTGAGTCCTTCTTGAGAAAACTGGAAAGCACTTTATGTACATCACTTGACCACCTAAGCCCTCAGACAGCAGGAAAGTATGAGGCCCACAATTTAATTGCAAGTAACAGGAGGTGAGTGAGGATGTCATCAGACAAGCTGGCCACTGCTGAAAGCAGTAAAGCAAAGAGCCATTAACAACCCTCAAATTTAAAAGGCAGGCATCTTTTTTTACTTTGAATAAAAACCTTTAAAACTCTGATGATATTAAAATAACAGTGGAAAATTCAAGCATCAAATTCTCAAACCTAACAGTGGCACTATAACTAAATTCCAATTAACTAAAAAATAAAAAGCCAAATTTGAGTATTTTACCCGATCACACTTTTTTTTTGATGATAATACTTTTGATGATAGAACTTATTAGCTGCTCTAAAATTAATACAGACAATGGTGCTTCATATGCTTGACTTGTTTAACCATTAGGTAATTCCATGTACAGCATTAAATTCGTGAACAGCATGTTCTTCTGGTACATTTACACAGTTGCTCAAATCACGACTCAATTAGTACAAAGCAGAGGTTGAGAGCAGAGTAGAGTTAAACAAGAATCCATTTAGCTATGGGTAAGCCTCCACCTCCATTAGTTTAGCAGAGGCAACAAATACAAGAAAGGATAATTGAAATGACACCAAGTGCCACCAGGAACTTTCTATCACAAATTATTCTGTTTGAAACTCCTGACACAGACTGTGGAACCAATACAGCTCTTTGGATGCAAGAGAGCATGATCATCTATGATGCCAAACCAGTATAAAGTATAACTATAAATTCCCTTCGCTTTTCAAAAGCGTGAATATTTAAAAGAAATAAAGTTTTACTCTTTAACTTTTTCCCCTAAACAGTTCCCCTCTGTTTTTCCTGCTTCCTTTTCCATGTCAACATTCTGGCAAATGTCCAGTAAACACCACTAACAGCAGTGTCTTCACTGAAAATACCAGTTTCTAATCTGCTGAATAAAAGCCTTCTCACTAATAACAGCAAATAATGTTTTAAACTTATTGAAGGGAAATCTCTGTGGTGTGAAAAAGAAAAGAATAGTTAAATGTAAATGTGTTATATGATGGAATCATAATTAGATTGGTGATCCCACAGATGAGAACTGTTAGTGAAGCCCGTACAGAGCTCTGATCAGAACGTGCAAGGAATTCACCACGTGCAAAATGGTATCAGGTTAAAAATAGAGGAAGAAACTGACTTTTACATCACTGTAACTGCAATATTGCTTTGCAAACTTGCCTAACTTTAAAACTTTGCGCATAGGATAAAATGAACTTTCTCTCCATCTGTACACTGGAGTTGCAATTAAAAGACGTTTCTTGATCTGGAACATATTTAAAACTGCAGCATTCCTTAGTCATTACATTTGTCCTAACTTTAAGATGCATTTCAACTGAGTTCCTAACTGTGTAGTTCCCTGTAACCAAATATTCAATTAATTGCCCAGGCACATAAAAGCACTAGGAAGGGTCCTACTGCATGTGACCATCTTTGTATTTATAAACATCCATCATCTCCTGTAAACTTTCATTTGATAATTAAAAATTGTGCCTTTCCTCATTGAAACTCCACATTCAATCCTTTATGGAAATAAAAGCTTGTGTTTTGAGTTCGGTTTGAACCAGGCTCAGCAGGACCTAGAGCTGAAGTTTCTGAAGTCCCTAACACTGCATCAAACATAAACTACAGAAACCTGGAAGGTGCTGCTTTGATCCCAACAGGTAATTCCCAGGATGTTACTGAAATGGCATTTTCAGTTCAAGTTACAACAAGAAACAAGATGTTTTAATAAAATGCCAGTAACTACAGCAAAACATTCTCCACAGCAACAGGAATAAGTCATCTAGGTGATTTTTGATAAAATTCCCCTGGGTAACAAAAAAACCCCAAACACCAATAAAAGGGAACAAGTAGCAGAAAAATATGCCAAAGTACCACTATTTCCATTAAGGACAACAACATTTATACCTGTAATTAATATTACCAGGGACTAGAAATGAAAGTAGGATGCATAAGGCATTAAGAAAAGACAGATGACATCTTTAGATTGTTTAATCCAAAAAGAAATTATTTAAGTATATAGATTCATGAAGTGCAACAATAAAAAAATTCTCTGTAGAGGGAACTATCTTACATGTATGTTCAAAAAAATCAAGATTATAATTTCTGAAGTGTCCACTAGATGCCTTATGTCCCTCTTAATTAGCTGCATGTCTATTAGCCAAGACTTTCTCTTTTAACCACAGGATTGCATTCTTGCAGTCTTTATAACAACATCTTTCATCAACAGCTTTGTGTTGCAAGCTGAACCCATGCTGGCCTCCCAAAGTGAATCACAATCAACTTGGTCAAAAGCCTGAAGAATAGGAAGAAACTTGGTTATTTATAGACTTTAAATAGAACATATTTACTTCTTCTATACCATCTAGACTTATTCTGGCATTTGGTTGGTTTTTCTTCAACACCTCTCTGTAATCAGACTGTACAAATTATATTAATACATTATTAAACACAAAATATTAAATAATTGCCTTAATACATAATGATTAATGATTCTTTATCTGAATGCCAGTGAAAGTGAAGGCAGTGGTTTACTTTCAAAAAAGGAGTGCATTTTGTTAGTTGTTAAGAGAATAAACGTTTTGTACTCAACAAGAGCAGCTGTAATCCTGTCTGCACAAATACAGCAAGCATGCATGAAGCCCCCTGAAAGGAAATTAGCTGATACTGTATACAAAAAGGCCAGGTAAACTCCTATTCTTATTCTCTTCATTCTAAAAATGTAATGATTTCCTATACCAACATTCTAACACTTGGTTGAACCTTGGTATCTTCAGGGGGAAAAACCAGCCAATCTGCTTTTAAAGATTTTAAGTAACAAAATCCACAATGCATTTTTAGTAATCTTCAGTTAAAAAAACCTACACTTTATTTCCTTTCTAAATTGCCTTAATTTCATCCTCTGTCCATTGCATTCTGTCATACCTTTGTATCTGCAATGTAAAGAACCCTCTGCTGGCAGAAAATCTTGGATAGCACCACCAGACTGGGATTTAAATCATTCACTAATTTCTCCAGGATAGAAAAGAGTTCTCTTTATTCTCACAGAAGGCAGATTTGCCTGACCATGTATCACTTCTTCTTGCAACTTCACCATCAACCTTTTTCAATCTGACATGTACTCAGACACAAAGACAACAAAAGTAGACAAAATATTCCAGAATAGCCTAAGACCAGGCATATATTACATTAATGGCATTTTATTCCTCTTTTCCAAAAGAACTGCATGGGCTCCTGTTAAGTCAGTTATCTACCACAGTCTCACATTTCTCTCTGCACTTTTCTATTTAATAATCCTGAACACCCACAAAATCTGCCCAAACAATCACAAAGGTACAAATTCAGACTGAAGAGCATTGAAATGATTATTCTAAATGAACCCTGGTTATTGTACACTCCTGAGTCCCCATTTACCAGTTCAATTTCTGTGTCACCAGCACACTTGGTTGCAATTTGACATTTTCTTCCAGTCTTCTGATACAAAAATTAAACAGAAATGGATAAAGAAAACATTCTGCAACATCCAGCAGTCTTCCTGGTATTAGAAATTTATCCAGCTAAAGAACTTACATATATTTTTCTACATTGTAAATTATTTTCATACAAGTTAACCGTCTCTTTTCCCCTCCATTTTAACCTCTTTCCTGCATTTTCACTTTCTAGTCTACTACACAGAGCCAACAAGTTACTCCCTGTGCAAGAGCAAATTTTTTGAGCAGCTAAATTAGAATCTGTCAAGCACCTCTCCCAACTGCTCTATCGGCTCACGGGGCTCGGCAGTGGGGTGGCGGGAAAGGCCCAATGCTGAGACAGAAAAGGAGAAAGAAAACCAAAACCAGCCACACCCAATGCCTGATGGAAAAAAGCTGGTTGATAAATTACTAAGATAAATTACTAACTGGCATGTCTGCTGTCTAAAAGAGACAATTAGCTGTTTCTCTTACACAGCATCCCTTGCAGGACCAGGCTGAATGATTTTTTCTGATAGAAGACAGAAGAATAATTCCACAACTGCCAATCCTGTATCTCGACTGGCTCAGTGCTCTGTTTGTTTTGAAAGTTCAACTAGAAACTTTCCATGGCTAAACTCGCAGAAATTTCTTTGTAAACCTGAGTTGAACCACTGTGAAGCAGTGTTCACTAAGAACTCACATTCTAATGATAATGGTGGTAATTACTGTATGAATGTTGCTGACCACAGAACGTTATGAAAGTTCTTGGTTTCCATGTGCCAATATCTAAAAGAGGAACTGGTTTGTTTATAATTTATGAAAATTTGTACAAAACCTGCTCATTATTTAATAAAATAAAATTAAAAATTCAAGATCCAGAATTTTACAGAATGATTTAAACGAAGTTGTGGACGCAGTACGAAAATATGAGAAAACAGCACATGGAAAATATAGTTTAAATACCATCAGTGAAAACATTTTAAAATTTAACTGAAATTTACGGTATTTGAGCTAAATTTTTCTTCAAAATATTGTGTTTCCTCATTTAACATGTAGGAAATGAGATGGTAAAAAAAGACACTGAGAAAAGCAGGGAAACAGGATAGTTATTTTTAGACATCTAAGGCCAGCCTCATCTGCCAGAAATAATGGGATCACTCCAGAGCAGGTGAAAGGCAGCAGGGAAGTGACTGAGGACAGGCACGTACTGGGGCTCTGCTTCAGGTGCTGCTGACACAGTGACCCCACGTGCACTCATCGGGCAGGGAACAGCAGCAACCTCTGAAGGACAAGAGGCAGCTGCAGTGGCAACAGCAAGACAGAATTGTCTTTCATCAGGAGATGAAACACTGGAAAAAGTGAGAGCATGGCAGGATATTCATAAAATAGGTTTGTTGGCGGGAAGGAATCCTGAGATGACTGCACTAATGGTGTTAAAAAAACCAAAAGCAAACCCCCAAAAGAAAATCCAGAATGCTGTAACATAGTTACACCACTCATGATCATGAACATGTAATCATTTCAGTAGCACAAATAATAAGGGAAATATGAATGCTACAATGTAAGTGAGCAGGAAGTACCAGGATTCAGCTAGCAAATGCTATCCCAAAAAAGGAGCAGAAGGAAAAGTCAGAACACAGTACAAACATCATCAGTCTAGCTACTCTGAGGAATTCAAGTCTGTCTCATCAAGAGGGAAGATGACAGGGAGTTGGGAAGAACCTAAGGATGAGGTTCTGCCTGATTGAACAGCTCACTGCTGCCAGAAGGGAAAGGAGCATTACCCTCTACTGTTTCCAGATACCCTCTTCCACTGTTTACCACTCCTTGTTAGCTCTGGACCTCCATGACATAATTTAAATCACTAATTTGGCAGAAAACTAATTAAGTAAAAAAAGATCAGTGAGTCACAAAAAACCATCACAGAAGGTTTATGAGTGGCAGTCAGCATATGGAAAAACAGAGTGAAGACCAGCTTCCCCCTCATGAGCTCCTAACCACAAAGATTTACCAATAATGAAGTGTAAGAAATTCAGCTGTGGAGGGAAGAAGCACACAGATAACTCAGAGAGAGAGATATTGGAAAGAACTGGAGAACAGAAGAGTGTGCATCACAACTCTAAGAGTTGTTCCACTGTTCTGTAGCACAAGTTTCTTGAGGGAGTACAAGCAGACTGTTGGGAGGTCTGAAGGAGACGAATTAGGGAACAAGTACATTATACATTCAATTCTTTTCAGAGATTCCAAGTGTTGGAGAGAACAAATCACTTCACCAAGAAACAGAACACTTCACTTTGGCTCATAAACACCTGTGAACAGCATGTTTCACACTGGCACTGCCAACACTGAGCACCGCCAAACAACAAACACTGCTGGTTCTGTTTTCCTCTTGCCTTGAAGCCCATCAGCAGAAGCATTATCCCAACCTTCTTAACTTGGCTTCTGGAAGTCTCTACTATAATGAATCCTTCCTCTCCCTGGCATATTGAAGGTTGAAGGCTGTAGCACTTTTGCAGCTAATTAGTGGGGGCTCCCTTCCCAGCCATGAGAGAGTATTGCCAAGAACTACACAGAAGCAACTCAAGTGCCACACGTTAAACATATTCTGCACCCAATAAACTGCACAGAATTAATCCACATTTCTATTTGTGAACAAGCAGACAGACATGATTAAAGCTCTGCTATAAAGCGTATTTGTCACACAAGCGTGTTTTCTACAGGACAACCTGAAAGCACAATCTTGATGCAAACAGAAGGGAAAGGTAATTTTTTATCATTAGAAACAAAACTAACAACTTAATTCAAATTGCTGCAACAAACATTTTTTCAGTTGGCAAGTCTAACTATTGCCCCTGCCAAATTTTTTTAAAATTAAAATTTTAGTGCCAAAAATAAGGTGCAGATAAGACTAACCCAGTGCACAGGAGCTACTTTTAATTTCTTCAACTCAATAAGCCACTTGCAACACAGGACTTCTTCACATCAGTTCTAAGTATAAAATGTATTACTACACTGCACGTCTGGTAGAAGAAAAAGGCTGAACATGTGCAGACACACAGCACCACCACACACCAAACCAAGTGCCCCACTAAGCTCAGCTTGCCAGACTTTTTGTTAGCCAGCTTGGAAGAAAATGTAGGTTGTCTATGGCAAGAGAATGCTGCTTCAGCAGTCCAGAATGAATTTCAAGCCTGTTCTCTATTTTATCTTTTGTCAGTATAATGTATTCAACGCAATAGAGAGCTGACAATTTAAATAACTACATTTTAAAACAAACGAAGCATTGATGTTAATGTGTGAAAATGGTCCCAACCCCTGGGAGTCCTGGTTCCCACCATTGTTTACTCTGACAACAGGATATAATTGCTTACTTACTTGGCAGCAAACTTTACCATCTGCTTGCTTGCATGCTGTCCCACAGCCACAAGAGCCTGGATATTAAACTGCTGCTGACGCAGGACTAAGAAACACTGCTTCCCTGAATACAAAGAGAAACAACACAGGTGTATTAAGGACAAGTTACTCGAGGTCTTTGTGAATGAGAAAAAATTCTTCACTACTTAAATATAAACTGAGCTTTTAAAAGTGTGCTTGTCACTCCCTCTCATTCATCGCTGTCCCCTCTCCAAAAAGCTGCTTCTAACTCCTCAGCTGTACATGTACACACACATAAACATTGAGATAAATTAAATAATTGTGCCTTACATCTATAAACATTTGAATGGACATTTTCTAAAAATAACAGCAAGCCTTCCAAGATAAAGAATATTTAGACAAAAGAAAAACAAATCATAACTTTTAAAGTAACTTTTTCTTCGACTGCAAGAAATATATCATACTTTTCCTTGTTTCTTTGCTCACGACTACTTCAAGTCTAAACTATTTTAAAGAAATTTTTTCTCATCTTCTCAAATCAAAGCTGTAGAGTTCACTTTACAAAGCTGCTCTGAGAGAATCAGGCTTCATTTTGCACCACAAGGACTAAACCAACAATGTTCATTCTATAATACACCACCCATTCAGAATGAAGGGGAACAAAAGGAGTATTGATGCTAGTGAATGACAAGAACCTAAAAGACCCAATTAAAAATTCCTCTAAGAGCAATTTATTCATGAACAGCTTAGGGAAAAAGAAGTTAATAGGAATTAATAATAATGTACAAAGAACATAGTGCATTTTGTTGACTTTTAAAATGCGTATTTCCAAGTCAACAAAGCTCATTCTAGTCTGTTTAGCTCACAGTTACAATCGTTTCGTACTTCTTCTCTGATAATCATTTATTCCTTAATTTAGTTTTAAGGAAATAGGGTGATTTTAAATGCTTCTTCCTGGAGAGAAATTAACAGCAAACGTTTCACTGGTGTACCAGCATCTGATAAAGGCACCAGTATGACTTTAACCCCAAGTTCCGACTCAGAACATCAAACATTTCCATTGAAATGGTGAGAATAGGAAGAAGCCAGAAGTTTTGTTATAGACAGCTACTTCCCTGCTATTGTTGACTTAAACTCTAAACCAATAAACCAACACATACCTAACTTGAAACTTGACACTAAAAAGCCAGTTGCAGTTTTCATTTGTAATTATGCAGATTACCATTCCTGACACATAGCTACAGATAATTCAAGAGTATCAGAAAATCAACGCAGAACCCTTGACACACAATCTCATGGAAATAAAAGCAAACATACAAAACTAGTACAGAATATAATTGAATATAATTGAATATTAGTTATAATTATTGGAAATTACTAATCTTGTTCTATGACAGAAATGCAACAAGATTAATTAAAAATTTTCAGACAACAGAATACAACTATTTCTGTATTGAGGCTGCAATATCCAATACAGATCCACAAATTTCTTGCAGGCAAACATTAAATAACAGACTTAAATTAGAAAAATACAGGCTGTGTTTCAGATCCAGCAAGTCAACAAAGAAAGTACAATCTTTCCACAGGACATGATATGCTGAGTTTCTTTAGATAAGGGAGTCATATCTCACATCTTTGACATCTCAGTGTTTCTTACAGTGTGGCTGGATACAGTATTTCCTGGGAGATAGTATCTGTCTCCATGATTTTAGTCACAATTTAGCCAAATATGATCAAAGTTTCAGCACTGATGTACAAGGTGTTCAAACAACAAATGCACAGCTGAAGACAGCTCCGATGTAACTCAACTGTCAGACAAGGAAATAATGAAAGGAGCTGCAGTCACAGAATAGTCTGGGTTGGAAGAGACCTTTAAAGGCCATCCAGTCCAATCCCCTGCAACAAGCAGGGACATCTTAGTCACTAAGGCCAGCCTGCTCAGCTCCTCATCCAAAAGCCTGGTGGTTGTACTTAATCCCAAAAACTGGAGCTCCGATGGATATCGGCATTACAAAAGGACTCGAATGTCTTTGCCATGAGTAACAGGAGCTGTTTCCATGAAGGAGGATGTTTAGCAGAAAAACACTTCTAATCACAAAGAAGATAAGAGATCAAACTGACCTCACCACAGGACTGGTTAAAATACCCCAGCACAAAGATTAAAAGAGGGAAGAGAACTTTTCCTGAGAGAGCTGAAGGCACTCAAAGTATCAAAAAGACCAGAGATAATCAAATCTAGCTCATGCTTAAAAGCCTTTCCAGATCAAGAGATGTGAAAAAGGAAGCCTTTAAGAAAAAATTTGGACAATGGGATCTTCTCTATGTGTTTGAAAATACTTACATGGTGTTTAAGTATAGCACTAAATTTACTCACATTCAACAGTAAACTACTCTAAGTTCCTATTTAAAAAAAATACCATGTCTCACAAGAATGCCTAAAAGACAAAACGTTTCATAAGAAATTTGGTTAAAAACAGCTGACACAGTAAAATACATAGAATGTTCAGGCACTGAACAAATAATAGAATTCCATCAAAAATAAGCACAGAAACCAACCAGTAATCCACTGTGTTGGACAAAAGTACCAAATCACGCAGGACCTCATGAAAGAAAAGGATGTAAGGAAATAATGTGTATAAAGAATAAAAAAACGTTGGTTGTATAAATTAAATGATGGTTACATACATTTGCCAGCAAAGAGAAGACTTTACATGGCTCAGTATAAAATTTGGCCCAATTTAAATTGCTCTTGGTGAAATTCTTATTTTCAGATGTTTCACAGACGTCTGGATTCATAACCAAAATCTAGTTCAGGTCTAACATTCTGAATAAGCCCCAGCTGCTTGGCCAAACCCAGACCAAATTCCCAAGGGCTTTTCAATGATAAACGTGATCAGTAGATTAGGTTGGCTTTAAAATAAGGCCAGAAATAACATTTATTCAACCTATGATACAAACCACAGGGCCCTGTGAACTTTAATTTTAGTACAACCCACAGAAATTCCTAACATCCCATTCTTTACACATCCTTCAGTTAATTTCCATCACACTCCATCAGTGACTTGCTATAGGAGACAGCTGGAATCTGCAGTTGTTCCCATCAATTTTTTTTTGGTTTATTGGTCAGAACCAGACAGGGTTAAATAAAGGCTACATTGGTTATTTAGGAGTCAAATTCAGGTTTCTAAGAAAAACCAAAGCTTGTTTCTGTGAAAGATTTTCCTGTTTCCTGCAAGGCTTTCCTTTCCACAGCGGTAGGAATAGTGCCATGTTGTGTGTGGGAAAGGCTAATATTACTTTTTACTCTTAAACATTTGCTTTTCTTGTAAGATTCTTTCCCCAAAGCTTAAGTAAACAAGCATATGGCATTCCCTAGCAGCACTCCCTGAATGTCAGAATTGTTCTGTGTTGTCAGAGCAAGAGGGAACAAGAGACACCATCAATAAATTCAGATCATTCATGCCCATGATCAACCCCTTTTGCTTTCATTCTTCAGGTTGTGTTAAAGAGTTTTGAAAATAAGCACTGTTGTTTCATCAAAAACAGAAGTCTCTCCTGAGGTCAAAGTGAAGGATTACAACAGCTTGTTTTAAGTTTACATTGCCTTGGTACAGAGATGTTACTGTGTTTGATGTAAATGTATTTATCATACAAGACTCCAGGTATCAATGTATTACAGAGAGCAATCACCTGCTTCTAATATCCTTAATTCTGTTAATAGCCTCTTCCTATAACTCCTAATAACTCTTCCTCTAATTGCAAAAAAAAAAAAAAAGCCATAAGGATATTCTAATTTATATACTGATAGTAACAACACTAACATTTAAATCAAATGCAGTGTCTTCTGTCTTAACAACTCCATGATGTAATGACCAAGGCTTTCACAGCTTTTGGAGCTATTTCTTTAATTAACTGAGAGATATCCATTACAAAATTACTGAGGAAATCACAGAGGACTCCTTAAGTTAAAGATTCTAACACAAACGAAAATGTGGATCATATGTATCTATTTTAATGCAGTGGCTTATTTTAACTGACAGCAGCACAGACACTCATTAAGAGGGACATGTTTTAAGAAAATGAATTCTCAAAAAGAAAAATGAAGCTGATATCTTGATGATATTCTGTACTGGATTCTCAGCCCTAATTTGCATCATTCCCAATTTTAAGACTACTGTTAAGTTTAGTTTGTGATGATAATTTCTTTATGCTACTTTTTTCAATTCTTGGAAAGACAAGTTATTTATATCGACGGAGCTGCCAAACATAACTGAAACCAGCACAACAGTTGTCAGCATCTGATGTCAGCTGCAAAGGCCAAAGCCTATTGAAGTTTGCATATGGCAACCTGGTCTCCAGAGGGAACTTCTGATTCCAGGGAAGAAATATGGCTGTCAGACAGCCAAGGGTGACAGCCCACACTGCCGAGAACCTGCACAAGGGTTTCCCTTTTGTCTTGCTAAAGAAAGATGATGCTTCTTATTTGAAGTTCAAATTGATATAATTAGATCTCGGTAATCGAAAGTAAGAATTCTGAAATTTTAACAGATTTTTGTTTCCTGTCAAAGAAAAGGTGTGATGAAAATCTACATGTGCAGCAGAAGAAATATGATCTGACAACAGATATATTTATAATATAAGTATGTTTTACTGTAGAAGCTTAGACGTGTTTTATCTCACAACTATTAACACCTTAAGGAGAATGGCATTTTAAAATCACTACTATTTACAACTGTCCATATGTTATTTAGCAATACAGTAAAACAAAAGTTCACTTTTACTATAATAATTGATTTCTACACAGTTAAAATCAAAATCTTCTTTTCCCTCTTGGGAAAAAGAGAGGTGGAAAAAGAGAAAAGAACCAAAGTAACACTGAGGCAACCCTGAGCAACCAGGTGGCAAAGTTTTCTTGAATGCAAGACATAAGCAACAGGTCGTGAAACCAAAATAAACATTAAGGTTGTACTAATGACATGAGGAAATAAAACCAAAAACCCTGGAGGCCTCTCACCTTTAGCTCTGCTGGTGTGAATTCTGCCACGAACCCAAACCTCTTCATCAGCCTTCTCCAACGTCAAGTCTTTTATGCGAACCAAAACTCTATCTGAATTACAGAAAAAAACACACATTTTAAAAGTTTTTCACTTTAAACTCCAAATACACTTTCTATGATTGCTATTGATAAAACTGATAATAAATCCAAAAATTGTTTTTTGTATCAACAGTGTAACCGACTCACTGAAAACACACAAGATCCCATTTCCTTTCTTAGTGACTTGATCCAGCAGCTCTAAACTGTTCAAGTTTATTTTTGACTTACACAGCAGGGTCACACTGCACTTTACCAACAGCCAGACTCATGTAGTTCACGGATGGCAGAACCCAGCATGACTACACTGGTTTTGATAGGACTTCACTGTACTACCTGCACTTATTAGTCTGAATTTCTGCTGCCTGAGGGATGTGTGCCCTGCTGCACTGTGCAGGGTCAAAGCTGCCCTGCTGAACCCAGCAAAACAAAGGCTCAGAGGTAACATCACTACTCTCTGTATCTACCTAATATAAGTAGGATGAATGTAACTGTAAAATAACTATTATTTAAAATAAAGAAAACCACAAATTTACAATGCATTATAAATTTAAAAAATATTTATTTTGATTAAAACAACAGCATTTTGGAGCAACAAGAGTATTACTGTGTAAAATGGTTAACATCCATTTAAGGAGGATCTCTTTGACAACCTGATCAAGCACTACTATCATTGTCATAGCCAAGACTGGCTCAGAAGAACCCTTCAAAACCAATGCAGCTGCAAAGCCAAATAACAACAGGAATGCGTGGCTTGGAAAGGACACATTTTGGATAGTAAAGGGAAAAAAAAGTTACCAAGGAAGGTATTTTTAAAAAAATCAGGACTTTAACTGTATACAATCATTATGAACTAACAATATGCTGAGTGTACGCTGTTATTCCTTGCATGATTCTTTCCTCACAAACTTCTCCCTCTTTTCAAAATAACATTAAATTTGCTAAGACTTCCACTGTAGACTTTTCCTGACAGAACTTTTCTAAAGTTCTGGGAAAAAACCCGAACTTCTGCCTGCTCCAGATAACCATCTGCTGTTCTGGACTCCTTCCTTCTGTCTCTGAATACTAGTCACAGCTTGCCCTGCAAGCCTATTATTCTGCACTGAGGATTTTAGGGGATTGAAAAGTTTTATTAGCTGATGTCAGGGCAATGCAGTTCTTTCTTCACAGACACATATCAAACCCAGAACAGAATGCAAGTGCACAGAGAAATGTGATAGGAAATTGACTCAAATATATTCATGAAGTGTGTGTTTGTGTGTGCTGGGGAAGGAAGAAATGAGAATAAAGATGTTATCATTTGCCAGCAATTTCGAATATTCAAACTTCGTGTAGGACTGCAGGAAACATGCAACCATCATAATCCACAACCTTCGGTACTTGTAAGAGTTTGATATTCAGACAGTTGAAATTACCTCAGTCAACTTGAAACTGTACTGTTACAAAGTTAAAACATTTTCTAGGCAGAAGCATAAAGACAGAATGAGGTGGTACACCTTTCACAGATCCTTAGAGTTTCAGGAACCATCTGCATTAGATAAATATTTTTTGAAGTCTTTTGGATACCTAACAGTTCATGTTCCACCGAGGGTAGATGAGACATTTAACACAAGAAGTGTTATACAGTATTAATTATTAAAAATGATTTCACCTTTCATAAAAGGGTAATAAACAATATCCACAAGGTGACATCATAAAGCCCTTTCTTCCAAGAGCAGATCACATAATCACAGAGTGGCTGAGGCTGGGAGGCTTGTTCTTTTTTCCCTTAAGGTATAGCCCAATCTTTTCTTTCCAACATACTAAATATCCTTATTTTTCTCTCAAAACTCCAACCTCTTCTAAACGTGGAAGGAGAGGATAAAAGTTCAAAAAGCTGCGTGGGATATATAAAACAACACTTTTTCACCTCCAGACCCCATTCCCTGCCTATCACATCAACCTGTTTACTAAGATAATTTATCCTGCATCATGGAATTTAGAACACCGTGATCAAAATTTCTGCTGCCTCTGTGTAGTGCCAGCATCTTCAAAGTACTGGAAAAAATTTGAAAAAGAGAAGGCAAATTTGACATAAAAACCTGAAAATCAAAAGCAATATTAGATGAAAGCAGCTTCCAGAGAGGGGATATGATATAATGGGTCTGAAGGGAGAAAAAAGGAATGGCCAAAAATGGAGTTTTACTAGCAAGGAGGCAGGAAGGACTTTAAGACCTGATATGACAGGAGGCAAGAACATCAGATAGCCGGGCAGCCAACATAAACAGAAGAAAGACTCAAGTGGGCCAAGAAAGAAGGCACAGGTGTGTGTGAATTCAACAGAGCAGGGTGGAGAAACAAAGTTGTGAACCTGAGAAAAGTTTTAATTTGCCTGCAGAGGAACAAGAATCTATCAACACAGCAAAAGGACAATAAGCTTACTCCTTGGAAAGGAAGAATAACTTGTTCTGATCACTGTAAGCTGTCCAGCCAGGGACCCCAGGATAATGCAGCAGCTTGAGTAAGCACAACAGCAGCAATGCTGCAGCTCCCTGTGAGCTGCCAGCCAGGGCTGGGCTGTGCTCACCAGACACAGTGTGGGCTGCACACCTCGTACCACCACCGGTTACTCTGGTCTAGAAATGGCAGGCAGCCTCCAGAGCCTTCACACAGACTTCAGAAACAGAATGAATACACTTCATAGATGGGAACACACCTGTCTGTGCTTCTCCACCACTCCCTGTCCCAAGCAGCAGCTCCTCCAAGACACCCAAGGCAAGTAGAATCTTTTGGAGAGCTACTGATGACAAATACTATCTCACCCCCCTATGAACCCTTTGGAGCAGGAACTATTGAATCTGTAAATAAAAGTGCATTAGTCTCAAAGAAGGAACTAGGCTGATCATCCAGCTTTTTTGTTACAGACATTTTTTTTTTATTGTTACCCAGTTTTGGTGTTCTGGATAACCACTTCCTAAAATTACAGAACAGCAGGAGTGCTGTGGTTTGCATTTTAAGCCAAATGGAAAACTCAACCTTGTCCATACACTCAGAAGTTTTTTTAAATAAGTATCAAGGGGACAACACAACCAAATATGACACTCAGACTTTTTCATATAATTTCCTGTAGCTTTCACCATTTCCCTTCTCAATGTATTTTTTTCTCCAGTACTTTTGAGTGCCTCTTCTGAATATGAGACAGTTGGCATTTCTCCATGAAAGCAGAACTTGATGTGCCATCTCAATCTGCCAGCTCAGGTCCCCCACACAGTTGTTTGCTCTGGGATGCAAATCCGGGAGAGGAAACACAGAGCTGGGCTGCTTCCAACGTGGTTTCAACTCCAGTTCCCTTTCTCTGGCAGCTAGAATGTATTTTATTCAACAATGACTGCTAATGCAGTCTCTGCTGATTTTCTTGTCCCCTTACATTCTTGATATGAAGCTCCCCTTCAGTTGTTTTCTACCCATGAGTGCTCTAGTGACTGCTTCTCTTCCCTACATTCTGCATTTCCCTTCCTGAAGGGGCATCAACCAAAACAACCACTCAAAAGGAGTGATGACATTGCTGTTTTACATTTTACTATGAAGAAGACACAAGGAGCCAGTCTCACTTTCCTCATTACCACTTCATGCACTGAATTTAATACAAAGATTACTACTTCTTGGGATATTGGCCTGGGAAATTGCTCTCTAGCTCCTAAGTTTTTCTGAATCCCAATTCCCCAAGAGGAGAAAATCAGGATTTCCTGAATTCAGAGTGGTATGACTGATAAAACCCATAAATACTAATATGCAATATTAATGGATTTGGTTTCCACATACAGGAGAAATGGAAGGCTGCATAAGCAGACACATCATACTCAGAGACAGGGCACTGCTGTAATAAGTCACAGCAGAACTTACTCCAAACACAGAAAAAACCCGACATCTCAGGACTCAGTACATTATAAATAACCATAATTTAATAATCTTTTAAAAGTCTGCAGTGATGGACAGACACCAAACTGACAAACTGTGTAAGGCCTGGTCCAGGCAAGGGCAGAGACTGAGATTCCTCTCAATCCAGAATTGAGCTCCAATATTCAACCACGCTCTTGTGGGTTTTCTTCTTCCCTCCAATCTCAATTTCCTGTTCTGACTCATGTCCATGACCTCCAGTCCAATTACCCCACACCTTCAAAGCCTGGCCTTATCTTTGCTACACCCTCCCATTACGTAGATTCAAACTGTAAGATCATCCCACAGCTTCCTCTTCTCCCGGCTGAACAATCCCAGCTCCCTTGGGTGCTGTGCTCCAGTCCCCTGAGCAGCATGGGAGCTCTCCACTGGACTGGATCCAAAATGTTAATGCCTTCCTTGCCCTGGAGAGACCAAAACTGCACATGGCACCCCAAATGCAGGTGTCTCACAAGTGCCAAATGTATCCCAGTAAAGGGGGGAAATGCCAGTGGGATTTGAATGAAAAAGTTTGGTACATGATTTCTCAAGGAAGTACTGAGGATATCTGGTAGGTAACTTCTTTTTTCCTTCTTTCCCACCCCCTCTCTTGCAAAAACTTTTGTGGTTTTCAACTGACCTGGTTTCTCTTGGGATTGTATCATTGATGACACTCCATATCTTTCCTTAGCATAATCCTAGAATGGAGGTGAGAAACATATATCAAAGAAGCACATACAAAAAACCTGAACATCATCACAGAGAGAACTGAGGGAACGCAAAATAATTAGGTATAATATTAAAAAAAATGCATTTTGGAGTTATAGGAGATACACAAAGGAGAGAAGACAATCGTACCCTGGAAGCAAAAAATAATTCCAGCAACAGCAACCATGCATGAGGATCATGAGTTGTCACACAGAAAGTTAGTGTGATTATCACTACAAAGAGCCTACTCCTCAATAGAATATTTGAGTCCTACGTAAGTAGATAAATATTTCCTTCCCATATTCAGGCACACTGAGAAATCAGCAGATCACATGTCATTGTCACAGCCCGGTGGAGCCTGACTGTTAACAAAATCTTCCAGGTAAGGCACAGAGGAAGGCAGCACTTTCACCAAAATATCACAATTCTGGTTTCCCAAGTAAGCCCATTCATTTACAAATAAAATCCCTTGGTTAATTTATTTTATTCTATTCAACACATAAAACAAAGTTCCTACTAAATACTTTATTTAGGGTGGGTCTTTGCTTGTTTGCTTTTGATGAATTGTGGCGCATTTGTAACTTTAGGGAAGCCACTAATACTTGGAATTCCTTATTGCTGATGCAAGAATAAGCAAAAATTACTTTACACCAAAATGAACTGATGCTCATGGTTAGTACTTTTTTCTTCTTGAAGAAACACCGCCCTATAATTTTTCAGCACTGCTCTGTGATCTTCACATAACAAGGCAGAGGCACCTGCCAGGCCAGCAGGAGCCCCTGCAGAAACCGCCCGCTGTGGGGGAGCAGCCCAGGTGTTTCTGGGGGGAGTAGAGCTCCTCAGGGAATCAGACGCTGGGCCCGGCGAAGGGGGAGTGGGGGGACAGGCAGGGTAAAGCCAAGGGCAGCTGCGCCCCCGGCCTCAGCCAAACCCCGCCTGGGCCCAGCACCCCCACCCCGGGGAGCCTCAACAGCGCGCCCGCCGCGTTCCCTGCGGAGACCCACATCAGCCGCCGACGAGTCCTCGTTCTCCGGGCGGCGGTCCTGGCCCTGCCCGCGGCCGGCGGCGCTCGGCATCCTGCAGCGGCCGGTGCGGCCCTCACGGTCCCCCACGGCCCCTCACCACACAGCGCCGCGCACGCCACGCCGCTTCCGCGCGCCCGGCTCTCGCGAGAACGCCGCGCCTGCCCCTGCCCCGCCCGGCGCCGCCCGAGCGTATCGCGAGAGCTGCCCCCGGCACGCGCCGCCCGCCTCCCGCAGCGCGCGGCCCCTCAGGGCGGGCTGAGGGCGGGGCCGCTTCGCCGCCCTGCCAGCGGGGTCGGGTGGTGTGGACGGGTCCATGTTCCCCTCGGAAGCCGTGACTTTAGGGAGCTACCGCCATCCTGGCGAGTCTCGGCGCCTCCAACCTCCCGCTGATGATGCTGAGGCGAATGCTGCAGAACAGTGCTGGGCAGGGCAGGGCCGAGGCAGGGTGGGTGTGGTCCTCGCTCGCCCTGCTCCACAGTCCATCACATTGTGGCCAGAGGTAATATCACAGGATCACAGAATTGTTTGGGTTGAAAGGGGCCTCTGGATATCGCTCAGTCCAATCCCCCCGCCAGTGCAGGGTTACCTGAAACGTGTCCAGGCAGGTTTGGGATGTCTCCAGAGAGGGAGACTCCATGCCCTCCCTGGGCAGCAGTTCCAGTGCTCTGCCACCCTCAACGTAAAGAAGTTCTTCGTTGTGTTGAGGTGAAACTCTGTTTTTTAGTTCATGGCCAGTGCTCCTTGTCCTGCTGCTGGGCACCACCTGGCACTGGAAAGAGTCTGGCACCATTCTCTTGGCACCCGCCTTGAAGACACTTATACACATATAAATAAACATGTTGGACTATGAGGTGGCCAGCTAATGAGTGTGGAGCCAAATCGAAATGCACTTTTGTTCTATTAGGCCAGCAAACGTGGCTTCCCAGTGCTTACCCGGGTAGCAGTTCTGAGCCCTTGCCCAATCGCCCTGTTTATAATTAGCTGTTTATTAGTTAGCTACAAGTAGGTCTGGTAGTTTTGAGAGGATGAGCAATAGTGCAAATGCAGGTGTTTCCCTGCAGCTGGGTGCTTGAAGCAACACTACGGTTCTGAGCCAGTGCTGGCTGCAGGTGCCAGCTTTGAAACGATAGAAATCAAAGCTGGATGCAGCTGGCGAATCTATAGATTGTTTATTTTGTGCAGGGCAAGAAAGAGTTAGCGGTCCTGATTTAAATTCTAGTTTTGAATTTTCACATTTGACTAACTAATCCCTTTTGCGGTATCGATTAGAGTTCTTCATTTCCTGTCCTTACAGTTGTTTATTTTGCAGCACTTTGTACTGCAGTGGTTCAACATCTCTTCGTGTGGGAATCCCCTTGCAAAGTTCCCCTTCCCCTTCTCTGAGCCTCTGTCTCAGAGAATTGTCACTTCACCATGAGACCACACAGCTTTCACAAAATCCTTTCTTCTCATGCACTGTTGAAAAGAATTAAGATTCAGTGACAGAGAAGGCAAATCACTGTCAGTTTTCATTCCTCACCACAAGAAACGAAGTTCTGATGGTGGGGTACTGTGTATTGTGCTTAAATGCTCATGTAACAGTAACAAAGCACGTGGATTTCTCTTTGTCAGTTGTGTCTGGTTACCTGTCACGTAGAATCACTGCCCAACCTGAACCTGAGCTAACAGATGCAAATCTTGTCCCTCAGCACGGAGGGTGAGACCGTACCACCTGCACAACGCAGTGCTCTGTAATTCTTGGCATTTCACCGACTTTGCTGTGAAATTCAATCAAAAGAAACCAGCCGTGTAACCCTTATTTCTGTGCTGGGAGCCTTCCAGTGGTGACTAATATGAGTATTTCCTCTGGGGCAAATAGCCTGAAGGTGGTTCTGAGGGAAAAGCCATTTTAATGTAATGAGGGTGTTAACTAAAAACAAAATATGGCCTTTTAAAGGGCACTGTGTCTAATTATTCCATTGCCAAACTTCCAGAAGAAGCGTTTTGCAGAGTTCATGTTCTCAGGTCATTCGTCCAAGGTCCCTTTGTCTTGCAGTGTGGAAATAGATTTTTTTAGCAAAAAATCTGTAACACACTGAAAGTACAAAACCAGAAAAATTAAATTAAGAATAACTTAGTATGTGGTTAAATAAACCCTTCAAAAATCTCCACTTAGCTTGGATCTGCAGCAAAAATTTATCTTCCATCTCCCTTTATTGATTACAAAGCCTCTGTGAAGAACACAAACCATCAGGTGCGGGCGGTGCAGCTCATGTGCCGCACCTTCTGTCTCAGGGCGCGGGTCCTGACACCCGCGCCGTGGGGGCAGTACCTGCCCTGAACCTGAGCTCCATCAGCGGGAGCCGAGCCGGAGCCCGGCCCGGGGGGGAGGCGGAGGGGCCGGGGGGGAGCGGCCAGCGCTGTCCCCCGGGAGCTGGCCCGGGATTAGCACATGGAAATGACATCACCCACAGCCAATGGCGGGGCCCCGGGGGTGCAGCTGGATGGAGGCCATCCTCCACTTAAGTAACAAGACATGACATACCATGTGCTAATGCTAAATAATTTATCCCTCAGGCATATAGTGAATTGCAAAGCCAAGCTGAGGCCTGGTCAACAGTTTGTAGTTTAAATTAAAATTGGCTTTCCCATCTTCGAGGGAGGGAGGGGGTTGTCAACTGTTGTGATGAAAAGTGGAATACAGAAAATCTTTTTTTTTTTCCCTCTTCTTTCTCCTGTTACAACTTGATCTTACCACAACACTTCTCGGTGATTTTGGAGATGTATCCCACATATTTCTATTATATGAAGGAAGTTCATAGAGAAAAGTTTAAGACATTGTGAATAATTACATCCACTATGTCCTTGAAACTTGGGCATTAGCACCTGTAATATCCTAAGCCAAAGCTATTCCAAGATTTAGTTATATGTGTTTCAAGTTACAAATGTTGCGTGGGTGTTGCCATAGCAGATCCATAAATTTGTCTCATTAGGAATCCAGAGGCATTTGCTGCTGCTCAGGCTGAAGCTCAGGCCCAGCCTGTGTCAGGATGCTGGAGCCAGCAGCACACAGAGGTGGGTGTGATGTTAAACCTGATGGCTGCTCAAACTGAAACCTTTCCAACTCAGCGGTCCAGCTAAGCTTGGCCAAACCTTTGACATTTGTTAAAATATTGAGCTGATTTTACTTAAATATGCTAAACAACATTTTCACTGAAACCACAAGAAGCTAAAAGTAGTCAGCGCTTTCCATAACCTGTCCGTACACGGCATCTTACAAAAGCGATGGCTCAAATATTCTTTAATCTTCCAGTATACTATTGGCCAGGAAATCAAAAGTTGCAATATGCACGGGGTTGGTGGGAAGGAGATAGGAATCACCTTTAAATTATTTTAGGAGAAGAAATTAAAACAACCTCTGCCCTATGGAATAAATCAGAACATATTTACCCAGTCTCTCCTTGTTTGGCAAGTTAAAACCTAGAAAGCATGAAGTGCTACAGAGATAAAAAGAGCATGTGGGGAAAAAATACAAAACAAATTGGTAGTGTCTCTGAAAGGTCTTTGGGGAATTCAGCTTTATTGCCTCAATAGCACACTTTTTCGTGTGCAATTACTTGTTGTCATGGAAATGGGTTTTGAAGATTTCTCCTATTTTGGATGCTGCAAAGCATGCTTAATTTAATTAAGAGGTTGCCTTTGATTTTTTTCCTTTCCATATTTGTTTACTTATCTAGGTTGTTGTATGATTGTCAGGCCAGTATCCAAATTTGCTTTAGATAACAAAAAGAAAAAAAAAATGCTACTGAAGAAAAGAATGTCAGGGACAACTAAAATATTTATATATTATTTATTTTGTAGGTTATATAAGTTCATAGTGTGCCTTCTGTGATAGGGAAAGCTCTTCTATTAATAATTACAACCTTGGCAAAAGTGTATTTTGGTAATTGATCATTCTCTTTTTGCTGAAACATTTGTACAATGAATAACAAAGCCTTTGCATCTAGATCCAAGTAGGAACTGAATTTGGCAAATCTAATTCCTTCCTGGATTTTCGCAGCTCTACTTCCTTTAGGAAGTTTTTAGTCAATGGGAAACAAAGGCTTATTGAAAGGATTAAAGTTGCAACTATTCTCTTTGTTTTAGAGCTTCAGTCACGGTTTTCCTCTAGTAAACAACATTTGCAATTAATAAAGCTTCTAAAAAAACAGGAACTTTGGGGAAGTACGTGCTTACGATAAGCAGCAGGATTTCTTTTGACAGAACTCTATACAAAGGTGTAGTCTTTTTAAGTTCAGACAATGATAACAATTGAGTTTCTCAAAGCATTTTGGAAGTGTTCCTTCTGATAAACACAAGACAACATGCTCTGCAGCCAGGGATGGGCAATACATTTAAATAGGAGATACCTTGTTAACAGTTTTTGTGTCCCAAAATTATTTGAAATAGCTGCGAAAAGCTCACATTTTATATCATGCATAAACCCAGTAGTTGTGTCTTACATGGTAAAATAGCTGTGTGCATTGGACATACAGTGCTGCATATATTTATGAGCTATTATCCATAAATTGTTCGTTGTTTCCTTTAATATGGCACTTGAAAAAGCCATTTGGATAGCAGTTATCTGTGCATGAATGAGAACCCACGGAATATTTAATCTTTATAATTTATTTTTTACTCTTTTTTTATGTCGTGAAATATACACATTTGCATGTTTATGTCAGCTGTATTTCTCTTACTTGCTTTATGTGTTTACTCCCAAGGAATTCTCTCCTGTCAGTGGGAAACTGAGGGACCCACGGTAAGTTTGGTGCTGGCCCTCCCTGGAGGGCAGTGTGGAGCTGCCAGATGAGCGGGACTGGCTGGCACAGGAGATTTTTCATGAACAGCTCAGCTATTGTTCTCACCCAAGTGTCCAGTTCTTTTTCTGGGGTGGCTGATGTCCAAAGGGTGCTGAAAACAGCAAAGTGGAGCATAAAGGGGCTGCAGTGCTGGCTGAGCCTTTAGGCACAAGGATATTGTTCTTTCTTACATGGCATTTCTCGTTTACAGAAACCATCTGAAGCCATTGTCCTTCTGATAATTTTCACACTTTTATCTCACATGTAGGCAGATTTTTTTCTTCTAGATTTTGTCAGCTAAGTGTTCCGCATCCTTGCTGACCTCTAGCCCAGAGTCAACTTCTGGTGAAGTTATAAACCATTAGAAAGTTGTGATGGGAATCCTGGCTCAGCCTTGATTTCAGCAGCAGGAACAGTGCTCTGTTATCAGTAGATGTGAGTCAGGCACCAGCACTAAGTCTGATCTTTGAGATTGCCCATTAAAAGTGCTCTTTGTCGCTGTCTGAAACAAACAAGAAGCAGAGACCAGTCATCTAAATGATTAAATGTGTCACAGAGGATGTTAAATGCTATTTTTGAGCCATTTTTCTTACGGCAGTTGTGAAGTATTTTGTAAACAAAGTGTGTTATTGGTCAAGGGTGCTCCACCAGACATTCTGCATCTATCCATTGGCTGAGCCTGTGAAGACAGCCACACAGAAGTTTGTAGGTTGGTGGAAATGGACAGACTGATTCCTAGAGGAAATAAGCCTTAGCATGAGAACAACAGCTGAACTGAAATCCCATAAGCCAGGAAGAACAGCTACACAATTACACTAACAGGTGGTTGGTTTCAAAACAAATTTCAAGGTCTGACAGCTCAGTGCACCTGCTTTGGGCTGATTTCTTTTAAGACTTGGTTCTGGCATGAACCATTGATAAAAACCATAATTCTTTGTGTCTGAGAAAAGTCATCATTATCATATAGTGATGATAAACTGCTAAAGCTTTCTAAAAGTTGTACTTAGCCAGAAGGTAATGTGGCTCATTCTGCACACTCTGTCATTAGAGTTCAATTTTTTGAACTGAGAGTTTTCTCTCTCAGACCTACCAGGCAAACACCAGAGACCTCTCCTCCTGTAAGCTGAGATAATTTCATTGACTAGAGTGCTGTGATTTGAATTAGGTATGACTTCAGCCTTTACTTTCACCATCATAAGAAAAATCAAATTTTATTTTGACAAAGATTTTGACAAAGATATTCAGCAAACTCTGAGTATCTATTATATATTACATAATTTATACACTGAATAGTTCTGAATAATTATAATTTCATCTTCTTTCTTCTACATTTCTTTTAATTGCAGACATTTCATTTGGAAAGATTTTTTTATTTGCTTATATTTGTTCTCAGCTTATAGAATTCTCATGAATTTTGGACAAAGGAAGGTCATTTTCATTTTGGAGAAAAAAAATCAAAACAAGCTTTTGTCATTCAAATGTCTGGACTGGCAGTCCCTTATGGATGGTTCCCACATGTCAGTAAGAAATAAGATAAATTCGGTCAGAACAGATTGATAAATGTGGCTTTTGGGATTGAAGTTGCTTTATTTCTACAGAATTGAAAAGAGATTTTCAGAATGGTCTAAATACCTAGAAATTCGAGTTCCTCTCATTTTCAGGCAGTGGGATTACAGAGTGCCAAGTTCATCACATCTCTGTAAGATCTGGGCCTCCGTTCTGAACACCTCCCTTTGCAAACCTAATATGTCTGGGTTTTATGTGATGCAGTACTGAGCTCTGGAAATGTGTGGGGGTTTTATTTTCTTCTAGAGAGAGTAAGAAGATTGTTATCACAATTTTCAACTCTGAGCAAGTAGTGTGATTAAAAGATACGTAGCCTACATGCAGACTTAGAGCCTGGTGCCAGGCTGGGGACAGCGGTGTGACTGCACTCCACTCAGACTGCAGCCACCCTTCAGTGCTGTGCCTCCTGTATCCTCTTGTCTGTTGAGCAAAATCTACAGACATTTATAAACTTCATAGTGTTCCAGATTGTGGGAAGGCCCTACAGAACTGCTGGTGTAGTTCTGTAGTGCTACTGTGGGCCTTTCCACTCTCCATTTTGCTGGTTTTTAAAGACCTAAACTTATGATTATATGGTTAACAGCTAGTGCCAGAGGAGCAGAAAAATAGTGATTAACCTGGCATCTCCCATCTCCTTTTAACGAATGAAAATGCAAATCTACATAATAACAGTTTTTTGTTTTAACTGTCCTTCATTCAGAATGACTAAATACATTACCTGACGGCAGTGGTGGTTGCTTTTTCTGAAATTCTGTTTCTCAGGTCTTGATAGATTACTCTTTTTACTGGATTGCAGTAGATAATGCTGTTAATTTTCCTTGGCTGCTGTATATGATTTGACTATGTGACTGTCAAGGTCTGTCTGTTAGATTTTCAAATTTTTATACTTAGATTCTGGATTTCTTGATCTGTAGACTTGAACCCATCTAACTGGAAAATAAGATATGAAAGTTACTAAGTTACACCTTATGAAATTCACTTAAAATGCCCACCTTTCAATTTTCTGTGTCAGTTATTCAGGTTTGCAGTGTTTTTTCCTTTGTTGTAGTTATTCAGTTAACAAAGACTGGTGTGGGGTTTGTTTTTTTTTTGGCTGTCAACTTAAGACAGACACTAGCACAAAGCTAAACTTCAGCTGCCTTCCCTGGGGAGGAAGAGTTAGCAAAACTCAGCATTAGATTCAAAAACTGGGTACAAGCTTTTATCACTTGAAGCCTCAAGATACAGAAAAAAACCCACAAGATCATGTGCATGAAGAATCTGAGGATCTACAAATTTCCACTCGTGAATACCTAACAGTGAGCCAGGGACAGGTCTTTCTGCCACTGAGCTGGGAGCAGACTGACAGATCAGCTTCTGTGGTCACCTGTATTTACACCTAAATTTTATGTGAAGCCACATTGTCACACTGAACTCCCCTTGTAAGGCACCACTGTCCATTCCAGACAAAGTCATCCAGGCATCCAGCTCTGGTGTTCGTTTACCTGGTGACCTTACTTGAAACACAGTGGGAAATGCTCAGGTGAACACACAGCAGAGATGAGGGTTAGTGATTTCCTCTGGTAAGGGTTTGCTTCCTCTGAGTGAGCCTGAGGAAGAGCCCGTGGGCAGTAGCCTGTAGGGCACAGCTGTTTGCAGAGGCACGTTTGTCTATAGTGTGAATCAGCCTGAGAAGATGTGCCCTTGGCTTTTCTGCCATTGGAGACTGGCCCTGCTGTGATTAACACTTCCTGTAGCCGGTGTGGAAGTGCTCAGAGTTGAGTTGTATTTTAATACATCAGTAGATTTCAACCTGCTAAGAAGTCACTCTTTGTTGCTTTCTTGGAATGGGGCTCTAAGCTTTCCAGAAGGTCAGGACATCTCAGGACTTCTGAATGCTTTTCTCAGAGACCTGACTGTTGAAGAGTGCTCAGATTTTAAATTGTATGATTTGACCCACTTGTAGAGGAAGAAGAACAAATAGAATTGGGAGTGGGAAGGTCACTGTTAATAGCACATGAAGTACTTCTCAGCAAGCTTTAAAATTGCTTTGTTTCTTCCTCTCCTAGTGCTGTAAACATGACAAGCCAAAGAAGACCTTAGAAAACAGCTCAAGGAAGCTGCAAAGGCTGTTGAGAAAGCAAAGAAGCCAGCTGGAGTGGTTAGTGTCAAAGACAACATTTTCTAATAGCTGTGGTGGGTTGATTTCTCCACATTTCTCAGTAGATACACCTCACATATTCTGAACAGTGCAGTGAAGCAAGTGAGGATATTCTCATACAGAAAGTTCACTTCTTTAATGCATAACAATAGGCTGCATTCTATTTGGAGTCTTCCTAAATCCCTAGTAAATAGACACCTGCTTAATCCAGGACTGAAGAGAAAATGAAAATTTTAATACATTCTTTTTTAGTTTAGAGTTTAGTTACTAGACTTTCTGTTAAAAGAAAAGTATTTTTTCTTGGTTTCTGTCATTTTTCTTGGTTTGGGCACAATTACTAAAGCACACATTTGGCAATTAATTGAGAAATCTGTGGGTCTTTTAGAAATGTCAAAATTCAGAAAGTCATGCTTAGGAGACTGTTGTGTAGAGGGAATGTTGCCAGTGGTTTGTGATATTTTATATTTGAAGAATCAAGGGATGGGATAATACTGACAAGTCATAGGTTAAGCTTCTTAGTGAGAATAAGTTTGTAGATAGCAAATCTCTTATCATGGAATCACCTAGCTCTTCTCAGTCTGTGATATCTAAAAAGAGGTCTTGCACTAGGATGTGTGGTTGATGAATGCAGGGGATATATCCATGTCTGTAAGTTGAAGTGACCATCGTGTATTTCCAGAGAACCTATTAGCAGGGTCACTGTAAGGCCATGTGATATCCACAGTCTCTGAATATCCACCATCTCCTTCCTTCCTAATTGTGGGTAAGTACAAGGATGAGTTACTCAAGCAGCATGCAGTGGCCAGAGTGGTCTGCACAAGCATTTGCACTGTGTGCAGTGCACAGTGGGAAGACTTGATATTTCCTGGCTCCCTGGTTGCTTTCCTTTCCCTTCTTCCCTCCACTGGACAGCCCGTGTCAGTCTCCACAGTGTATTAAATCCTGCTTGCATACAAACGTGGTCGTTTCGTACCTGTCAAGGAATGACAGTAGGGGCAGGAGTTTCTCTGCCACTGTGTTCTACCTTTTGCCACTGGATTTAATTTCTCCCCCTCAGAATTTCACTGCCTCCCATATGAAGTCTAAGAGGCATCTCTGATGTAAATCAAAGGAAGTTTTCTTTTCCTGTTATGTCTCCAAGAGCCCAATTCTCCTTGCCATACACTAACTTCAATTTGTAAATAGTAACTTTCTGTGGTTGGGTAGGTTATTATTGAACCACGTTTCTCATTCTGCTCTTCAATTTTATTTTCACAAAAGGAACCCATGGCTCTTTACTTTAGGAATCAAGGGAAGGTTTTGTTGGAATGTGTTTTGCAAGCTGAAATATTTCTGACAGTGAAAACAAAAGTCTCATCTCTATTAAGGGCTCAGCTACATTTACAATATAGTTTTTCCCAGAACAATTTACTCAGTTTGGAAGGAAATTTGAATTCTGAAGTGATACTAAATGAACTTTTAGTCATATGTATGCACGGCAGGAACAAAAGGAAGTGGTTCTTTATGAGAGACAGACAACTACCTGGGTAGATAGGAGAATGCTGGTTTTGCAAAGGCAATACAAAAAGAATCTTTTGTGTAATCAGTTTAGCAAATAAGAATAATAGTAATGGAGACATAAATGTGGCAAACAAGAAAGGATTAAAAAAATATACTGGCTGACCTAACTGAACTAGAATTGCCTTTGTATGATCTACTGTCATGTACTTTAAAGCACATTAAACAAGACAAAATGAAGATAATGCCCAATAAGCTGGTTTTGACTTTGAGTGTTTGAGCTGTGAAATGTCTTTGCTTGAAGTATTTTTTTGTTTGTGATGATATCCACAAGTGGTGGCTGGTTTCTTCCTATACAATATCTATTCACTACAACTAAAGAGGGATGGGACATTCCACCTTTGTCTTTGGAGTGAGAAAATAAGTTGCACATGCAGAGAGAATGGATTGTCTGCTATTGCTGTGTCTATCCCAGTGGATCTGTGTGAAGCTGTCAGCCTTTGTAAATTATGTCATATAGCTTTTTCTAGAGTGGGTTGAATAACATCTTAAATCGTGGTCTAATGATAAAAGTTAAAGCTGTAAACTGAGGTTGACATAGAATCACAAAGGGAAATAATCTCATTTTAACTGGCTCTGTAGGTGGTACAGTGTTCTACAGAATCACTGAGGCATTACTTGCTCTCTAATTGTCTTTTATTTTCCTGTGCTGAGAAGCTATTAGTGCAGGATATAAATTGTGTCTGTGTTGGATTTCTGCAGCTAACTGGTAAGGAATCAAATTTTTAATTTGTCACATAGAGCTCCCCAAACACCCCTAGAACTTCAGACAATAAAAGCTGCTAAAACCTGAGGAGTTTGAAGTCACCCATCTGAGAGACAGTGTTGATAATTTAAAGGCTTTTTGTCCTATTTCAACTCTAGGACCCATTTTCTTTGCAGTATACTGCTTCAAGCTAATGGATCTGTAATTAGTGTGGAAACCAAATTCATAAGCTGCTCACTATTTAAAGTGTCACAGTTCAAGCTTAAGAGTTCATTACAGCAATAATACTTTGTCTTCACTGCAGTTACAAAAAGTGATTTTTACATGTTGTGCTTATTTGACTCGAGTGAAGCCATGGTGCCGTGGTGAACCCTGTAGGTTTCTTCTGTTCTGCTTTGTTTGTCACAGGCCACTTTCTGCTTTTGGTTAATTGTAGGTTTGCTTTGGAGGAGTGTTGGTTCTGGCTTATGGTCTCAAAAGCAGCAGCCTTAAACTGAACAGGGAATAATTGAAATCCTGTTGCTTCACAGACCCTTAAGAAGGCTCATAAAATATGACGTGAACTCTGAAGAGACAAAGTGAAAGATTTGATGATGAGTGGGAAGAAAAACTTTCTGTCCAGAGCAAATTATTTATCTTTATGTCTCCATTCCCAAAACCACCTCCAAACAGGATCAAAATCATCCCTAGTATTTGCTTTAACTATTAAAATAAGTGTTTTGGTTTGCTGTGATTTTTCATTGGATATCAGAAAATGTATATGATATATGTAAAAAAAATTTTTTTCCCTTCACTGTAATCTTTTCCTAGTCTCACTTGGGTTTTTCCTATCTCTTTCCTCACTCCTGTGTCTCTTTCTATAAATCCTCCCAATTTTCTGAGTTTCTTTCTCAGGAATATTCTCAGCCAAAAGTTCTCAATGGTATGAAGTCCAATAGATTATTTAATTTTTCTTCTTCCCTTCATAGTCTTCATCTGTTTAGGCAGCTTGGAGAGGTATTGCATTTGAACTTATGCATCATTAGTGAAGATCTGTGTGTGTACAACTGAGAGCAGAATTGGCATAAAGTCTGCTCCAAAAGGAAATTGAGTAGGATCCTGCAATTCCGACTTGTTTCCCTTTCCAGCAGCAATGAGCTGAATCAGAAGGGAACTAATGAATTCTGGTCGATTTCCTTCAGCGCACCAAAGCTCTTTAAACACATACTGAAGAAGGGAAATGAAGTAGGATTAGTCTATTTCCCTTTGAAGCCAGCTGTGTGTTCACAGTGCATGTACTGGAACATTATTTCACTTGCCAGTTTCTGGCCATGGACCAAACTGTAGTATCATCTTGAATTGATGCAGGATCCAAAAATACATAGAAAAACACATGGACTGCCTCTGGACAATAAGTAAGAAGTTGGTGTCTGTATGGCAAATTGGCTTGTGTTTTTAACTTTAGTTCATTACCTGTTTGGCAAGGGATCACCTAATTATTTTTATTATTATTTTTTCATTAGCTCTGCCATAGCCAGAAGCAGTGCTGGGGCCTTATTTTCCCCTTCAGACTGACTTCAAATGGGAGTGTGAATTTTTAATGTAATACTAAGATGCTTTGTTGTTTCTTTACTGCTGTTGTGTCTCTGAGGGAGAAAAGTCCCACTGTTTCATCTTATAGAGAGAGTTTGGGGAAGAGGGATGTTTGAGGAGTTGTGTAATACTGAAAGCTGACTATGCGTGACTCATGCAAGTCCTGACTGTTGTGTCTGTATGTAGCACCTTTCTTTCCAGACGGTCTCACAACATTTTGTAAATAATGTGGTGATTTCCTAGTGCGTGACACTCTCGGGGTCTGAAGAAAGGACTCTCCTACTCCAAAAGGAAGAGACTTTGCCAGTGCATTTGCGCTTACTGTCGCTGGCACACAGTTGAACAGTTCTGATTTTTTGTATAGGAGATAAGCAAAAGATAAGCAGAGTCTTATCCACAGCACTACACAGGTTAACAGTGCTAGAATGAGAAGTGTCTGCTGTCACCTATGTACTGTGCCATTGGAAAAAATTGGAACATTTGGGCTGGAATCTTTCTTCTCCAGAGCTATTGGATCTCTGTGTCATGCAGGGCCTTATAATGTGCTCTGTGACAGTGACCCTGGCTTTACAGGGCATCTGACATTTACATGTTTTCCCATGCCACTGGATTTTGCCTGTTTAATTCTGGGACACTTCTGAAGGCACAAAGGAAGCTGACAAACGTGCTGTCCTGGTGGCATTAAGGAGGGTGAACCAGGCATTTACTGGTGCAGCAGTGGCAGCTGGAGGTTAAGCTTTGTCACAGTTGTGTTGACGTAGCTGTGCTGGAAGAAATCTGTAGTACTGTGCTGACTCCAGGGAACAGTGGATGAGGGTTCTTGGCTGCTCTTAAAGTAGATGTGCACTAACCAAATTAGGGATTTGTAAATTAAGACTGGGACTTCAGACTGGATCCAGAAGTGAGGGGAGGATTGGTGGAATACTCAGAGCACCAGAGCAATATTAGACTGTCAGGCTGAATACAGTGCAGCTTCTCTCTGAGGTTCAGGTTTGCTTGCAGGTTGAGTGAGCTGCTGAGTGAGCTCTGAGTGACCACGACTGACAAAAGGCAACTAGCATAAGCAACCTTCCTATGGAAAACATGCTAACAGGAAATTTAAGGAAGCTAGCTGTAGATGTAATGAAACTTGCCTCTTATCTGACTGCTGTTTTTTACCTAATGATAATACTGTCTGTAACAGACAGTGGAGGATTGTGGTTGCAGGGCTGAGTTCAAACCACAAAATCTGAATACGTATGGGCCTGCCTTTTGAGAAGATTAGGCAGCCCAAAACTAAATCCATGGATAAAGCAGTGATCTTTCTTCAGGCTTTGGAAAAACCAATGGAATTTCTTAGTTTGCTATTCTTTGTTCCCAGGAAAGCATGGTGAAAGGAGGGAAAATAAGAAAGGGTCTACTTGCATTCCCTAAAGAGGCCTTTAAAAAAACCCAAACAGCCAGGCAATAAAGAGTCAGGTAGGAAACGATGAATGGCCTTGAGAATTTACATGCAAAACTGCCCTTGTGGGAGAGCTACAGGGAAGCTTAACAGATCTCCGTAAGTACTATTAACTCAGCCAAAAGCTAACAGAAAGTTGTCAGTATTCTGCAAGCCCAGGGAGCAGTCCCAAACGCATGCATGCAGATTAGACATGCATGACTTCTGGGGGCCCTCAGATGGAAGGGGATGCACCCGATCAGGAGAGGGGGGAAAAACAAACAACAACAACAAAAAAAGTGCAGATAATTCAGTACTCCCTAACCCTCAACTCTGGAGATGTTCCCTTTTGTATCCAGCACAAGAGAGGTAGAAATTAGGCCACAGCATCACTGGAGCAGACGGGCACGCTCTGTCTGCGCCGCAGCAGCATGTGCTTCTTTTCAGAGAGTTGCGTGGCAACGGAATGCTGTCCGCCCGAGTGACTGCAGGAGCCCATTGAAACCTCCGACGGGCAGGGCAAGGGGAGAAAGGAGGAGAGGAAGGAGGAGGGGGGAGATGAGCTCACCAGTTTAGAAATTTCTGGCAGCAAAGCCAGGACACCAAGAATGAGACAAGGAAAGGGGAGAAAAACTCTTGCTATTCAAGAGGAAATCTTTCCATACAAATCTAATTTGATTTCATATAAGTCAGGGGGAGGGATCTAATTCCGTTGATTTTATAGGATATGTGAGGATGCTCACGCCTGAAGAATATATTGTTTCTAATATGTAGAATATTCAAGCTTCTGAGAAACGGAAGGTGCCTGTGGGAATGTGCATTCACAACCCTGCCGCAGGTAGTGAGAGGCTCCTCCATGTGACCCCTTCCCTGGAAGGCCACAGCGGTGGTGGCCCTGGGCACACCGGAGCCAAGGAGGGGACATGGGAGCTCTCCAGTGACGTCATTGAGTGCTGTGCTGGGGACCGAACCTATTCTGGTGACCAACAATCGGATTGCATCGTTCTGCCAAATGGTTTCTCTTTGTGTGGGAATTAGTTAAATATCACTTCATCTGGGATTTTAAAGATCCTGAGGGAGTCAAGTGTTTCTCTCAGTGAATTTCAATTGCATATCTCTCTGGGAAAATTAATGAGCTGAGTCCTAAGGAGCCTTGCTGTTTTCTAAAGAGCTAAATGTATTGTTTGTTGTCCAAGTCTCTTTTTCCTTTCATATATACATACAGAGTGTTCATTTTAACATGCAAAAACATTTGTCAGAAATTTCACTTGGTAACAGTTTGGAGTCCTTGCTTTTGTGGAACAAGCTTTCAAATGATTCCAACTAAATTCTGCTGTGAGGGTTGTGAAGCAAATAGTTGTGAAGGCAGACATCTTGACTACTTTAAGAGTTAGCAGCTTTCTAAACTAAAATGTAATTCTCTCAGAAGTCAAGATCAGACTCAGGAAATGAGCACCAAAACAGCCTTCACTGGAGGCTCTTGCAATATGCTTTCCCAGTGAAAACTCAGGCCCTGGAGAAAATAATGGAGTTAGTTAAATATTCAAACAGGAAATGCTGTATTAAATCAGACCAGTATTCCATTTGATATGAAGCCAATTTTTGACAGTTACTAGAAGCACAGGGAAGTATATTAGGAATAATTTTGAAGAGGGCTGCCTGTAAAGGATATCTCTTAAACTGTAATCTTTTTGTGGTGGGATTACTTTAAAAAATGTAAATGTTAAAGAAAATATATGTCAATATGGTTTGTCATAGCAAGAACTCTGGAAGGGCTGTAAGTCTCTACAGCCCTTCAATTGTATATATTGTAAGTTTGAATTATTTTTTCAGAGTGAACCATTTCTATGGTGCATGCTGCCAGGAGCTGTTGTCACACTCAGTTGTCCAATCTGCTTTGATTTTCTTCTAGGTATACATTGGAATCCAGGTAGCAATATGAATTGCTTAATAAATTCAAAGTAATGGGACAGGAGTTATTGTATCTGAGGCTGGTGAGGTGTTAGGGATTGAATACACCCTCCAAGAATATGGATTTGTTGTCATACTGTCCTGTTGTGTGAAGGCCACTGTCCTGCAGCAGCCAACAACTTTTGAATTTCAGGTGTGGTGCTAACAGACTCAGGTAGAATCAGCATGGATCATTTCTCAGTTAAATAATTGGTTTTATGGTGGCAGCAGAAGGAACTCTCTTTTCAAAAAGATACACCAAGAAGTGGAAATAATATATCCATTATATCTAAAAAATTATATCCTATGAAGTAACAAACACTGTCAATTGCACTTTTTTTTTTTTGGCATCACAAGGCATGAGAAGGAGCTATAATAAAATGAAGTTTAGATAAAATAATTTTATTTCCTTTGGAAACTAGAACATAAATTGCTGGATTTTGTAGCCGTTTAATAAGTGTTGAGATCTTTTGAGAAACAAGTTAGAATGGAGACAATTAACTGTCCAAGTAATGCGTGGTTGTGACAGCTACAGCTGTAGCTTATAGGGTACTGAAAGAAAGAAACCTTTTGGGATCCAACATCCTGTGTGCTCTCCCTGTGACATTCATACTTTAATTCAAAAGTGCAGTCTTCTGAGATATGTTTCAGATTCTATGTTGCTGCTGTCATCAAGCATATCATTCCTGTTATTCTCAGTTCACTGGGTTGTGCAAGAAACAGTTTTTCTCCCATAGCCCAGGAAATGAGCCATGTTGATTGTTCATCAGAGAATACAACTGAAGTTTGGCTTTGTGTGGGACTGCAAGAGTATTTTTTGTAATCAAAAACTGTGTATCCATTCTGTGTCTGAAAGTAGGATCAGAAGTTCCCAGGTTTTCCAGGATATGTAATTATTTCAGCCATTCTGATACAATAAGACTGGGCTCAGTCATTGCTTTTCTCTTATCAGGTTTGCCATACTCTGCAATACAATAAACGCCCACACAAAAACAATGTTAAAATAAGGTTAAGGTGAGGACATATACTCACAAAGGAAGGAAGTTCTGAAATACTGGTTTCATTAAAATCTTCACTCAAGCATCAGAATGTTACGAAAGATGAAGGGTCTGTGGCTGAGGACTGAAAGGATCATAATTTTTTGCTACTGTGGTGTGATCTTTATTGTACAAAAGGATTCTTCTGTGATCTGACCCATCTTGATACTCCCATGCACTATCAAAGTGCATGAAAAGTTATTGCACTAGATTAGTTGCAATACTTACTCCTGTATTTTTTATGCATCAGTAGTTTTTTTCTTTGATATCCAGAGATAGCATTCAAAACTGAGAGCCTGTGTTCTATTCTGAATTTCTCTGCCTTTCAGAAACATCCTCTGGTCATCCTGTTCTGCATCTGAAGCTCTGAAATAGCAGCTGCAGTACCTGATTTGAGGGCTCAATTGCTGTCAATTGCTGTTCTTTTACAGCCCCACAAGGAGCTATTTAGTCTTGTTGAGACATAGATTTCCAAGCACATTTACTCAGTTTCATTTGGACATCACCAAAACTGCCTTTGATATAAATCTTGTTCACTTTGATGAGGTTTCCATAGATTCTACAAATATGATTTGACACCTAAGTTTTTTTGTTTATTGACGTCCTCTTATGCTTGTCTTCATTTTGGTATTGTTCCTACATATCATTTAACATTCACCTTGATTATTTTGAGGAATTTTGTGCTGTTTTGTCTGGGATTGCTTTGCTGGAAAGCCACAGCATATTTGAACTGCTGAATCATATGCCGCTGGCAAAGTATTATAAAAAGTGTAAATAATAACTTCAATATCTATTTCCTACTGTATTTACTACCAAGAAACAGAATTTCTCAATTAATTTGATATAATCATCCAGTAAGTATGTTTTGATGATAAAATAGTCACCTGATAATAAGTATACATCAAACAAAAGCTGCAGTTTGCTAATAATGAGATTGTGTGGAAGAACCATGAGGAAACTGTAATGACTGTACCAGCATCAAAAACTCACACCTTTTGCAAATGTTTTATGCCTTCAAATGAACAATGAAGGAAAATGCATGGTGCTCATTGAGCCATCTGAACAGTGTAGGAGGAGCTGTGATCTTTTTGTTAAAGACAAGTTGTGCCTGTCAGATTTGCTGATCTTCTACAGCGGGGTTACAGTCTTGGTGGAAAAAGGCAGGGCAAGTGATGTTATCTACTGAACTTGTGCAAAGCTCAGTTGGACACTGTCCCACACAATATCCTTGTCTCTAAACTGGTGAGAGATGGATTTGATGGCTGGACCACTTGGTGGATAAGGAATTGGCTGGCTGGTTGCACTCAAAGGGTTGCAGTCAATGGCTCAATGTCCAAATGGAGACCAGTGGCAAGTGCTGTTCCTTGGGGTTGGCATCAGGACCTGGTGCTGGTTCAACATGGACTGAGTGCACCCTCAACAGATTTGCTGATGACATCAACCTGTGTGGTGTGGTGGACACGGTGGAGGGAAGGGATGGAGAAGACAAGGTTCTGGGAAGACCTTAGATTCCCTTCAAGTACTTAAAGGGGCTACAAGTGAACTGGAGAGGGGCTTGTTACAAGGGCATGGAAGGGTAGGTCAAGGGGCAATGGCTTTAAACTGGAAGAGGGTAGATTTTAGATTAGATATTCTGAAGAAATTCTCTCCTGTGGTGATGGAGAGGTCCTGACACAGGTTGCCCAGAGAAGCTGTGGCTGTCCATCCCTGGAAGTGTTCAGAGCCAGGCTGGATGTGGCCCTGGGTGATCTGGTCTAGTGGAAAGTGTCCCAGCCCATGGCAGGGTGCTTGAAATGAGATAAGCTTTAAGGTCTCTTCCAAACCAAACCATTCAATGATTCCAAGATTGTGTACAGGAGACAAGTTACAAACTGTATTAAAACAATTCTGAGGTTTTTCTTGTTACTGTCACTCTTGGATGTTTTTATTTGGGAATAATAATGTCTATATGAGAGAGTTTAGATTTTCGGATTTTTTTTAAGTGGTTGTTCTACCTTGAATGTGTACTTTATCTTACCTGGATGAGAGAGTTTAGGCAAGGCCTTAGCTTTTATCAACATGCTATTCCAGTATATGCAGGCTTTTGTTGCAAGATGGCATGGAAAGCTGTGGGACAAAGTAGAATATATTCAGTTTAAAAATTCTGTAGAAAAGCCTGAACTTGTGTGTATGTTTGTAACCCTGTACTCAAGATACTGATGCCATGAGGAGATCTGTATTTTTTTCTCATTTTGCTTATCCTGTTTTACTTTGTTTTTCTGTTTCTGTCTCTTTTCTGTTCTATTTGTACTTTTTTTTCTATTTGTGTTAGAAAATAAAATCAGTGAATTGATTGAAAAAACATGTGAGGTAACAATAAACATATTTTCAGTTACAGCGGGCATTTTTATTATCATTAATAGGGATGTGCTTCTTAAAATGAACATAAAATACTGTCAAAATATGATGACTGTCAGATTGACAATAAATCTGATTTTATGTATTCTCTGTATAGGTACAGAGAATTTGTACAACTGTGTTGTCTAAGTTGTCATAATGATGACTTGGTGAACTGTGATACATTACTCCAGCTGGGGAGAGGCCAGTGTAAGAATATTGGTGAATCAGTGGTTCAGTTTTTCTTTCATTTTATGTTTTCCCCCTAGATTTTCCTTGATTTTACTCTCCTGTGTATTCCTCTGACTTTTTCTCAGCAGTGTGGTTATTTAGGGAACAATCATAGTGTTCATAGAGGTTTTTAGTATAATAAATGTTTTCACATTTAGTTTGGTATAAAATTTACATACATTTGGCCGTGCTGTATCAAATGGGAGTAAATCCTGAGGAGGTGCCCCTGACTTAAACCAGTGTCTTGTGTTATCCAAAGAATAACTTCAAAGCTGATTATTTCACTGAGAGGAACCACACAGGGCAACCCTTTGATTTTCCTTTTTACTGCTCACAAGCTCTGATAAAACAAATTAAAATAAAATTTCTCAAAGACTACATCTTTATATTTTTAGTTGCCCTAATAAAAGAGATCACCTCCACATTTTTGGTTGTGCTATAAAGTGCTTTTCTGTTGAGCCAGTGTGATTACCATTTGCACATTCCTTAGTTTAAAGGAAAAAAGAAAGCTTTATAATGTGGAGCTTGTATCACACAGCCCTGGCATTGTGTTTAACGTGATTCAGTACTGCAGCTGTTTATTCCCTTTCTTCTTTTCTCTGACAACAATTTAAGATGTTTTTGTTTAAAGTGAAACCATGTTCCTGTTATTCACCTACGTTATAAAAATCCTGCTGCATTTGAAAGTGTCATCAGTTCAGCAAATGTTTGAAACAGTATTGAGAATTTAATAGATCTGAGCAGATGGGTCCCCAGTTTCGATCCCTGTAGTGAAAGATGTGCACTGCTGAGAACCTGCCTTTAAACAATGACTATACCATATGTTGTAAAGAAACACATTAAGGTTTGGCAAACTGTTTAAAAAAGTACTCTGCATTGTTCAACCTCTTGTTTTAAGATTGCCAAAGTTATCTCAAAACATGGAACAAATCATTTAAATCAAACAGTTTAGCAGTGCTGATGAGCATTTAACCTGGTGTGTTCTAAACAGCTCTGTGCATAATTGAGAAAGACTCAGAAAATGCTAGTGCTGTATGAAATAGTATGTTGGCAAATCGTTTAACTGGGCTGTCCTGAAGTTTTGTTTGATGTGTGAGAACATAGTCCTCTCACACTGTTTTTATTATGAATGCAGGAAGTAATGGTTATTAGGGCCTGGGAATCCTGTTAATACATATACTTGAATTAACATGTTACCATTGACAGTAGACTTACTTTGTTAGCAAAGAGCTTGAAGCATTCAAGTAAAAAACAATGTATTCAAAGGCCAGTAAAAGATGAAGTAACAACTTATCTTTTAGTGCATAAAAAGTAACCACACACTTAACATGGGATCTCTGATAATCTACAACAGTTGGAAACAGCAGATAAGAGAACGTAAAATCAGTCAAGGCTCATATGAAGAAGTAATGTCATGTAGTAGACAAATGACTTAAGTGGAATAACAGCTGGACTTTCTAGGGTACAAGGTCTTATTTAAGCCTGAACTAAAGCAACTACTGAATATTTTGTTCTGTCTATCAAAAATATTAGCTATCCCTAGACAGCTTAAATCATTTATATGCACATACTGTCATACTTTCAGATTATTGCTACTAGAAACAACTTTTTTTCCTCCTAGTTATCCTCCATTCTGCTCCACAAAGTGATTTCTCTGCTTTTTGGGAGGGAAGTCAGATACACTTGAAGTGGAGAGTCAGTGCCACATACCATGCAATCCCAGTGAGAAGTGGTATGCTTGAGATACAGATCCTTAGAGCCAGCTTGTATGGAATTGTCATCAGATGCAATTAGATACAGTCCAAATTCGTGGCCACAGTGATTGCTGGAGACTGCTCCCAAAGACTCTGCTTCCATAGCCTGTAGCATTTATCCTCCAAGGCTGAACCTGTCATAACTTGATATGGTTTGAATTCACAGTTTGTAGCCTTCACACAGAAAACTTCCATTGTAACTAATATTTGGTATTTTGAACCCTGTTCTGTAGTCCTTAGTAAGTTCTTAAATTTTATTTCCTTCCATCTCTAAGATAATGGTGTACCCTGGCAATCTTCAGGCTGAATGAGCAGTAGTGTTGAATCATGGAGCCCAGTGGGCCATGGTGTCTGCACAGTTGGGCATTCTGGCTCTCTCTCTAGGGGTGCTGTAGGCTGGGTCATTGCTTACTAAGTTATTTAAAGCATCTAACTGCAGTTATTCTTTTAGAATGTTCAATATGTATGGCTTTTGAATGGGAGGGGAAGGTTTGCCTTAGACACAGGTAATAATTAGGTGATGAAGGAATGCACAGGATGTAATAACATGTAACATGTGGGTGGTGCAAGCACATTCATAACAGTAGTGGTGGTGCCTGTGGTGATCTGAGAACCCAGAAGTACAAGCAAGGAAAGGCTTCTAGGAAAAGCAAAATCTTATTTATATGAGTTTTCACCTGGAGAAAAGAATAAGCTTTTGAGAATGCAGGACAGAAAGAGAGATGGTATAGAAGCAGCAAATGTCAACCTGTTTTCCATTTGGGAATAATTACTTTGATAATTTAAATTACTTAATTACATTCAACAGTTTGAAGGAAAAAAGGTGGCAAGGAGGACTGATGCAGCACAGGGAGAGATGGAAGTCATTTGTCACTGGAAGACTGAAGGATGATGATGGAAAACTACAATAAGGAGAAAGTTCAGAAACAAGTTCTAAAAAGAAAAAAAGTGTACTGAGATTGGGAGTTTTATTATGGAAAAATCCACTACTATCTTCTTCCAAAGTAATCCTGTGAATTTTAGTAAATTTTTGTGGGTTGCATTAGAACAGAATTTCTCCACCAGCATCCTTGCCAGACTGTGATTTACTATCTGTGATGTAATTGTCCTCATGTTTGTATTTAAAGTAACTAGGTTCTTCCTTTGTTCTTTCACTTCCTTAAATTGAATGTTTTCTCTCTTTAAGTGTGAAGGCACTTGTTCTTTTATTTGGTGAGAGAATCAAAGCAGCTCAGATTGCATGGCATTGTTTCTAATCAAATGAAAGTAGATAACTCTGTAGTTTGAAAGTGAAACCCAGCAGCGGTTCCAATGAAAGCAAATCTCATTAAGTGTAACTATTTTCTCAATTTATACTGCCTTGTTTTCCATCTCCTTGCAAATTGCTGTTTCTTCCATCTTCTTTTGTAGTTCTAACAAACCAAAATGAAATTAAGCATGCTCTGATTGCATTTACATCATCCAAAAATTCAGTGACTCATATCATATGGAAGGTACATGATCTAAAGACTCAGTTATGTGAACTTGGTAGAAAGTTTGTTGTTTGGTATTACCAATATTTCTTCTTCCAGAACAAATGTGTCTGAAATACTTTCAAAGGAAGATAACTTACAAAATTTCAAAAGAGGACAAGGTTTGAGTCCTGCTTTCTGAAGTGCTTTCTGTAACAATATGATTGTTAGCAAGTATTGATCATTAAATATCTTTGTTAGTGTATATATTTTATTTTTAGTTATGATAAATGTAGATGCCTGGAAATTTTTTTTTTTTTTTTGCCTGTTAAGTGTCCTACCAAAATGAAATACAGTTCTACTGTGAAGCAGGGACAAGAATTATGATTAGCATTGGACACTAGTTGTTGCAAAAATCCTACCAAAAATCTGCTTCTAAGAAATTATAACTCACATTACTAATACTATAGACTTTAATTATGAAATTGATAGAATGACAAGCCTTGGTCTGATTTGCCAATGTATATCATAACCAAAATCCAAATACCTAAGCTAATTTTCAGAGTGGCACTTTTGTTTAAATGCTGGTGTTTGCTCTTGTACTTGCATATGCAAACGCAGAAATTTGTGTCTTGTGATCATACCTGAACCTGCAGAAGAGGTTTTCATATGTAAAGATGAAAGTAGATAATTTGAAAGTACTTCTAGTATCAGCAGGAGGCGAGGACACTAAGAAATGTGTAGTGTTAAATCATTAAGTATTTCTGTGAGCAGTGTTTGTGGAAATAAAAGGATTGTTTAATTGACTCATAACACTGAATATTGTTTGCACCTAATTTACAGTAGATATTCAAGGGCAGCAAGCGAAGATATTTGTGTGCATGTTTATAACACGATCTCTTCTGAACAAACTGGATCCTTCTGGATCAGGTGATGCATGAACTACCAGTTCCTCAACAAGATCAGTTTTACAAATGGTTTAAAGTACCTACATTCTCTTATATGATATTGGGGATTAAGCATAAAATTACTTGTGTAGAAAACTTTGACGGTTCGAGGAAAAATCTAAAAATTTCTCTGCAGAAATGGTTTTTTGGTCATCTGCCACCGAATAACAGCAACCTTTCAATTGATTGCTGTAAGATACTTTTCAGGAGAAGAAAGCTACTGGCTTATATAGTAGGGTTTGCTTTTAAAATTCATACTTGTCTCTCCTCTGTCGGTGTTTGTAGGGTGTAAGTGGTTAAAGGTAACTGGTGCCTTAAGATCTGAATCTCCAATCAATTAATTTTATTTTGGATAATTGCTTGCTCTGGACATCTGGTGTGATTACTTCTATCATATTGCTTTTGTCTCTATTTCCACCAGACGTCTGCCCTGCAGATGTTGTTTTCATTGCCAAAAAAAAATCTAGAAAGCCTGAGTTAGTCTCAGCTAGAAAACAGACTATAGACAAAGTCTCAGTGAACATAAGTCAGTTTGTGGGTCCCATAATGTTAGCTCGTGACATTTGAACTGCTAATTTAGCTATAACTACAAATTGCATCAGGTGCCCTTAAATTTTACTGAGCTAAGAAGTGCTTATTTTTCTTATTTTTCATTCTCTATCAGTTGTATATTTTGCCCCTACCTCATGGCTCCTAAAGATGCTGTGAAACAGCAAGAGCTGTTTCTCTAACATTGGCAAGAGGACATTGTCACAAAGGTGTTTTGAGAAAACATCAGTTCGGAATACTGGTGATAAAGAATATTCCTCCATTTGTCAGATACTGACCAGCTGAAGATTACTCATATAATAATTTTATGAGAGAACCAGAATATTCCTATTCTGCAGAATGCTGGTGAATTTGAAAGCTGTATGAAACAGTGTTATCTTTTAGGTTCTGCTTTAGTTTAAAATTGTTGCTTTTACTATCTACTGCAAAAAAGTCAAATATCCTGTTATGAATTATATGGCATTACAAATCCAGTTTTGGAGTTAGAGAAATGTAAGTCTCTTCAGAGTTCCAATGTTAGTAGCTGAAGTAGACACTCAGACCTGAAATGTGTGCATATTTGCAATCTACAGTATTCCTTCCTCAGTGTGCATGTTCAATTGCTGGAAGAAGTTGCTGAAAGGGGAAGAAAATCTCATTGTATTTTCTCATATCAAATTTACTTGACTATGTCTAATTATATCATGGTTGACTGTCAGCAGAAAAAGTGCTTGGGTAATGTTTTCCAAGAGCATAATAAAAAAATGCAAAGAAAAAAACAGCAGTAGTGGGGTTTTTTTTGATCCCTAATCTGTCTGCATGATAGTGATGTTTCCCTTTCAGTTTCCCTTTTGGATTGTTTCCATTTTTTTTAAAAAACTTTATGCTAAAATACTTCTCCATTTTGCTGTACCCGCTAAGAGTTTCCCATGCCAAACTCCTCTAACTGGGACAATCACGTGACTGTTCCTATTCTAAAAAAAAAAAAAAAAGCTTTGTAGAATTTTCATCCTGAAATATTGTGACTTCTTCTACTGTGTCATATAAAATGCTTAAAATATAGCCCACTTTTTTTTCACTATATTTACTTGAATCTGTGTAGTCCACAGCTGTTGTCTTCACAGCAGACCTTCCAAATAAAATAGCTGCTTCCATAATCTAGAAGCCACAGATTGTCTGCTCTTATATATCAGAGAAAAGGTGTTTTACAGTACTTATTTTTTTTATTATCAAAAGAAGAAAGGAAGCTAGGGAGCCATCAAATGAAATTTGATTTCATTGAATGTTTTTATTATCCAATTCAAGCTCAGGAAGATAATGATTGTAATAACACCATGTCTCACAGGGTTAACTCACTTTTCTCTCCTAATCTTAATTTATTTGCACATTGTAGTCCCTTCCATAGGAAATGTCACCACTTTGTTGCAGCCCAGTGTCACAGTTTGTACAGGATTGTGCAGTTCAGTCTTTCTGTCACCTGGAGGGTCAATACCAAAGGCTCTTGCAGTGGCCACTGCTCATATTAACTTACTTTCTATCCTTCCATCTTGGTAGCTGGCAAGTAAAATGTTTTACAATCTGCACAGTCTGTTTTGCACTTACTAACCCTTTAAGACTCAGTCGATATGTCACAGTCTTCTCTGAAGTGCAAGCCATGATGTACATGAAACAACCCGTCTTGATTTTATTTCTAACAGATCTTATGTGCCTGAAATCAATTCCAAATGTAGGATCTATCCTTCAAGAGGTGGAGGCTTGTTCTTTCATACCACTACTTAACTTGGGGAATCATTCCTTCCCTTGAAAATTTTAATTCCAAGAATGTAAATATGACTTTGAGCTGTGCACCTTAAGTGAACATGATGAACACAAGGTCTCTAGGAGTCAAATTTTTCCATTGCACACTGGAAAAACCCACAAAGTGCTAGCAAGGGAATGTTCTGTTTTCCTCAGTCACTGTCTAGGTCATCAGTTACGTACACATCTCTAGGCTCTGGCATTTAGACACAAAGGCTGTCCTGCAAGTTTCTCAAATCTTTAGCTCTGCCTGATGGTCATTTGAAAGATAAGACAATGCAAACAATGGAATTACAATAAACTGGGGTTGGCCAAAGCTGATCTCTTCCTGAATTTGTTCCAGCTCCTAGAGAAGGCATGTGAAACCTTGTCTCCCTCTTGTATAAAATCTTGCTGTATTAAAGAATTATGAAGAGAAGAATGTGACAATTCCCTTAAAAATTCTAAATACATTGTCTTTGTCTTCTTTCACTAATCTTACCTGTGATTAGGTGTCACAGTTTTGTCTCTTAAATGCCAAACAGATAATAAAGTACATGCTTTCCTTTTGCATCTGTGTGACAACATTTTCAGTTTTCACACTTACAAGCATAGCTTGTTTCTGATACTTTGATCACAAACTCCAAGGAGTGCCTCATCTCTAAGTTTATTGGTAGGAAGAACTGTAAGAATAATTAGAAACTGTCATGCTGCTGAAGTCAAATATTTTTTAAGTAAGTACAATGTATTGTTGTGATTGAAATCCTTTTTCTCTCAGCATAAAATATGTTCTGTCAGTGTATTCCGTGCTTGGCAGTACTCTTAATATTTTTTTGTACTGGGTTCCCCTTTTTGTTGAAGTCTCCCTGTCATGATCCCTGTGCTGTAAGTTATGGACAGTGCTCCTGCAGTCGGCACCTATGTTTTAGTCTCTGCTCTGATAACTCTTGAGTTAACTCAACTGTAATTGAGGCTTTTGCATGTTCCTAAATCATTGAGAATACGTTTTCAGAAATGGCCGGTGATTGAGGGTGCATAGATGGGCATTTCTGTAAGAGTGCTGAAATTATTGGTGCTGAAAGTGGGACGTGGTTGCTGAATGTGGACAGTCCAAATGAACCCAGCTAAAAACCCTGACTCCTATTATCCTGTGTAGGAGGGCAACAATCATGCCACAGTTTCATTCCAGGAATGTAGTTCTGCCATCAGCCTCAGCCTCATTAGCTTTCTGTCTAGTGCCAAATGTAGCAGAATTGTCCTCCTGCTTTCTGTGCTTTCTCATGAAACTGCTTCAGCCTCTCTCACAGAACTCACCGGCCCAGTGCTCCCACTACTAACTTCTTTAAAGCAGTTAAAAAAAGGAAGGAAGTCTCTCTCTTTTATTTAGTTACATTTTTTCTTGATTGTTTATACAAAAAGATGGGTATTCAGACCTGCATTGTATGAGAATTTAACCATCCAACTGATTTCAGTAGGACTTCTCAAATCCCAAAAATTGCGTGTAAGAACAACTTCTCTTGGTCAGACTAAAGGTTTGTCTTGTCTTGGCACTGCCCAGCATCAGAGCACAGGAAAGGAATTGAGAAGACAGTGAGTATATAGTGCTGTTTCCCAAAATACTCTGCCAGCCTCCAGTAGTTTTCAGAGCAGGAACTTCTAAAGCCAGATATGGCCTCTTTGCATTTGATTGTCCAGGCTGGATTTTCTTCCACTAGTTTTATGACACCACTTTTTGTGTCCCAATGAACTTTTAATATCTTTTAGTTCTACATCTTTTAGTTCTTCTTAGATTAGCCGTGTGCTATGAAGCAGTAACTGCTTGAACCAGATGCCCCCTCATTTTTATGTCAGCCTGGTTTTACACTCTTATCTATTTATCTTCTGTGTAATTCAGTAGTTGATTGGTCTAACTGTCTATCTGCAGCTGTAGACTCCTGTGGAAGTTTCTGTTCCTCATACAGAACCTGTTCCATATCTGTGGTGCACATAAACATACATAACCCATGGAAAAGAATCGTGGTGTCGGCACCTTGCCAGATGGAACAGCAAAATCAATTTAATTTATTAATTGATTAAATGGATGATTCCCAGAAAACATTTTATATTCCTGGATTTCAAGCTAATTCTTGGTATTTGAATCCTTAAATTTCTGGTCATGGTTCTTTAATTTGTAAAATGTGAATTACATGTAATTTATCACTTCAGTGTTCAATGCCAATATCTCTGTATTGAGACAGAAATCAGATGGCCTGTCAAGACAATAGAATTCTGCATTGATATTTATGTAGTTATATATATTTATTAAAATATATTAATATTTTTGTATCTCTTAACTTTTCAGTCTGTCTACCTATCTGAACTGGGGTTGCTCACCACTTACTACTCCTTTGTCCTAATAATGGATTCAGCCCTTCACATCCTTTCTCTTATCCTTCAAGTTACCTCTTTTAACCTAACAATGCTTAGTTTCTTGACCAAGAGTTTGTTAAAATACCATTTTTTGTCTTCATAAGCTGGTTTTGTGACTATGTATGCATCAATGTAGAGGAACTGTTACTATTTAAGATGGAAGCTGTCTCAAATTTATGTGTGTTACATTACATAAGATAATTCATGCAGGGGGAGAGAAATGCAGTTCTTTGAGGACTCTGTAGACAGGAAAATTCTTTTGCCAGGTAGTGTGCAGCAGAGTGAGCCCACAGGTGCTGTCAGGTGCCTGCAGGAGGATGTGAGCTGCCTGACACATTCACTTCCTGACCACTCACTGTATGACAGTGAGCTAAAGCCCCTGGGAGACAAATACCTTGTCTTTGTGATGGGGAATCAAATACTGCAGCAAAACCTCCCCAAGAGGAAGACATGAAACTAGGAGAAAGGAAAAAGAATTACAGAAAGGTATTAATTGGAATAAGTTTTTGCCTTGGTTCTCTTCTAAAGAACTTCACTTTTTGGATACATGTGGCAGAATGTTTTTAGACAATTCTAACATATTTTATTCTCCCCTCATCTCTTTGCTGTTCATTCCTTTTTAATGCATTTCTGTTTTCACCTTTTCCTTTCTACCTTACTTTTTATTCTCATCAATCACCCTTTGATAGCTTTATATTTACCTTTCTTTGTTTGGATTAGTTATTGAAAGCAAGCAACTACTTTTGATGTCTCATTAGCACTTCTTGAAGCTTTCTTCTTGCCTCCCAGTTTCTGGTTACAGGAGTGTAACAGTTGTCATGAAACCAATATCATAAATAATGGAATCTGTATGTTTGTGTATCAGATGAATATATAATATTCAGTTCCCATAATTAAGGCAACTGAAAAGGTTTTAGCATATAAATAAAAAAGCACTGTCTGCATTTTAAACGTAGGGAGACGCACACAGGCGGCTTCAGAGCAGCCACGAGCAGAGGTGCCAACAACAGAATCAGATAGCATTGCTGGGAAAAAAATACATTCCTGAGTTTGACATCTGGGTCCTGCAGCTGGAGTGACTGGAAGAAGAAAGGGAAACAGTACAGACTGTCATCAAAAGGAGATACTGGTGCCAAGTGGAAATTGCATACAGATGCCACTTTTTTACTTAAGACAAATAGCTCAGCTATACAACAGCAACATCCAAAGATGTGCTTAGAAGTGCCTGATGGGTAAATGAGCATTGCTTTTTGAAAGTAGAACTGGCTTATAACTAGAGATGTGAGATTTTGAAGTTGAATTTAAAGTTGGATACATTTTAATGTTTGAATAAATAAGCTCCAAAGAATTTTTATGTATTAAAAGGCAAAGAATAAGCATAGTGTATTCCAGCTATTTTCTGAGTAACTCATTGTTTTAGCTTTCCTGCCCAATACTTCACTTTGCAATATATCACTCTTGCTCAGCACATCAGTTAACCACACAGGGCCCACTGTAATCACTCTGCTGAAAAGCCCCAAGTATTTGAAGCAAAAATTAGTCAGAATTACTTAGACAACTTTCCTAGAACCATCTGACTCAAGCGTCTCAACAAAGAAATAATGTGTATTCACAAATAGAATATAAAAAGTAATCTAAACTTTTAGGAGTTGGTTGGCTGATCAATATGATCTTCTGGGGAAGACAGATAATCAGGTAGTGCTGTGTGCTGAGTAATGCCTGCTGTGAATACAAAAAGGTTGTGTGTCCTCTCTGTTGAGGAAACTCTGCAATAATAACAATAATAAGACAGGAAACACAACAGCATAAAATACCAGTAGGGATACTCTGTCTAGAGAAGGTACCAGCCCTAATGAGACTGTGGCTGGATAATGCCACAGAAATAAAGGCAAAGGAGGAGGTAGATTTAGATTTTAGATTTATTTAGACCATGAATTAATGGTCTGAATCCATTGTACAATGGAAAGATGTCCATGTACTGGAATTACTTCTACCCTGTTGATGATTTCAGCAGGAAAGCTGGATAATCCGTGGGTCCTAAGGATTTTCTTGTGTTTATAAAGGTATTCCCATGAAAGTTGTAACATCTTCAGTGTTGCAGATTTTCTGTAAATGTTTAGAGGTTGTACAAATTCCAGCAGGATCAAACCAGGCATCTTCCACAGCATAAATCAACCTTAATTAATAAAACTGTTACATTACCATGGTATCCGATTTTAGAGCTTGAGTACTTAAAGCTTCTCTTTCTGTCACCAGATCTTCAGCATCTACAGGTATATTCCAGGCTACTTTACTAAGAAGAGTAAGTGGGAATGCTTATTTGTGGAGTAAGCAATTGGTGGTTTAGAAATTCTGTCTACTGAAATACTTGAGGAAAAATAATGTAGTTTGGCAGCTAAATAACTTCTTCACTGAAGGACACTTTACATAATATACTGCAAATTGAAAGGAAAAAAAGCTTGAACCCAAATCAATCCTATACAAACAAGACCCTTTCTTGTTTAGCTTGTATTATAACTTGCTGTCTTGGTGCTATCTGAAGCAGCATCAATGGGTCTTGCTACCATTTGGGAAACCTGTGTGTGTTTCAGTCACACATTGTTCTTGCAGGATTTCCTTAGGCTAAACCACAGAAGTGAAAGAGCTCCATTTAAGAGAGTCTGTGAATAACTAGGAAATGAGCATCAAACTCGGCATTATCTGAAGATGTTTGTTAACATGCAGGATGTTCCTTAAGGCCTCTATCTTCAATGAGAAGAGTTTTTATTCAGGATTGCTTTTTGAAAAAGCAGGAGTTCTTTTGCATGCATGTCACTATGGGCCCTACTCAGGCAAAGAATGCTGTTTGATGCTCTTGGCACAGTTTCCTTGGATATAACTGCTATAGGCAGCCTTATTTGGAAAAAGATGATAACTTTTCACTGGTGAGAATGGGCACAACCTTGCATACTCTCCTATAAACTACTCCTGTTCTATTGCAAAGTTGTAACAAAAATCATAAAACCTCCTGGTTCTCTACTGAGGGATCTCTAGAAGAAAAACATTGTTATGGAGAGAAGGCTCTGCACTTTCACCAGAAGATCAACTGTGACCCTTGCCTTATTTTATAAAAAAATACTACATTTTTTGTCTAGCTGAGAAAAAGGAAATACCTTTGTAGAGGCAGTAGTCTCTGCTTCCTCAGGAATGTTAGGCAAAATTATTTGTTATTATACAGTAGAATAACAAACAGCTGGAGAAGCAAGTTTTAGATGCATGGCAGCTCAAAAGTACAACCATGGAGATAAATGAAATTGAAGTTTCCTATTGAAATAAGAGATTATGACCCAAAGTATAATCAGTTGGGTGTGTCTGTGTGCTTGCACAGATATATTAAGAAGACAAACCTGCTTCCAGAAGTATGTTCTTACTTGAGGCCTTGCCTACAAAATTTACACCAGTGAAAAAAATCTAGGAAGTTTTACTGGTGTAGTTTTCTGTAATATTGCCAGAGTCTCAGAAACAGCTTCAGAGAAGAGAAAAATATTAACCTTTAGACTGTGAAATCCTTAAACTGTAAAAGCCATCCACCAAAAAGTTAAGAAAGCATAAAGCAGAACCTTGTTAATTCAAAGACAAAAGGAATCCACTCATACATTCACTCTTGTGTGCTTTGTATGAACATCATCCTCATCTCTAGGGAAGCAAGGGCTTAGAAGAATACAAATGCTGTATTCATGTTTATCTAATTAATTTATAGAGAGATTCCTAACTCAGCAGACAGTTTTTTATATATCAAAGTCAAAGGTCCTAACATATGTCAGCCTTCTTACACAGATGTTATACATTTGATATCTAATAAATAATTAAACATTAAATTCAGCAAAGCTACACAGAATATGGATTTGGCCAATTTAATATTTGGCAATTTGTAAACCAAAAATAATATAGATACCACAATGATTTTAATAAGGCAAATTGAGGTTGTTGACAGAGGAGGCTATGTCAATTTATGTTAATTCAGTGCAAAATCAGGCTGGAATATTGAATATATTACCATTTTCCAGTTTGTGCCCACTGACTTGTAAATCTTGAATGATTAGCTTTTTACTTCTGATGGTTTTATCAACTGTGTATTTAAGATCAAAGCAGATCTTTAAAAAATCTCAGAATAGCAAAAGTTTTCTGTTTACATCATCTTTTCAGCTACTTTAAATTAGCAATGAAGCCACCATGTAGTGTGTATGAAGGTACCTGCACTTGAGAAACAATAGGAGTGTGGCTGAAGTGTGGCTACACCAGCAGATGTGAACTAATTTTTCATCCTTCCCAAGTCATAAACAATTAACTGTTTCTTTTCCGTAAACTCAGACTATTTATTGTAATGTAATGGAACAAATACAAAGCATCTGGAAAGAGAATAATTATAATTAAATTAGTCTTTCCAATTAGAGAAAATGGTGAGCTTTTCCCTTGATTTAGAGTTATAATAATCATTTGTAATCTGATTTAGAAGGGGCTTATGGTTTTATTCATAAAACTGGGAGACATTAGGATTGACATGACCTCTTAGGTATCTAGAGAAATTATAGGTCTACAGAGGTAAGAATATATCATTAAGTCCTGAGCTGACAGCAGTTTTTTATTTGTACTGACCTTTGGTTGGATTAAGTCCAGTCATCAGAAAATAATTCCGTTTCAAGCAGCTGAGCATTATTATCAGGTTTTGCTGATTCAGGATTAAGTGTACCTCAGTGGTACACTCATTAGGATGAGCTGTCTGCTCGCTGATGGAGTTTGTGAAAAGACTGAGGAGGAAAACACGATGGAGCTGTTTCTGTCTGGGGTGTGAATATCGTCCATAGCTCTGTTTTTAGGTGGTACAAAGCTCCGTAGTGTTCTAGGCTCCTCTGACTAGCAGCAAGACTGCAACACATTATGTTTCTAAAAATGATATGGACACTTAAATGTAAACATAACCCTTAAGAAGCTTTTGTAGGTTCCTAGTAGATCTCTTGGTGGTAAAGACAGGATAGTGACAAGCAGTAAAGTAGATCTGCCTAACCCGGTAGGAGTCACAAACAGAGCACTTCTCTGCTTTTTCCGAGGACAGTGCTTACTCCTATAGGTGCTATTTTAATCCTACACAAAACATTGAAGAGCAGGAGGAGGAGCCCCCTTGCAAAGACAATGTCCCTTGTCAAGGGACATCGGGGCAAAAGCTCGGGTTTCCTTGCAGTCTGAGAGCCACTGTCTCTCGGGAGGTGCTTAATCACCATGCTGTTGTATTTGATGGGGTGCTTTTGTCTTGTGAATCCTTTTGAAAATGTTGAACTTTGCATAAATAAATATTCACCAAGTCGGAGAGAGACTAATTCTATAGCCCAGTGGTCAGGACAGGCGGGATGGAAAAAGGGACAGGTAATCACAGCTGCTTCCCTGGCTGCATTGTTATTACCTCGCCTAATACAACCCAACAGCACAAGTGGGCTCAGTCAGTGTCACCTCAGCAGTTCAATGCCATGTTGCAGTTCAGAAAGATGCACCTTCAATTTCCTTTCAGGACATGGCTTGTAGAGGGCACAATGGGCCCCAGTTTGGGTGGCAACTGAAAGAATACATGTAAAGTGTATTCTACTAAGAACAGAGGATTTTAAAATGAGTTCTGAAGAGATATGAAAATCTTTGTTCTCATTATTTAATTGTTACTGAAACTGTGAATTGTTACTGAAACTGAATGAATTAATGAGATCTCTTTCAAACACCTGGGTAGCAGAGTAATCTTAAATATCACAAAGGATCTTGTATCCTTCATCTGTTGCAGTTTTTATTACAGAGTCCCCACAAAGTGCTTAATGAGGAGATGAAGTTTCTTAATTCTCCCTCCACATTAGCTTGTAGGAAGAAGCAAGTGTGAATTTGTGGTTCCATTGACTGTTCTCTGGGCTGAAGTATGATTAAATTATTGGACTGGTGAATACACTACGCTGAATATTCATACAGATGCTATGCTCTCCCTTTTATTGCAGAATATTAGGAGAGCCATTGAAACTGTACAATCTGAGCATATTTAGTCTGGCTTAACATGACTGGGCTGACTACATTTCAACTTAGTGAAACTAAGTTTGCCTTCGAAGCAGGGATCTAATGTTTTTTCCTAAGCATTCTCATACCAAGAGGCAGCTGCTTTCCTTAGTTGATAGGTTAAGGAGAGAATCACAGCATAACACTCAAACTAAGTGCTTTGCTGTGGGTTTTTTTGGTGTTTTGGTGTTTGTGGGGGTTTTTTGTTTGTTTGTTTGTTTTGGAGATTGTTAAATGGGAAAAGATCTGCTCTCTGCTTTTCAAGTATTCTGCTTTTAAAAATTGCACTAATATCCACCTCATTCAAAAAGCCTGTAGACTCTATATATGAATATGGAATTGCACTGTGTCTTAACCAAGAGCTGCATTAAATCTGATGAGCAGTATAGTCGAGAACATGATTGATCATTGAGATCTATTACAGGTCTCTTTAGTTCAAAACACTGTTATTCAAGACCTCTTTCCTGAGCTTTGTTTCAGGGAAAGGTGTTCTGCAGGACCATGCTAATGTAGTCAACAGGTAATGGTATTTTACTTCAGGAGCAGATAGGGCTCACTTCCCTTAATGAGGGGCGTCTATTCTCTCCATAGTTTTTCAACCTCTTGCCCCCTACCTGAGAACTCATGTGTTTGTTTAACAGTTTGGCTGTTTACTTAAGGAAGTTTTGACAGGATAGCTAAACTGGTCTAACAACTTGCTGGTCCCAAAAGCCGGGGTCCCACTTCTTTGCTCCCCTCACAGCTCTCAGGCACATGAATCTGCCCTCACTCTTGCAATTGCTCTGATTTTTGACTTCTTAGTGAGACAGTTCAGTTCACTGTGCTGGCTGAGATCCATTCACTTCCTTCTGTTCATTTTCTGTGGCTGGTGGGCTTTACAAAACTGGAGTCGAACTAAGACCTTATTGCTGCGGAAAGAAAAACTGAAAAAAGTAACAACTTTTCTTTCTTTGCTTAGCTGTCTATCTGATTACTTTTTAAAAAAGTCTTGAGTGTAGTCAGCCCTGTTTCTGAGCTAACTTCATTAAAATGGTACAAAATGCATTTAAAAAAAATACTGTCTATTTATGTCTGTCCAAAATGAAGTGTGACTTATTCAATAGATAATGCACAACAGGCAACAGGTCCACAGGGTTTAGAATCAGAGTACTGAAGATATCAAATGAAAGGATTAGAAGAGGCAGGGAGGGAGGGAAACTGAAGACCTTCCCAACAGAGGAAGTCAGCTTCAAATTCCTGTGAAACTCCAGTCTTCAAGAGCTGAACTGTTTTGCCAGGGAGTCACATGAGCAGAGGTTTAGGGATGTGCATTAGTAGGAGTAAAGGAGAGAAGGAAGGGGACTGTGAGGTGTGAGGTGACTCCTTTGTGTCCTGCTGATTAGCAGATGAGCTCAGTTACTTTGTGTCAGTGCTGTTATTAGTGCCCACTTCCCTGTGGGAAATCTCTGTTAGGGGATGACCTCAATGGAGTTGGGTTAGAAAGAGAGCAAGAAAAGCAGGGTGGGGGCACGACCTGAAAGGCCTTGGAAAGGAAGGTGGTGAACACTGAAGGGTGGGGAGGACAGGAACTCTACCTTTCCTTTGCTGTCAAATTAAATCTAACGTGAACCTTGCCCTTGTACAATAATCCCTTCTTCAGACTCTTGCTTCTCTTATCAATGCATTCCTGTCCTGAGTTCCAGCAGTGACCTTAACACTTTCATGAGATGTCATTCCTCCCACAAGGAACAGGAATAACAGATTTCAGAGTCTCAATGAATCTAATATTGGCAAGACACATCTATTGCCATCACAATAAAGCATGTCTGTAAAAATACCAGAATTGCTCTCTCGGTTCCCACAGATTTTAGAGATGGAACTGATCTGTGGATGCTGCGGCCCCAGTTTCATCTTCTACTATCAAGCATACCAACATTTCTCTCTTTGGTGTACTCATGTTCAGGCTTGGCAGAATCAGTGTTTTTAAACACATTTTAAATACTAAATATTTTTCCCAAGGAAAAAAAAAATATATATAAGCCTAAGAGAGGACAGTATTGAAATGGAGCAGCCATAAGAAAGATGATGAGAAGTTATAAAAGGAAAGTTAAGGAAAGATGTTCTACTTGAACTTCTCAAGTTTGTTTTGTGTTATATCTGTTGAAGGGTGTCACAGATTAGGATTATCACCAGTGGGAATTATTGCTGTCTGGTCTTACTGTAGCTTGCAGAGAGCCAAATTCCTGGGCAGCTCATGTTCTTGAAGCTGTGCTGGTATTAGTGGTGACACTGACAGGCAGGTAAGGAGCCTCCTCAGCCTTCCTTATACAGCCACATTACCAAGTTCCAAATAAGAAAGAACCAAGGAAGTAAACAAATTCGTGCTGGTATTGCTCTTTAAGAAACTTGAGAGTAAAACCAACCTTTGAATTTAAATTTTTCATACAATACAGAAGTAATTTATCTTTCAGCTAAAGAAAAGCAGATGTTGGAATGGAAATACACGTAAGAAGACATAGAAACAGTTGTGAAGGCTGTAATTTTTTTTTTTACAAAGTTTCTTTTTACTTCTTTGTGTTTCTCCTGGATGTTTTGTGTAGTCTTAACAGAACACAGCCATCAAAAATTCTATAAAGGTATATTTTTCAAGGAACAGTTAAGTAGAAGCTGTGAAAAGAAGGTAGTAGGAATAAAAGGCAACATCAACAGCGAAAAAGTCCAAGTCAAAACCAAACCAGAACAGAAGCCAAAGAACTCTTTGCAGTGTAACTCTTCAAAAATCCATAATTACTAATTACTCTGACATGTTTGTGTGGTGAGAATCTGTTCCTGGTGTGAATTCCAAAGGACAAGGATATTTTAAATGTTGACCTATTTCTTTCAAACACTGTGCCACTGAAGACAAATTGCTGCGAGACCGTTGCTAGCTGGGTATGCAAAGCTTGCAAGCCCTCAGTGAGAGAAAATAATTTTGCTGAAAATTTATTTCTGTTACGTTCAGCAGAAGGGTTCCACCTGCTCCATACTGAAAGATTTAGTTTCATGTACATCTCTGACTGCAAGTGGAATCAGTAACTTCTAATCTTCATTTGTAATTGATTTGGGCTGTAAAGCTGTACACTTTAGGAAGGATATTTCTTTAGGTACCCTGCTGTCTCCGAATTCAGTCGGAGATTGTCACTGAAGCCATCTGTCCTTCCAAGAAAACAGTAGTTTTAATCAATACCTGCTACATGTATAATGAACCCTGACTCCTCTGAAGTCAGTGGTAGCTGTGCTGGAGCCTGGATCACTTGTATCAGCTACTGAAGACGGTGCTTGTAACCTCCATCATTATATACCTGTAGATATATTTATGTTACATATTCATAAATAAGCAAACACAAAGTACGTTTATAATCAGCGTCTATTAAAATATGTTTTCCAAAACAATAAGTATAGCATTGTTTTATTGTATGTCCTGATAGAACCAGAATGGTGCAAAGATAGTAAGAGAATTGTTGTCAAAACAATTTCTCTTTAAACTTCACCCTGTTGAAGATGAAAGATTTTCAGAGAAAATTAAAAGAATGACAGAGAAAGTATTACCTAAGGAGAAAGGATTTTAAGAAATCTGTGCCTTCTTTATAGGCAATAATCCCAGTGCTCATGTAATTTCAATTGACACGTGATTTATGGCTGTGAAAAGGAGTCTGTATAGCTCTTTCAAAACATAAAGTGAGGGAGTGGCATCCTTTGAGCAAAAACCTCTGGGGCTCTATCTGCTTAAGTGTTTCCTAAGTTTCAGCACTATGAGAATATGAGAATACTCCATTGTTAGGAGATTTTGGGGGCATGCCTGGATCAAGGAAGTACTTCCTCGTCATGCTGTTTCCTTTCCCAAACAATGTAAAAAATGGCCTTTTCAACCAAACATCTAGATGTGGTCACTTTGTACATTGTCCAACTAGAGCATAACCATCGTGAGATAAACCATTCACTTGCATGAATGGCTCCATGTTATTCCTGCGACTTCCTTTTTATTTTCGTGGTGATTTTGTTTTGATTTATGTATATGCATAGAAGTTCAAGCCCCTGTATAATGACTGCGTTATAAAACTGGCCGAGAAAGCAGCAAGTGACTCCCCCTGCTCACTGCCTGCAGTGTACATTTACTGGGGCAGCCTCACTACAGCCCTCAGCTTTTCACATGCTCCTCGGATGTGGGCTTCGTACCCCCTGATCAGACAGAGTAAAAACACACCTACAAATAATGGATCACCACTCAAGCAATGGGTTACGGTGGCATTTTACCTCACTGCTTTAAGTGTTCTGACTTCACTTCCAAACAGCATTTCAGGAAGCAGGAGTAAGTTCGTGTACATGCTCTGCTCTTGGTCTAGCTTTGTATGATCCAAAGGATTTCTAGCTAATCTCAGGCACTCGAAATGTGTGCATTAGAGTATTAGGTGAATATCCATGTTTTAGTGCTGCATTGCTGTTGGCACATTGCAAAATCCATAGCAAAATACTTAGTGCCTGAATTCAGTGGAAAAAAGTCTTTGTAAATACATTATAAATCTTTTAAACCACCACGTAACATTTTAAACTGGTTTGTAACCAATACTCAATGCTTTGTAACCAAACTCACATTTGTTCTCTGTTCTGTCTTGAGTTGCATATTTAAAATTACTTGGACACAGCTATTTTATGACTTCAAGAAAGTGCTGGGACTATGCATTGTGTAAATCTTGAAGAATGTCATGATTATTCTGTATGCGAGAGAGGAGTAATCTGGAAAAAGACTTGGAAAGTCCCTTCAAAAACTTTGGAAAATTCTTGGTCTGTGTGGACTTGTCCAATGTATAAATCACAAATTTAGATTCATTCACCTTTGTTGCTGAATTTACACTTTGAGAAATGCATTTACAGGGGCTACTTTTGCTTCGCAAAGATGTAAAAAGTCACAACCTCAACAAAAAAATCAGCTTAAAGATGATTTTGTTTTGAAATTAATATTTTTACTAACATGGTATATTTGGAATAGCTTAGTGAATTTGAGAGAAATTTGCCTTATTTTCTCTGACTTACTCATAGGTAAAAAGACAGAACTGGATTCATAATTTCTTGCTATGTTTCCCCATGACAACTTCATCCAATTTGAAAACATTTGTTCTGTCAACAGTACAAATATATATTATATTTCTAGAGATATAAAGTTATTTAGAAATAAATACATGTGGATTGTGACTTATTTTTCTTGCTGAAGCAAACCCCCAAAGAACTTGACACTCCTTTTCAAGACAGTCTTCTGTCCATAGGTTCATTAATTCTACAGAGAACAATGGCAGTTTTATAAAAATCATCCCTCTGGGGCATGGGTTTAAGTTTTTTTAAATTTTACTAATTAATTTTCTACACAAATTCTTTCTGTTGTTTGTTTAGTGTCCTTTTAGTGGTCTTTGGCAGTAACATGACTGCTGAGTTTATTCTCTCTTGCACCCTCTTTCCTGTTAACTCTGCTTGAGGTAGCAGTTGGTTGACTGAAGCATAATGGAAATAATCTAAGTTAATGCTGGGGGCTCTAAACATTTCCTCAACAAATAAGCAGCAGCGTGTTGATAGCCTGTAAGTATTTTATAAGTGCAATTAAATCACAGTGATTGATTGGGCTGGGGTGAAAACCAGAATCATTTAGAACAGCAAATTCTTCACCAGGAAACCCTCACTAAATTAAGAAAACACACAAATGAACAACAAAAATAAACCATTTAAGGAGTTCTGCTCCTATACCACATTTTCCTCATTTCTCAGCCCTGTTTAGGAGGAACAACTTGATCAAAGTGAGACCTTTTGTTTCTTGAGAATGCTTCTTTTCTGCTGTTAATTTATGTTGAGCGAAAACACGCATTAGAGTTAACTGATCTAGAAGTTTAGTTGCTAAAAGCGGGGGAGGAAATGTGTCCTTTTCATTTTGTCCCACTTTTCTCTCCCTTTGCCTCGCTCCCGGTTACAAAATCTTGCACTTTTGTAGTACTTGTTGGACTCCTCATAGAATGCATCCAATTCACTAAATTGCTGGAAAATTACCTATTTTCTGTCAGGTTTTGTGCTGGTTCAGCACTGAATTAGCTCAACACAGAATGAGATGATTACTACTGTCATTGCAAAGGAAGGAGTGCAGGATGCAGCCAAGGTTGCAGCCTCCTCACTGGGGAGAAGGGAAGTTGAAAATAGAAAGGTCTTGTATTAATGAAAATATCTAATACAAAACATGGAATTTAATGTATAGCTTAGCATAGTGGTAATGGCTCCACAAAGTCACTTTGGGTGGGTCCTTTGCCTGTGAAAAATTTGGTAATACCCCTGCAATATCCATGTTGCCTGTTTCAGTTCTGTCTGACTAGTAGATACTTTTTTTTTTTTTACTTCTAGGTTATTTTTTGTATTTTTTATATATATAAGTAACAGTTGTGTTTGTTTTGTTAATGCAAGTACAAATACTCTCAATGGCTGTGCTCTCTTGGGCATTCATTACTTCTGAATGCACTCTACTAATGTGAAGACATGACTAACTAGACAATTAAGATTTCAGCACTAATTATTGGTAATCCTATAGTCTGGCTGATTCCTCCTAAAAATATTTTCAAGAACTGGCACACATTCTGTGTTTTTAAAAGGAATGTGAAGATTGTAATATTACTTTAAGAAAATCTAAATGTAGACAGGATAGGGAAAGCTCCACAGAGGAAAACCACTTCCCTCCCTCAGAGCAGATACACTTTAATAGCATAACTTTATTTCTAATCAAAAATTACTTTGATTCAGCTGCATTTGATTATTCTTAACATGTGAAACTAAATTTAGAACCACAGCAAAGGCAGAAGAAATGTAGGATTGACTTTGTACACATGGCATAGAGGTTAGGCACTTGTAGTAATCAGAGTTTGACTCCTGAGGCTGTAAACTTTAGCAATTGCTTGCATAGATTGGTTTTCACTTGTAGATATTTTGCCTCAAAAAGTTCTCTAAGTGACAGTTAAAGTAATTCTAAATATGATATTAACTGGAGCAAATGTATTCTGGTGAAAAAAACATATGACATGGAACTCAGGTGTCAACTGAATAATCAGTATGTACTGAAACTCATTTTCCTGCTTTTCACAAGACATGCAATTTTCTAAGACATTATTGTGTATTTAGAATTGTAAATAAAAGCACTGAGAAAAATTCACCCAGAAATGAAAATACCACTCAAAATAACTTTTTTTCATAGACTTTTTATTTTACCTTTAACAGAAAATTTTGCAAACCATCAATTACTGAAAATGGAGGGAAAAACCCTAGCATGTAACAGAGGAGGCTTTGGTTATAAGTGCCATTTCTACAGCAGAGTTAAGCTATTGTAAACCAAACATCTTGTAGTAAGGTAAAAATATCCAGCCAAACTTTTAAGAATAACAGCAACACCAAAAACATTTACATATAAACAACAGAGAAATATTTTCTAAACTTTTAACAGTCACTTTGCTACAATCCAAAGTGTTTAGTTCACATATCTATACATACAGACAGTCACTAAAACTTTTGTGAACCAACCACTTGTCCACAGGACCTGCCTAGACAGTTTGTCATCAATACGAAAGGTTTTTTTATATAAATAAGTCAATTAAACTTCACAAAGACTAAAAGAAACAATATAAAATTCCAACTGTAAATAAATCTGTACATTATGGTCAGTCTTATTCGTCTGAAATCCTGCACACCTTTAAAGTGTCTCTTTATAAAATGATGGCAAGGAGCAGCGTTAGCTGGAATGGAAACTCGAAGACTCTGACTCTGTGGAAACAGAAGAATGTCCTGCACGTTTGCCTTTTGAAAGGATCTTGAGGCTTGATCCTCTGCTAACTGATGTCAAGGCATTTTGAGCTGATGTTTTGAACTTGGCGCCCAGGAAGGCATACAGAATTGGATTCAGGCAGCAGTGGAAGAATGCCAGGGCTTCCGTAATGGAGATCCATTTGTGCACTATGGTGTCCAAGCTGCAGCGGTGCCTGATGACTCCCAGCAAGATGAAGGTGTCGATGCTGATGCCGATATAATATGGCAGCCAGCAGGCAAAGAAGGCCAGGATGAGGATCACCGTGGTCTTCAAGGCTTTGCGCTTCTGGTGGCCTTTGGAGTGTGACAGCTTGGATATGATAATACAGTAGCAAGTCAGAATTATTAGACCAGGCAAGACAAGTCCCACCAAGATATGCTGGAATCTGAACGAGATCTGCCAGTTTTCATTAGGGTACATGCGATCACAGAAATACTTTCCTTCTCCTTCACTGGTACCGGCAAAGATTATATCGGGCACTGTGAGAATGAAAGCTGGCAGCCACACACCTACATACACCACCTTCTCAGCCAACAGCTTTCGTGGGCGCTGGCTGTTGGTAGCGTGGACTATCGCCAGGTAGCGATCTAAACTTATGAAGGCCAAAATCAAGACACTGCTGTAGAGGTTGACTGTGTAAATGACATGAACTGCCTTGCACAGAACATTCCCAAAGTACCAGCTTATGGCGGCATCCACAGACCAGAATGGCAAGGTGATGACAAAAAGGAGGTCAGCCACAGAGAGGTGCAGCCTGTATTTATCGGTCATGCTTCTTTGCTTCTTCTGGTAGCCCATAACAATGATAACCAATCCATTGCCAATTATTCCGGTCAGGAAGATGATGGAGTAGATTGTTGGCAAGAAGATTCGGTTGAAATCGGCATTCTCTTGCTGGAAGCATGGCTCTTCATAGTCTCCATAGTCACCCGAACCAATCTCATCCGTGCCGTTTTCAGAAAATTCAATTAATAACCCAGATGACAGCTAAAAAAAAAGGAAAAAAATAAAATTAGATGTTAGCTCCTCTGCAAAAACTTGTTCTATATGACAATATGTGAAGAGATCCTTGAACAGTCTCTACTGTCAAATGGGCAAAGAGATGGGAAAATACAATGTTTACATATACATGTAATGCACAGCAAATAAGAATAAGTTTAAATACTTCCTTTGTCTTTCTCTGAGGAGTAAGATCTTGCTAGGGCAGGGCATGAAGGAGCAAAGAAAGATAATGGCTACTCCCAGAAATATTGTTGGTTCTGGACACTTCAGTGCTCTTGTAAGATGGACACTACAAATGGGAGAGCCCAGAAAGTGCCAGATGCAAGAAGTCTGTCCACACAGAGCATGACATATCACGTTTAACTCCTACAATAGAGGGCTATAAAAAAATTACTTAGAAATGCTGCTGCTCCAAAGTCCCTACTCATTAAGAGGATGGGGTCAAGGAGAAATAGAGAAGGTACCCTCGGCTGATGTAATAAAGGATAAATAATAGCAAGAATTCCCTGCTGAGAAGCAATTGACAGCTCCACACTCAGACAAGGGANAAGGGAAAAAAAAAAAAAAAAGACAAAAAGCCCATAAAGAAAGAAAGAGAGAGGTGACCTTGTTTAGGGGAACTCAAACCGCGTGAAGGGTCACCACGGTGGGCCACGTTCTCTCCCTTTGTTCCCCACCCTCTGCGGTTGCGGGGCAGGGGCTGAGGGCGGCCGGCGCGGGGCTGCAGCCAGACGGACCAAGTGAGCATAGCGGTGGAAAAAGGAAGCGAAATTTGGTGAGGGCACGAAAGCGCGTCAGGAAACCACCAACGGTTTTGGCCACGGCGTAAAAGCAATACTGGCGGGAGAGTGCCATCTGGCTATGTGCAATTCCTCAGGTTTTCACATTTTTTTTGTCAATACCCTGAGTACCGCGGACCCCCGTGCTCCGCGCAGGGCGCGCCCAAGAGACCCGCAGCGCTTCACACGCGGAGGGCACCGGCTCCACGCGGGCATTAACTGCGACCCTAAAGTTGGAACTTGCCAGAGATCTCCTTTTTGCCCCTAACTGCTCTCCAAACCGAGGCAGAGGAGTTGCCTCCGTAAGAGTGGGACGCCCCTTCGTTTCCCTCGAGGAGCGGGCGGGACGGCCGGGCGCTGCCGCCGCTCCCAGTCCCGCCGGCAGCCCGAGGTCTGGGCGCGCACCGGGGCAAAGGGATACCATTCCCTGGAGTCAGACCGCTCCAAACTTCCTCGCCTCTTCCCCTCTCATCATTCCCGCGGCGCTAATTGCTCTGTCGGCGTTTTACAGTCCACAAAGGTGCCACATGTCACTCTAACTGACGGCCGAGCAGCAGAGCCCCAGAGAAGGAGCGGAGTCCTGCAGCTGGAATTTGCAGTGGCTGCAGCTGTGCCAAGGTCCGAAGCGCTGCAGGCAGAGGCAGCAGCGGCCGGGGCTCAGAGGAGAGCCCTGTCCGTTCGCGCCCCGCAGACCCCTCCGCTGTCCCGACCCCCGCCGCCCGCAGCCTCCGCCGAGGGCACCTTTGTTTGCAAACAGCGCGCACATGGGCAGCCGGCCGCGCTCCCGGCACTTACATCCAGGCTGTCGAGGCTGCTGTCCATGCTCAGAGCCATCGGACGGCTCCGCGCTCTCAGGCTGTTGCCGCTGCCGCGCCTCTCGCGGTGACACCACTCGCCGCTGCACCACACACGCCCCGGCTCTTCTGGCGGGACGCGGCTCTTTATACAGGTCCCCCCCGGCTGCCCCCCCGCCCCCGGGGCAGCCGCTTCTGGCTCCTCCCCGGCGGTGTCGCCGCGTTCTCGGGCTCCGGGCGGGCGCCTCGGGCCGCTCTTTGTCTGCCGCCCCGGGCATGGGAATTGCACTTGCCCGGCGCGCCCGCGGGGACCACGCTCCTCACGGGGGCAGTTGCCCCCCTGTGATTGATGTGTTCATACAAGCAGGCTTTTGAATTTCTCCTCAAGAACATTCTTTGAAGTGTGTTGTAGAGCCCTGTGTTGCCATGGGTACCCCAGGCGGGCTCCGAATGAAGTCACTGGTCCAGGAGTCGTGCAGGAGGAAAAGCAGAGGTCCTGTATACCATTCAAAACACTGACAACTCTGTCCTCAAAGTTCTCTCTTCCCCCCTGCTGAGGAGAGGCAGGAAGCAAGGGCTGGTCCCTACTGAGAGATGAGAGGTTCTACAAACCTTTCAGGGACTGCAGGTTGCCCTCTGAACTCCTCTGGCACCTGTAGGTGCACCCCAAACAAAACAAACAAAACCAAACCAAACAAACAAACCCGAACAACAACCAAACACACACACACAAACCCCCCCAGATCAAACCAAAAAACCAGACACATACACACACAGAAACCTCAGCAAAACAAAAAAAACCCCAAAAAGACCAAACAAACCCCCAAACCCTGAAATTATTTATGTAGAATATATATATAGCAATCATAGAATAGGTTTGCAAGAAAAAATCAACCCAAATATAGGGGCAAACAAAACAGAATAGTTGTTTTTCTCTGCAGTTATCTCTGGGGGGTCTCAGTACTGTTAATATCCATGTAGGCAAATTAATTTGCAGAAAAGATTTTGATTAGCATAGTGAGTCTTGTGTGTGTGTCCCCCCTCAATTTCACAACTCACAACAAAAAGTTATAGTGAGTAACTATATTGGGAGTGATTCATTCAGTTATATAGACTTACTCTTTACACTTGATTTTTGTAGTGGAAAGAAGAAGGGAGAGAATATTCTTTATGTATTAACAATGTGCTCAAATTACCACAGTGGCCTCAAGGGATCATAGAAGTGAAACTTTGACCAAACTTTTATTCTAAAATGCCCCTATTATCAGTTTACATGCTCTGAGTTAGTTGAAACACTGGTTTCAAATGCAAATATTATTTTCAAGTATTTGACAAGAGTTGCTATCTTACTCTTCTTTTAACAGCTCTAGAATTCTTTCTCACACCCTACAGTGAGTATGAATTTGGTTATGATTAATAACCAAACACTGTTTATCTTCAAAACATGCTATGTAAGGTATGATCTATAATGTGATTGTGTACTTTAACTGCATTGTAATTTGATAGTAATTCATAGTTTGTTAGCAGGTCTGGAATATCACATACAAGTTGCATTAAAAGCAAACTGTAATTGAATCATCACAGAATCATCACAGAATGTGCAATACAACATTAGATGACCAGGCAGATAAATGAGCAGTTGAGGGATTTTTGTCTACAAATGAGTAGGATGATGTCTAAATAATCATCTTTCACTCTTTCACTTACGGGGGATGCCCAGCTCATAGCACCAGCAATTGCCATGCAGTTTTCAGCAGGGATGTGGTGCTGGAAAGGTTCTCCAGCCTGCTCAACATGCAAACCTGTGAACCAGATTTGCAGAAATATGAATATTGAACAGGCTCTAGAAAACTAATCAGGACATGGAGCCACAAAGAGGGGAGGTGAGCTTTAAGGAAAGATCGGTTTTTACCTTGCCAAAAATTCATATGGGTGACAGATGTGTTCTTTGGAGCAATATTTTCATCTTGGAGGGGCATAGATGATTAAACATCGCTCTTTCTCTAAGTGTGCAGTGCAAGACATTAAAATGTGCTCATAATGCAGGTGACTTGTGGCAATGGCTGCAGATGAGCAAAAGATAGAATAGAATAGAATAGAATAGAATAGAATAGAATAGAATAGAATAGAATAGAATAGAATAGAATAGAATAGAATAGAATAGAATAGAAATATGTGAGGGTTTTTGTTTGACAAGTTTGAGAGTTGCTCTTCGTTGGGGTGGAGAGCATGGAGTGCATTGACATGTGGGAAGGGATGCACAGAACTGTGAGTGCAGTCGCAGTCCAAGCAGACAAATGTCCCCACAGCTCCATTTTATTGTACAGATAGACCTGTAACAGCAAAATATATGATGTAGAAATGGATTATGTTAATTAGTGGGATATGGGACAATTACTCAGTTATTTGTGTTCATAGATAGCCTAAGAAATTCTGAACGGAGGAATGGTTCACTGGATGAGCCCTGAAGCATGGTAGTGCTGAGTGAAGGGAAATTTGGGGATGATACTGATCTGATGAGATGTTACTGAGGCTTGTTTGGATGAAGGTCCACTAAAACTGTCATTCACACTGCTGCTTTGTTATCTATGATCTCTTTTGTTTCCCCTATCAGAAAATCCATGTGAAAACTTCCTTTGTTGCACAGGGGACCATCCAGGGCAAGTTAATGATTTCCAAAGTGATAAAAGAAGGGAGCTGTTTCTACAGAGCATGTAATTCTGAGTCAGCTACAAATCTTCTTGAGACAGAGCTAGCAAATAGCAATTTCCAAGCTTATGTTTTGCATTACATGTTTTTCTGGTCATAGAATTACTGTGAAAATCAGACCCTTCCTAACCCATGTAATACATGTTTTTATTACTGAAAACACTCCTCCTAAGAGTCAAAATTCTACATGTTCTTACATTGTTATACTAACAGTACAATTCCTCAGGTTGTGAATCATTAACTATTTTTCTTCTAAAAAGAGGCATAAGTGATGGTCATGTATGAGCAAAGTAGTTACTAACAAACCTTTCTAATGGTAAAAATACTCTTTTGATTCAGCATCCACAGGACTAGAAAAATAAGTTGCATTTTATTTTATCACGATACTATGTTAAATGATTTACTTAATCCGAAGGCTTCACAAGTGCCTTTAACAAAGTCAACTTTTAGCCAATAAAACTCTGATGTGACCATTTTCTGTGGGCAACACCTAACACAAAGGAGGTATCATCCTTAGATTATGTAATGTATTAATACCACCATGTATTAATTACAATGGTGTATTAATAAATTGTTTGGGGGTTTTTTTAGCGTCAATGGAGCTATACTTTCAGGACACAGAGAAGATTGTATCATAAAAATACATAAGCAGCAATATGGCTGAAATAGCTGTACTATATAGTAGGAAGTGAATAATTTTCAAATATTCACTGATTTTCTCTGTGCATGTCAATTCCTGTACTGAGAGCCTTCTGAAAGTAGAGTGCTATCTGAAAAGTTAACAGAAAATGTTCTCAAGAGTTGGAAGGCATCAACTTTGAGTAGTAGATTTTTCTATTGTAAAAAGTATTCCAGGGAACCGCTGTGGGTTTGCCACTAGATGAAAAGCAGTTTCCTGATAAAACTCCAAAGTTTATTACAATACACTGGATTGACTTAATGACAAATGGGTCTTCAAGTGGCCTGAAGTTGTATACATAGAGAGGAAAAGGATATACTCTCCCTTTTCCATCTGATCTTTCTGTTGAAGTGGGAAAGGTATCAATCTTACGCCTGTTAGAATGGTTACAAGCAGTTTGCTGGGGTTGGATTTCAGTTAATGGCTTTCTTTGCTCTTGGTTCTCAAAGCTCTCTTTCTCCATTTCTTCCTGCCTGTGCTGCAGTGGAAAAAGCCTACCAACTGTTACCCTGATCCTGGAAGGAAAGTGCCCCATTTATGGGCAGGGTGCCACCTACACTTACTAATTTGAAAGCACAAAGACAAAATAAAACCTGTGAAAGAGCAGGACATATCTTTCAATTAGCATGTTACATTGTCACAGAAATAAGTCCCTGTATGAAAGGAATGATACTTGAATATCAGAACAAAAATATAGGAAACTCTTAATATCAGTATAAGGCAACAAAGTGCTAGCAGCACAAGCCCCAGGTTTCTCTGTTTCCTTGCTTTTAACAAGGGCGATTTATTTTGTTTCCTTTAAGTATTGCCACAAAGCCAATATGTCTAAAGTCAGCACAGAAAAGTCATGAGGAAAAAAAAGAAGTCCTGTCTTCTAAAAAGAATCATAGTGACTCTTGTGTTTTAATCCCACCTCCATCTGTGGCCTGCAGCAAATCACTTAACCCTCTGACTGTGTTCAGCCAACTGTAAAATGGGGATAACAATACCTACTTACCTACCTCAGAGGAGACTCGTAGGGATTAATTGGTTGATGTTTGCAAGGCACTTTGAAGACAGAAAGTGCTTAATTTAGAGCCTGTTGAAATTATTGGTGACACTGATCAGCTAGAATTCAAAGGGGACCAAACTCATTAAGGTTCTGATCTTCCTCCATTTGGCTGTGTTTATGGGTTAGCAGATCTCACTGCATGCGGACAGTTTATTGTTTGTTTGGAAGCAGAGTAGACTAAAAAGATGCTTTGAACAACTTCGTTAATCCTTCTAAAAAACATGTCTTCATTTGCATATCTCTGGAGCTGAAGGGTTTATCTTTGATGACTCTATAGCAGAACACTTCTGGAGACATGGACTATGGTCAGATCAAAATTATGGAAACAAAGTAAAGCCTCCCTAATTATATCATAAGTAGCTTTTTTCCTATAACCAGGCAGGATTTTGGCTTTCAGAGCATTTAGATAGATTTCTGTTTAGCTATGAGATGTGTTTCTTATAATGGTCTTTTATGCTGTAAAGTTGCATTAGAAACTTGCTCCAGTTCAGTTTGGATTTCTAAGGATAGGATTTCTTTCTTGGGATCCGTGCTAAGAGCATATGGATAAATTAGAAAACATGTCCAGCTATTCATGCATACATGAATATTTGCCACATGTCATGATTTCTTGAAGATAGCTTCAGAAACACAGTTGTATCTAGGACTGGCCATTGCTGCTCCTGCCTGTGAAACAGGACTCGGCTAATTGGAGTCTAATAAATGGACAGAGCCCTGAGCATCCTGGTCAGGACTGGAATCCACAGGTTCCTTCCAACCTGACTTATTCTGTGTCTGAAAATCCCTCCATCAGACCATGTCCTCATGCCTCTGCTGCTAGCAGTGCCCAGGGTTATCTGGATCAAAACAAATCCCTTTATGTTTAATTACATTAAACCCATTTGCTCTACACAATGGAAATGGCATTTTGATGTTGAGTTTCTGCCCTGACAGTTTTTGATCAATCTTTTGTTGAAATGGTGTCTGTGGAATTGTATGCTTGGGATATAGTAAAGTATGCTGGCATGTGCCGTGTTTTCTTTATCATTTTCACACATTTCTTCTACTTCTTTTCTTTGGACGCCATAGTAGTCATTTATTTTCCACACATTGTAAACTGCTGAGCTTGTTGAAATAATTTACTTACTTCATTTCCCACTTGTCTACAAAATGGCACTGAAAGCAGAGCAGGAGCAACCACTCTTCCTGTTTAGCTCAGTTTGGCATCTGAGGCTCACAAATGTTTTAGTTTTATTGCATCAGCTTTGAAGTAAAGTCTGTACATGTGGGTGCTGAACGTCAGCTCAGATGCTTGTTTTAGAATCCAGGATTTCTCTTGGTTCCGCAAGTAGGAAGCTTGCCCAAAAATAGTGATGAGCATTCCCATATTTTCTTTCTTTTGGATCTCTCCTCACACTATTTCTCTGAAAATTCACCTTAGAATTCCAAAATTCCAATTTTTTTTTCTCAGTATTGAAAACCAGGTTTGCCGTATGCAATTGAGATATGTGCAAGAGTGAGACTGAGTTTATGTTTTTGAGCCAGTTCTTCCTACTTAGGTATTAGCATTAGCTCAGTAACTGGGATGTCTGTTGAAATTGGGAACTGGGAATTCAGCAGCAAAAGGAGGAACTGTGGAGCCCTCACCTCTACAAGAGAAGTTGAGGCAGAACCCTTAAGGAGCATGAAGAATAGAAAATGAGCACCTTAGAAAAGGAAAGGCATTAAAAATCTCTTCCTGCCTTTTCCTTTTGCTCAAGGAGAACTGCATTTGACTTGTACATGGACCTTAAGGTGAAATAGCTCTGTTCCTCCCTGCAAGGGAGAGGAGAAGTCTCCACCTGAGCTCAGATCAGTTCTTTTCCCACTGTCTCACCAGACTATTGCCCACATCACAGAAGCATCTAGAAGCTGAGTAGTCATGAATATATTTGGTCATGTGTGCACAGTGGTTCACGCTTCAGTATGCCTAGTTCTGCATCAGGCTACATAGAAAAAAAAATCTTCCCCAAACCTCCATATAAACAGAGAACAGGTGAGCATCAGTGGAGAAGGAGGAGAAAGCACCATCCAAACAAACTGTCTCTGTGTTTAGGTTTTTCATCACCCACTATGTACACCTGGACACAAGAACAAGAACGGGGAGTGTAGGAACTCCAATACTTAAAAGTGATGGCTCCAAATTAGCTTAATTTACACTTCAAACCTTTTCCATTTAAAACTATAGTCTACAATCCTGTTCCTTCATTCATGAGTGCAGTACAATTGAACATGGGAAGAAAAATTTTAGCCCTAAATACTCAATTTAGAGATGAATTTGCTATTCTAGAACGTTGCCATTATTTTAAGCACATGGTTCTATATTTCTGAGGTTATTTTTCAGTAGTGAGTGAATATTGTGAAAAACATACGGGAGGGGAATTCTAAAAATACTCCTAGGTTACAGACTGTGTTCAGGACAGTCTGTACCAAATTATATTCAATCTTTTTTTTTTTTTTTTTTAATGTATAAAAACAGGAAGAAGCCTTGCTTCTTCTGAGGACCCTGACAAATGTTTCTACCTGGCTCTTTCTAGAAAGATCTCTTCAAGTGCCAAGCAGGGGTCACTGTAACCATGGATACTTATACTCCATTTTCCCCTGGTTTTCTGTGAAAAACTTGGTAAGATGCCCAGTTTAAACCACATTTTGAGTTAGGTAATCATAGGCTCAGTCTGCTCTTAGACATTGTGGTTTTAAGTTTTCAACGGTTTCTCTGTGGTTTGAAAGCTCTGTTTTTTATTCCATCTTCTTTTCTAAGCAAAGAAGATGTTAAAGCAAAGTTACTTGATAGCACTTATTCCACCAAAATAATATCTCTTGGGAAGGTTTGATTGCTGTGTGGTTTAGAACAGAGAACCACTCAGAAACCACTTAAGCATCATATTCAATGCAAAATATCTAACATTTTACTGTCTCTGGAAAGAGGCTGTTCAATTTCTGGAATTTGTCAACATGTACCTAGGAATTAAGAAAGACTTGGTCTTTTTTCAACGTGTATCTTACAAGTCAGTCACAGAAAGATTTCTAAATGCATTTTAGTGAAAAGTACAATACTTATCATGATGTAGCCTGTCAATCCTCCTTTGATATAGACCTACAAAGGATCTGAGGGTGGCAGGAGTGGTGCAATCCAGCTCAGGAGAGAAACTAATTATAGATTTTTCTCACCTTTCAAAAACATTGGAGGTGTTGAATAGGTGGACAAAGGCAAAGATTCCCAATATGAATGTTAATGAATGAATGTTATATGGAAGTGGAAACCACTCTGCTGGATATGGAAGCAAAGTTCAAGAAGATCAGAAGAACCCTATCAGCTCCATCAAATTCTGAAAGGACTTGTGTTAAGCCTTGAAATGGTTAGTTTTTGATAAATCTGTCAAAACCAGGACAAAGTTATGTGACTACTGACTGCAAATGCACAGCCTAGATCTGAAAAGAATAACATGGGTTGCTATTGCTTTAGTTGTCTTACTGGAGTGCAAAGCTTTAGAACAATCTCTGATGGGAAGAATATTTAAAATTTGGAAATAAATGGAAAACATAGCAAAAAGAAAGTTGAGTTTATGAAGGTATACTGTAGTAGGACTACTTAATAGCTTTTATTGATAATCACTTCTCTAGGCAAATGAAATACAGTAGGTTCCACTTGTCTGGACCTCAGTACAACATTTCATAGGATGCTCTAAGTGCTGACTACTGCCCTAGACTCTGAGAATTAATACAATGTATATAATTTGAAGGAAGACCTTTATAAAGGAAAATAGCAGTGATGACACTGAAAGGGAACCAGTAGGCTGCTGGAAGGCAACCAGGCGAACTCTTCAAGGTTCATGGGTGGAACAATGGTTAACTCTATTTTGTGTTACCTTTGGAACATAAAGTGGTTAACTCCTGAAATTCACTGCTAGTGGAAAATGAGGTTCCACTGCTGAAATTGGGATAGTCTCAGACCTGACAAAAGTGGGAACACACAAAGACAAGAGCCAGTTGCAGGATGAGTCTGAATTTCTCCTGTACATCTGGGAAAGCTGCGTTGCTCATTGAATGCATCAAGTAGGGTATACTGAAGGGAGAAAGAAGTACTGAGGGGAGAAAGTGCTGTTGCTGCCAAATAGAGCAGTGCAAAGGTGTCTTCTGAAATATTTTTTACAATTCTTAACAAGAAAAATGAATTCAAATGGAATAGGTGCACAGAAGGGTGATTGAGGTGAAGTGTAGAATGGAGAGCTGCTCCTGCAAGAACAGGCTGAAAGAGCTTCTTTTCATCAGTTCACAAAAGGGATGTTGAAAGGGAGAATGAATCAAGATAGTAGACATCTGGAAAAGAAGAAATACTGGCACCAGTACTGGCACACAAATGACTGGATGTAATATCATGGTGAATACACACTGTAAAAATATGAACAAGTTGTTAACTGTCAGAGACATGAGCTTTAAGAACAGTTTCCCCATAAAAGAGGATTTTAACCAATTCCCTGCTTTGACAGATTTGTTGGGATTGTTGACCCTAGATCAGTCCCATTATACTAAATTCTGGTCTGAAATTCTGTTCCTTTGGTAGCTACATTGTCTGTGAAATTTAAAATATCACATACCTGATGATCACAGAGTATAGGCATTTGTGTAACTTTTATGCTATCCATTTTTGTTAAATTCAAAACTTTGTGTCTCTTTCTTTTGGGTCTCAGGAGCTATTAGGGTAGCAAGGTCAGTTTTATGTGTGATGCAAAGAGCTGCTAAAAAAGTACCCTCCTGGCCCCTAAAGACAAAGTAGTATTGAATAGTTCATAAAATTCTGACCTTGTTCTAAGGGAGAAGCAATTTTCAGCCATGAATGTCAGATTTTAGTGTCCAGGCTATGCCAGAGTTGGTGAGCAAATCTCTGTTGACCAATATAATAACAACTGCTCGTGTCAAATGTATTTGTACTTTGAAAATATGTATCTTAGAGTGGAATCAGTCATGTTCTGTACTGCTACATGTCACAAGAACTCAATCAGAATCACTGATTCAGTAGTTTCTGACTGATTGTGTGAGAACTGCTATTGTAGAGAAGATTCCAGAAAGGCAAATGTTAGTCTTTGAATAGAAGTCAAACACAAACAATTCAAACCTTACGAACAAAGAGACAGAAGAGCCTTTCCATCATCTGTCTTACTGCCAGTGGAAGGTGGTTTCCTCTAGGAAAGGTAGAAATCAAAGGCAAGAAAAGGCAAGTAAAAGCAAAATGTAAACAGGCAGAGCCAGAATCTGGGGGTCAGGAGGAGGTCAGTGCCTGACATGGTAAAAGAAGGTTTAACTGTGTTCTTAGACTTTGATTTTTTAATTAGTACCCCACTAAGGGAAAGGCTGCACTCTAAACAGCAAATACTTTGGGTGCATTATGTTAGATAGGAAATACAACCACAGTCACAAATCCATTGTAAAGTTGGTTTTGTTAATTATCGTAGCTTGGATGCTACCAGAATGCATCTTTAAATTTTAAATACTCTGTAGAATTTGAATGCTCATTTGTGTCTGTTCTTATAAATTGAATGCACAGAATGAAATAGAAGTAATATAATAAAGTACAACAGCTTGTCTCCACTTCTAGATAATATCCAGTTGAATGCAAAGCACAACTTGCGGAGCTTCTTATACCCCAGTCAGGGACAGATGGACAAGAAATGGCAGTGAGTGTTTAACTGGCCTCATGCCCAGTCTTTAATGTAAAGTCTCTGAAAAGACTCTTAGTTCTGGGTAACAAAACACTGACAAGTCTGCTTGGGATACTTTGTAATATTCATGACACAGAAACCGCTTCCCATACAGGTAAATTCCATCTCAGAGAGATAACTTGTGAGCCGGGACCACAGAATAAAAACTAAAAGACAGTAAACTTCATGATAAGAGATAAAAAGGAAAACATGTGAAAATAATACTGTATATACCATGTAATACATGTATGCTCATCCCAGAACAGCTTGTCCAACACAAAATATCATCCATTAAATAAGAGAAGGAAGAATATCAGCTCAATAATTTAGTTGCAAGTGCTGGTACCAGAGGTGTAATCTCCTGAGGAGCCAGACTGACTTCTGCATTGGCTTTTCACAACAGTAGTGTGGTCAGCTGGGAAAGGAGTGTGGAGCCAGGCACAGCCTGGATCCTGCTGGTGTTCCCAAGGTGGAGAAATCACCTTGATGGTAACAGCTTTCTATTGTGGAACAAGGGCTGCTTCAGGTTAAACAATGAAGAGAGTGAGGACAGCAAAGAGGAAAGATGAACAGTAAGTTCAGAAGAAGCAAATAAATAGGAACAGAGACAGTGGGGTCACTGAGGAACAAGAACATGAAAAGATGGTGACAGATGAAGTTGATAGTCCTTTTTTTTTTCTCTTGTCACAAAACCATAGAAAAGCAACCTTATTCTGGTGCATGAGAAGAGGTGAAGATTTCTCAGTCAAGGAGCAGGTCTGTTTGAATTGCTGCAGGCTGAGCAGAATGAGAAATGAAAATGGAGACAAAATTGGGGGCCTTAGGGGAAATTTGTCCTAGCTCAGTGCAGACACGGATAGTACTAGAGTCACACAGACTTATTTATCATCCAAGGAAAAAAGACAAGAGAAACTAGAGAAAATAATGGACTTACTTACACTTTATTTCTGTGAGAAATGCCTTAAATGCAAACAGGCAAACACAAAGTTCTTTAATAATACATGTTGGTGCCTTTGTGCTTGTGTCTACTCTAAAAAGGTAGGAATGCAATGCGTGTGAAAGTGTAAGACTGGCACTTTTCAAGACAGGTAAACCTGTTATATTCCTAGTGCCAGGAGAGCACAACCAATAGAAATCAAATGTGGATGATGCTATCATTTCCATCTCTTGCTGTTAGCAGATCTCTTTATCTGTTTGTCAACCATCATATTATTAAAACATTTAAAATGTATTTTTATATCTATCCAATAGCAATTTTCTTTCTACTACTGTTAAGCAGGAAACTTTTGTGAGTTATTCCTGTGAGTGCTTATTTGATATGATTGAACACGTACATACATTCTCTGCCCTTTGCACTCTGCAATGGTGTGGAGGGGACAAGTCTCCTTTTAACTGTAACTTGTAGTGTATTCCCCTCTGAACCACATGACAAAGGACCAAAATAATCACCACAACTCACAAAATAGCATTTTATTTGCTCTGATTGCAGCATTTCCATAGATGGAGGGCTTTATTTTTTGTAGAGTAGTGCTATCATAGCCCTGAGAGTCCCACCAGTTTTGTTGCTAACCATGAGGACCTACCTACAGAATAAAAAGAGTTTATTTAGTTCTTGCCTTGCAGTAGTCAATGGGGTGTCACTCAGGTCGAAGTGTAAGATGGGGCCACTTGTCCATTAGGAAGTGGAATGAAACCACTAATTCATTTTATGTAGACTACAAACCAGCTGCCAGACAGTAATAATTTTCAGTCAGAGCTGACCTGGGGTAGATTTAACAAGTGACCTAGAAATGAAAAGCTGGGTAGGCAACTGCAAATCCCCTGAGTTGTTTCAAAAGGCATGCCTCTAAAAGATGTAAAAATGTATAATTTAGTAAGGATAGACAGTGTGTTTTAATTAATATGCTTGTATTTTTCAAGGTTGGATATTCTTTTCCAGTTTACTTGATACTATAATTTATGTCAGTAAAGAATGGTTGTAAAGTATTATTTCCTAAGAATAGTTACATTTTGTATCGACTTTACATGTAATTAAATTAACCCATGAACAGGAAAGTAATACAGAATCAAATTCCTGCAGGGCAGATTTGCATTTATGAAAATGAATGACAATGCTGTGAGTAAATGCACCGCATTTTGAAATCACTGAGATATTTCTTTGGTTGTCCCTGTCAGGGGAGGTACCCAGGAATGACTAATGAGACTCTTCAGGGCAGGGGCCTTGGCAAAAAAAGCTGACTCTGTTAGTTCTGAACAAACATGAATAACAGGGGGGCAAATTATAAAATAATGAATGGCCCAGAGAAAACAGAGGAGGAGCTTATTGTCTTCTAATTTTACAAGACTAAAATAAGGGGACAGTCAATGAACTTAATATAGATGTGACCTATTGCTCTTTGGCTGAGGAAGTCACACAGCTGGGGTGCCTGAGAGCCAGTGGCAGAGGGAGGTCACTGCCCTGGCGTGTTGGGAGCACGGCTGTGATTTTCAGATTGCTGAACCTGAAAGTGGACAGGGATTCCAGAAAGAAGGAGATGCTTATTAGAATATTGTATATATCCAAAGCTATTCCAACCTGTAATACCTGCTCCCACAGTAATAAGTTTCAGGCAGAAAAAGGAGAGATGGCTATTCANTTTTTTTTTTTTTTTTTTTTCTGGTAGGGGTAATCTTGTGACATTTTAGTTCCCTAAGTTGGTTCATTGTGGAATTGGAGCCCATTCAAGGGAAATGGTGGGATTATATTGCTAGGATCAAGGCTGACATTAGTGGGGCAAGCCATTAGATCTTCTTACCACTAATGTGAAAATGCATTTTGAGAGATCCATGGAAAGTATAATGGCTGGCATGAGGGCAAAAAGCAAAACATTTATCAGCTGGGTGAGGGTGGACGCATTTTCTCCTGCTGGCCACTGACAGATGAAGGTAATGTGTGCTAGCGCCTAATGCAGTGTAGAAATTCCCATATTTCTATTGACATAAACCACAACATTTTAATTTACCTAGAGAGAAGCAGAAGCAAGGACTCCAGTCCTTGCTACACAAAACTTGTCAGTTGAGGCTCCAGGCTTTTGATAATGGCTCTACTTTTCATGTGCTGGATGACTCCAGGCAAACCATTTCCCTGCCACTGCAGCAGCTTAATGCTTTTTGCAAAGACGATAACACATTGTGTACTGGACTCCAAGAAAACCTTGAGTACTAGATGATCTCATGGCATGTTGGCTGGGTTAGGAAACATGCATGATAAGTTAATGTTTCTTTAGTTAGCTTTTTAGGAGGAAAAGCAACCAAAAAACCAACCAAATTTGGATTTGGTCTGTTGGTAAAAGTGACCTCAAATTACCTTACATTGACTGTGGCAATACTGTACCTTAGCAGAGGGGAGACTACAAGTGTGGCCTGCCTGTCAGAGTCACAGTCACCTTAGAGCACCTCAGTTTACTTCAGTGCATTACTCCCCAAAGGCTGACCATGCACTGCCTTCACCTCTGTTAAATCAAGGTGATCTGTTGTCTTATTCTGTGTCTGTCATGGTGCTATTCTACTCATCTTCTGAAACTGCAAGATCTACAAAATATTTTGCTTTTACTTCCAGCCAGCAAGAAACTTTTAGCCATATTTTGGGCTGTTTGAGGGAAATATTGAGCTTTGCAGTTTTCCCTGTAGATGGTGAGGTTGCTGACCTCTATTGAAAGAGTTTGTGGGATAGATGCTGAGCCATTTTTGTCTTCTGCACACCTAAATTTTGCTCTTGATGCTGACAGTTTCATAGTTCCAGTAGGATAGAGCTGTCATCAAGGGAAGTTGAGATCACACAGCATGAAATGGTCCCTCATTTAAACGACACTGAAGGAGAGCTTGGACATGGAGAACAAATAATTTAACCTAACTGAATGTCCCAATGAGAGGAATGGGCAGGACTGAACATGCAGGTGATGATGGATTCCCAGTGGTTTGCACTGGTTTGAAGGTTTAGTGAAATATCCTTCTAAGCATTGATTATACCTGTAGACACAGAAAATTGGACTCTTCAGCCATTAGTCTATGAATACCTATAGTAAATTTCCAAAGAATTGATGAAGAACAGTTCTTTTTGTTTTCAAGGCAGAAAAGGTTTTGCCAACTAGGACAAACCTCACCTTTCACTTCTATTATGGTTTTATCTCAATCCAAATAGAAACGTTTGTATCTGAGGTTAGAGGAAACGTTTGCCTGGAATAAATTATCAAGCCAGGAGGCAAATAAATTTGTGGCTTAGGCAGAAATTCCCTGTTTTGTAATTTGCATCCAAACAGAATGACTTCAAGGTTAATAGTGCCCATCTATGCTTGTCTGAAAAGAGAGTTGCCTATCAGCTGGTAAGGGAAACATTCTGAGGTTTCTCATGAAAAAGAAACATGGCTATTTCCTCAAAAATATAAATTAATTAAAAAATAACGAGGACCAACACAGAGAGCAGAGCTAACATGAAAAGCAATGAATTCAGAATACAGTTGAATGAACTGGACCCTGGGTTAGCATCTCTTCTCTTAAACCTTGAAAATTAAGAAACATCAAAACAACGACTTCTGATAACCCCTTCAAATAAGGCTTAAATTCCTGCAGTGATTCCTTTGCTGAAGTAGCTGCTTTGTAACAATGAGCCCTATACAAAGGCTCCCTGGGGCAGGAGGATAGGCAGGATGCAGCCTTGAAACTTTGCTGGCCCAGTCAAGACTTTTTATAGCCTTGGGCTACACAGCACCAGTTAATTTGGGGAACTGTTTAACTGACTTTTAGTTATACAATGTTCCTCTCTCTGTGTTTAACTGAAAGCTCTTGGTTACGCCAGTTGGCATCATTGTAATGCTTCTAAAATAACTAGAAAGCTGAAATCAGTGAATTCATGTTGCAGGTACAAGAGTGGGTGAAGAGAATGAAAAAAAAAGAAGTGAAATTGAGTTTTTGAGTAATTTTCCTTTTCCTTTTGCTACAGTTAGCATGATTTCTTTGTAAAGCAATGGGCACTGCCACTGACTACTCAACTTCAGCTCCACAATAAAACCCCCTGTTCCTCTCCTTGTTCCTCTCCCTCAGCCCTCCACCCTCAAAAATCCCCTCCTGAACTTCAGTCTGAAAGCAGAAGGAGCTACGCACATTCTGAACATCCAGCAATTACTAAATACATCTCTATTGTCAGATTAATTTTTGTATAGAACTGAGTCCCACTGAAGTTTTCTTTTGAATGTTTGTATCTCTCAGAGGTCTGTAAAAACATGATAAATTATAATTTACAAGCATCTTTTCATTACTTCATTGGAAAGCTCACACCAGTAACCATTTTCTGAACACTCTGCAACCAAGGATACAGTACCTGACCACTGAGGAGGGATGGCTCAGATCTTAGGTTTCTAACTTAAGAGGTTGTAACTCGAACTGAAAATGAGAGAACAAAGTTAAAATAGAAAAAAAAAAGTTAAAATCTTACAAGAACATAGACAACACATTGGATTTTTTAAACATATAAACTAATATTTCTGATCTTTAGCAAAACTTTATTGTGTTGCTAAAAGGAGGTCTGTTGTATTTTTGAGAGTGGAAATTTGAAAGGGAAAGAAAGCTGCGGTGATCAGGTTCTACTTCCCTTCCCTTAATTGCAGACCCACCTAAAAATAAAGCCTTAGAGTGGTGTCACATGAGAGGAGAAAATGCCATCAACCTGCCACAGATGGCATCCTGGTTTCTGTGGTTCATGGTGAGCATCTTCTGTTCATTGACACGATCAAAAGGCACTTGGTGACATCAATTGATCTGAAACCTCCTGCACACTGGCACTTTTTCTGCTTTTTACCTCAAGGTTTCTCTGTGTTTGATTTCACCTGTAAGTGAAAACTCTTTTGGACTTATTCCTTGAGCTGAGTATTTGTAGTAGAAACAAATATAGTACAATCAATTCTCCAATTCTCTATCAGAGAAATCTTTGTTAAAATAATATTTTCTCTTTAGAAATCTGCTTTTTTTTGGGTGGGTTTTTTTGTTTTGTTTTGTTTTTTGTTTTATCTTTGTTTTTCAAAGGCAGAAGAGACATCTAGTAAAAACGAAACTTATGGGAACAAATCCAACTCAATCTTCTCATCATCTATGAGATACTTCCCCAAAAATCTTAACATTATACGTAAGTGGAGGCAGTGGGAACAAGAACAGCAGTTCAAGTAATTTTTATGGAGTGGTGCCCTCTATTAAGTAACTGCATTGATTAAAGGGAAGTAACTCAGTTTTAGAGAGCTTGAATTACGTGTCCATGCACACTTAAAAACAGATTTGGTGACACTACTTGCACAGAAAAGTGTACAACCAATGCAAATCTTTCTCTTTTTTTCTCTCAAATAATGATGCATTAATAAAGAATGAAATGTATTTCTTTTGTCCCAAGAAAATTTTAAATAGTTAAGTGTAGAGCAGTTGGAGCTGCAGGCAGCACAAGGAAAGGTGTACAATAGATATGGAAGCAGACAAGAGATTTCAGATCTTGCAGGCCTAAGTGTCAGAACTCTGAATAAGAACCTACATTCCAGCAACATTTCCTATTGCAAGATTTCCCAGATTTTGATGAGAGCTCAGAACAAAAGCTGCTCTGTTCCTCCTGGGGTTTGTGTCAACCAGTTGTCTTATTATTCCTGATACTTTGCCAATTATATTGTACGCTTGGAGAAAGGGATGAAAAAGCAGCTTTTCTCCTTTAAAGAGATTTAAACTTCAAAATCTTGTTACTGTGACTCTGAGCTGCAGAAGGCTGGCTGAAATGCCAGCTATGGAGTACAGCAGAGGCACTGCTGGCAACATTTTTACAAGGTTCCACATAATGGCATTTCTGTGTGATGACCTTAAGGTTATAGATGTTTCCATAAATAATAGATTTAAATTTTTTTATGGGTAGGAATTGTGGTACAATAGATGGGATTAAAAACAAATCCAGCATGACGAGCAATATTTATTTTCTAGATTCCTTCCATTTTCTATCATTTTGAATGCTTGGATTTACAAATTTATAATTATTTAAACATTTTTTTGATGCAAATATATTTGGTTGTCTCGACTGCCTTAAACATTAAAGCAACATAAGGAGGCACAGTCTTCTATGCATTAACTGTGCTTTAAGGGAATGTGCTTTTATACTTGTATCTTTGCAGCAGCTTTGTCTTAGTAGAAATGCATTATTTGTATTTGCATTTTATTGTGTGTGTAGATAATCTCTAACACAAGTTTTACAGTGCCACAGAATAATTTAGGTTTTAAACCTGCTTCCAGCTCTTAATCTGGATTTTAAAATTTTGTTGTCTTTTAAGATATTTTTTGCAGTCATTACCTAACTTTCACTTAATCAAGCCTTCTGTTTTTAAAAGTCTTGGGGAATAAAACACCACTGATTTATTCCATTTTTAAGATCAATGTTTTAAGCCCCTTCTGAGAGCTTTACTAAGACAAAATTGACATCGAACATGTTCAATACAAGGTGAGTAATTTTGGTTTCAGCCATATTTCCTTAACTAAAACCATCAGAATTGCATTTATTATTAATGCTACTCATCTTGATTGTCTTATAAGATCACAATCTGCAACAAAACATGGTATTTCAGAAGTTCAAAGCCATGCACATCATAGTCTGAACAAGCACCAACTGGAGAAATTTGGAGTAATTTGGATCTGATGTGAGAAAGTAACTCTTGGATTTTCTGCATGTGGGCATTTAGACTTGTTAATATTGCTAATATGGTACCTGAAGTATTATTCAGTGAGAAAGCCATCAAATACAACAAAGGAACTTTCAGGCAGTTTATGAGGATTTTAAATATTTTGTTGCTAATGCTGTCCAGAGTCAGAAATGAAACTGAAAGCTGGGTCATGGGGGAAACAGTCATGTGGAGTCAGATGGTTTTTTTTCCCAGGACTTAAACTAAAACCACACCAAAGTATGGAGCTATGAGGAAAAGTCCTTTGCACCAAGAAGAGTCCTGTGGATAGCAGGAGGTGGAACAGTAGCAGGAGGGAGGAGCAGTAACAGAGCTGCAAATATAGCCTTGGTCAAAGATACCTTTGAATTTTCTTGTTATTTTAGGGCAATTTTTTCAATTGGAATTGGTTATTTAGCACATGTTCTCTCTTGATGTTTATATATGTTTTTTTCAATATATTTTTTTTCCAGTAGAAACTGTTCTTTTATAGTCCAGATTTCCTATGCAACACAGAACAAGATTACTCTTAATTACGGAGACAGATTATGACAACTATACAAATGATTATTTTTCTGTCTGGTATACCAAATACTCGTAAGGATCAACAAAAATTAAACAAATCCTCATGGGGTGCCCCACCAGTAGTCACAAGGCTGGTGGCAAAATCACATATGTGAGACCATAGAAATATTAGAACAATTTTAAGGATAGCTGAAGTTTTGATATGCTTTTCAAATTTTTACACTGTTATGTAAAACAGTAGAAGGAAGCAAAGAAATTGGTTTATTGCTGCTATAAATTAACCTAAAAGAAAGACTTAGAGGCCACGGGTCTGAATCATGATGTTGGTATTAATGACACAGGAAGGAGCGTTCCTTGTGTAGCTCTGCAAGTTTATAAAATTGAAATGTCATGCTCATGCTATATTTCATAGATGGGAGATAAATGGGACTACATGTCATGAAATATGAAGGACTAACAGAATCTGGTAGGAGCACTTTGTGAAATTATAAAGGTTAAAAAATGTTATTACAGTAGACAATCTCCATCATCAAATCTGGGGAAAATTAGGTCTTTGCAGAGTTAATTTCATTACATTGGCCTTTTTTTCATACACTACTTAAAATGTGTTGGTGAGGACTGGCAGAGGGCATGCTGCAGAAAAAAAGCTCAAAGGGAAAGGTTTGTCTTTGAGACAGAAGGGTCTGTTAATGGTATTGAACTCTTATGCAGCATTTTATTTGTAGATATCCAAATGCTCTGATGCAGAAAACCATTATCTCTGTTTCACAGATGGTGAGATGGGGGCATAAAGAGTTATCTACCAGGGCCATGTTGAAGATTATGAAGTCAGGAGCAGAACTGAGCAGAACTGACTAGATCCCCTTAACTCTGTCTCAGAATAGCACAGCAGGTATGGATTTGTATATTCTTGAGTAGCTACACTCACTATCATGCCCAGATAGTTCAGCTATCTCTGGATTGCACAGCAATGCTCCCTTTCTGCTGTAAATTTTGATAGCATTTTTTATATTGGTGCAATTTACTACAGACAATTTTGCTGAAGCAATAAGCCAGGTTACCATTCCATCAAGACTAATAGGAGTCTTTAGGGGAATGCTGGTATGGGGTCAAGTAAGCCTCCTCCTTCTCCTCCTCCTCTTTTTGTTATTATTATAGTTACTCCTTGTTTGGGTAGTGTCTGCAATGTTCTGGGCAATTTCCCAACATAAAAGAAGGCAATATTTCCTTCCCTAAGAGGTTACATGATAAAAAAAACAGACAAAAAGATAAAGAGTAGAAAAGGTCAGAATAGAAACCATTAGTGGTTTAGCATCTTGTCACGTTTAGTGAGTTTACTGAGTCACTGAATAACCTCCAAGAATCCCTGTCTGGCCTAAAAGAGGGCTCTTCCCATTTTTACTAATTTGACCTGTTTGTGTGTAGGTGACTGTTGCCCATTCTCAAGAAAGTCTTATTTTTTGCCCCAGCTGTTGATTTGGGAGGGCACCATGAAAAACCTAATGTTTAAATAGAGTTTAGGCATAGAGCTCCTACTGTAGTCATGCATTCTGCACAGAACTTCACTAATCTGTACATGCTGGCTGATTTTTTAGTCTGTGAATGGGGGATATCTTATTACAAATACAAATCATTGCACAGGAGCAAAGCTGCACACACAAGCAATTGGTAATAATCCAGTTCATAATAACATTACAAAAGAAGAACATCTTTAAAAGCCAAATGTTACAAAGAACAGTAATAGGACAGATTGTTTAAGGCTTTTAAGTCCTCAATTCAAATCAAGTTTAGGTCTGTATCTACCAAATGTTACTGTTTGATTGTTTTTCAAAGGCCTGTAATAAAGACATTTACCTGTCTTAATTTGTGTGCTTACAGCATGAAAATTATGACTGCAATAGAAATCTTGTTTTAGCAGACTTCACAGATGCCCTTAATTTACTTTTGACAATGTGGGGACACTTGGAAACTCTTAATAAGGCCATTCTGGGAATTCCACCTGCATAGAGACCTCATCAGATGGGTTACCATCCCTACAAGGACTATGTTTAAGCTTTAAAAATGTGTGTTTATAAAATGTAAGCATCAGAACAGGGCTGAAAACACTGATTACACTTCTGAGCTCGATGGTTTTCAAAATTCAGAACTTGGTCAATTATTTTGATATTATTAATGAATAGAGTTTTATCTACGATGATGTTTTTTATCCATATTGGCTCATGTACACATTAAACCACTTGATAATGGTATAAGTAACTTAGAGCAACCTGTTCTTCCCACATGATTCTATTGCTCTATCTTTAGATGCCATAAAAGATGCTACTTCTCATCTTGCAACACACATTAGAAGATAGATAAAAACAGAAACAGCACAAAATAAACCTCAGAAAGGAACAGGATGCTTATCATCACAAGAATGCCCAGATAAGATCTAACAAACATGAAAGATGGGAACAGGGGAAAAAAGATCTTCCTAATTGCTTTATAAGCAAAGTTTGCAAAAGATACCTGAAAAATATACAAATTAAAATCTCCAATACCGGGTTAAAAATACAAAAAATTTTAAAACAATCAGGTAAGAAAAATGCTAAACAAAAATTAGGAGAAGAGCGACAATATTTTCATCTTGAGTTTTTTCCTTGGCTCATATTTCTCATGTGTATTAAGTATTTGTAGATTTGAAATACATTTTGCAAAATAAGTGTTTTGCTGAAATTTTTTTCATTTTAACTGTTTTGTCTTATACTTAACATCTGTGAAGACTGGGGATTTCTAAACTGAAAAAAAAATTGTTCTTTTAAAATATTGTAATTGCCTGCAACAGACTGCCAAGTTTTTGTAGCATCTCACTTGTTACTCAGTTATTGATGAATTCCTTTTCTTTGAGTTTATGTCGAATGGTGAGCTTTCACAAACAATTTGCACAAGGGTTAACTAGACTGTCACACAAAGGAGTGTTTTCAACTCTTTGGAAAGTGGCTGGAAACTCAGTATTTTCAGTGTTAGTTTTCAGTAGGATCAGTGAGCTGATCTTGTTTATCCTTTGGCTGTATGATCTCCAGAGCCCACACAAGGGAAGTGGTGGGAACACGCAGCTGGAGATAAAAGAAAGTTGGATTGCCCTGTTCAGGAGCAGTGCAGTCTTAGATCAGCTTAAATTGACTGTGAAATCTCACTTTTAGTAGAGAGGGAAATTTACAGAGCGAGGACATTGGCACTGATGTCTGATTTCTGTCTTACAGGGGTTTGAATTAGCAGTAACTTTATTCAAGTGAGTAGGCTTAAAATAGTAGAGAAGTGCTAGGAACATTTTTTAAATTAGGAAAATTGTTATACCCACCAAAAGAAACAAGTTCATTTCTTCAGTGATCTACAAAAAAAGCTTTTTATATATTCCATTTGAGCCTTTACAGGCTTCCCATTTATGCACAGGTTCTAATGGGACTGTGGGATCTGCCCAGGCTGACTTCTCCCTTAATAAATTTACCTAAAAAGTCAAAAAATCAAACATGGAAATATGTGTAGCAGCTTTCCCAGTGGCAGGATGTGGCTCTATCAAAATAGATCTTGTCTTATGTTGGGTGTCTCTTTGCCTTGGAAATCGGTTGTTGGAGGTGACCATTTCTGTATTTTAGTTTCAATGGGTAGGATTTACTGACTTGCTGTCGGGGCACAGAGGGCACTGAGAGCCCTTAGCAGCCCCCATGGCAGCTCTGCCACCCCGCCCATGGCACAGTGTCAGCCCCCAGTGCCACCAGACCTTGCATCGGTGAATGCCACAGCCCTGCCCAGCCCAGCTCATGTCTCTGCCAGCCCCTGCTCCTTGCCTCTGTCACACACTTCGGTGATGTCCTGGGGTGTCCCCAGCTGCCCCAGCCTCTCCCTCAAGAGGGTGCTGAGACAGGCCCTGGCTGCTGCTGTTCTGCACTTTCACTGTGGCAAAACAGGCCGTGGTTTCAACTCTTCCACTGTATCGTAAATCAATATCCATCACAGAAAAGAAATGGAAATTCCGCTGGTTGTCCCTTGTTTTTTTAATTCTGCCATCTATGCTTCTTCTGGGGAAATTTATTTTTCAGTAATTTTGCACAGAGCTAAATGTATATTTATTGCATTTATTACATTAATCATTACTGGACAATCAATTACTATCTGATACAATTATTTTCTAGCAGAAAATAAATTAAACTGATAAGCAGGCAATCTCTGTGGTCAGTAAAGTTTAATATTTAATGACCTTATTGAAATGTTATTACTGTGGTAATGATTTTCTTATTAAAAGTTACAATTGGAAGCATAATTTATGCTATTTTGATTGGGTTTCTCTTTAGACTAGAAATACATTTTTATACTTTATCTTAGAAAAGATTTTACACAACCTTTATATTTCAGGCTGTCTGGCTCGAGTAGTCTGAGATTTCTTTTTGTTGTTAAGTGGGAGAAAGTTCTTTGTCTGTCACTCATCTTCGCAAGAAGAAGCAACACTTGAGAGAGAGCTTCCCTGTCACCTTCTCGTGTCTCCTTTTGTTTATCTGACACTGTTGTGAGACATTTGGAACCCTCCAGCTCAATATAAAACATTTGTTTGGCAGGTTGGGCCTCCTCATCCTTTGATGGGTACAACACATGTGAAGAAGAGTTGTTGGACACATCTGATCTTGTTCTGTGTGGCTGAATCTATAAATTCTGATTTAATAACTTAGAAAAACTCTCCTCCCTGTCCTTGAAAAAGATCAGCTCCAAACTCTGTCTACTGAAAATATTTCAGTTTCAGATCAGAGCAAAATAACATATTGCTGCTGTTTAAGCATTGTTGTTAAATACCTACTACTTCACACTTCTGCTCATTTTCTGTTTTGTGAGTGATCTTTTCTGTGATTTGAAGCCAGCTGAGAAATGTCCTTTGTGCTGTGCACATGCTCAGGCAGTCCCTTCCATTTTAGACACCACAGCACAAGCAAGACTTTTGCTGTTTTCTGTAGTTAATAAAGATTAGCTTTGAATTTATACCAAATTTATACCAAATTTCTTTATCTGGAAGGATACAGAGGGAAATAGAGTAAGAAAGAGCATTTGAGATCAAAAAATTCCACAGTGCATAGGTGAACTTGGATATTTATTCATTTTATGTAAGGGAAATGTCATATAAAGCTGTTCAAATAATTAAAAATGGCATCAGATTTTATTTTCAGTAAAATATATTTAGATGCACACCTACAAGTTGAACTAGTATTGTTCAGTGCACGGAAAAATACTTATTCCCATTGGTTTGAGTAGGGAAGTCAAAACTGGCCTCTTGCAAACCATTTTTTTCTGCTCTAAGGATTTACACTTTTCCCGTGCCTGTTTTTCAGGCTGCTTCAGCAGGGCTGCTGTGTCCCAGGCCATGCAGAGCAGCGTTTTGGGAGATGGGGGGACACACCAGTAAATGAATGTTCTGAGGGCTTGTTTGCACATCTGCTAGTTATTGAATTGCTCCATTTGGTCAGGTGATGGACAGGCATGTTTTAATAATTTGAAGACGCTGGGTTCAAATCCAGCTGGCTTCAGGGAAAAAAAGTTATGTGAATGTACAACATTCACCTTTGAGTTACATGTTCTGTCCACTTCATGCATGCAGATCTTTAGAATTAGAAAATCTTGGTTAGAAAATGCTGTAAATATTAACAAAAAGCTTTTTTTCTCTCCCTGAAGTGATTGTTAGTAACCTATCACCACAAGTAAGCACAGAGGATAATAATTATATTCCCTTCCTAAACACTTCTAATCCCTTTATGCCAAACCAGGTGGGGCACAGAACATTGTTAATTCTCACTGATCCAATCTGAGACACAGATAAGACGTATTTGACTGATTCTGTTAACCTTCGCTATGAAGAGGAAAGATGAGTCTCAGGAGAAAAATGAGCAAATTGAAATTGCAAATTCAGGAAACAGTATTGCAACTTCAATTACTTGAGTGAGGAAACAAATTGAAGCTCTGTCACAACTTAAGTTGCAAAATGTAAAAACACCAGGCATAAGTAAAACAAAACCTGTCATTAAATCCATCTATCCATTTTGATAATGCTTTTTAAGTTGTTTTCCCCTGAGACTGTAGACTTCTTTATCTTATGGGGAACTGTGTGCAAGAAAGGTTTAAAGCACTGTAAATATATCAGAGAAGCCTTACAGAAACTGCAATAACTCTACTAATTGCATTTATTGAAAAATACAAAGCTAGCATTTAATTGGGATAAACTAAGTTTCACTGAATATTTACTGAGATATTTTCCAACATATTTACTTGCCTTAATATGCTTTTCAATTTGTTTCACATTTCAAGCTCAGCCTGAGCCCTTGTAGCTTTAAAATGATTGCCAGCCCTTGAATATCCAGCTTAAAATGTTGTGTTTGGTTTTCAGAGATTTACACGTCTGTGTTTTCACCCCAGATCAATGTACGTGCAGGTACCAGTTAATCCCACACTCCTGCCTTGTGTTTCTTCCTGTGCTATTGCATCATCAAACCCGGTTCAGTGTTGTCATAGCAAACTTAACAGTAAATAGTGGCAGTAAAGTTTCATTTGAAGAATGGGTCCATAATCTCAAAATTAGTATACGGATTTTCAGAATGCAAAATGCTACACTGTCTTCAAAGTGTAGACCCAAGCCTGTGGTTCTGCACTTTGGACTTTGCACTTGCATTTTATTTTGCATTTACAATATACTGGTGACCAAGGAAACTTCACTTGTTATTATTGTAGTTTTTGCCTTTACTTGAAGAGATTTGACATCTCTTGTGAATAAAATAGTTACTAATAATGGTTACTAATAATAATAACCTCTGTGTAGCAGCAACTATTAACAGAAATAAAGCTTTTGGAAAGCTTCTGAATTCATGTGGTTCGCACCCTCACCAGGTGAATTAACAGTATTTTACTAGAGTTTCAAATGTTAAAACCTTCTTTCATACAGAAATTTCCCAGTTTATTATGAAAAGATGTAGTCAATAAAGAGGAAGCTTTTTAAAATTCCTGTCTTTTATTTCAGTCTTTCCTGCTTTGGTTTTCCCATGTGTTGCAATTTAAAAGAATCTGTCCACATGCTCAAACAGAAGTTGGTTCCACGAGACATGCATGTGCTGAAGCCCCTTGGCTTCAGGAGGTCACTAGGGCATGGCTAAGCCCAGCAGTGACTTGATGGCCACTCTTTTAACAGGGGAAAATATTTTTTGAGGTTCATTGTAATAAAGAAGTCAAAGGAATAAACACGAGAAGTCGGAAAGCAAAAAACCCAAACCAGATTAAAAAGGAACTTCAGAGAAAAAGTCATCTGAGCAAGGTTTGTGGAAAATACCAATGTTGTTTGTGTGGTGAAGTGTTAGGTCAGCTGTGAGCTCCTGCAGATGTTTGACAATGCAGAGTTTACCTTCTGTGTCTGCAGGCTCCAGTGCCTGAGTTCTGCAGAGAAGTGTCTTCTCTAGGATATATAGGGTGCAGCTGTATCAATCCTTCCTTGTCTTTAGACATGATGGGGATGATGGCTCTCAGAGAGGCAGAGGCAGAAATTACCTTTTGAGTTTTTGAGCTCAAGGCTGTGGGACAGGTCAGAGCAAAGGGAGGTTGGTTATGGAACACAAGGATGCAGCCCTGAAGCTGGAACACATAGCAGGTGATTAAACAGATTACCTAGTCAGGAGTCTAGGGATGAATTATTGTTCCAGATAAATTAAATGTACATGAAATCAAATTAAAACTTCCATTTTTTTCCTGCAGAGTGGAATTAGGAAGATTAGAGTGTAACTGCTGCAGCCCTGGTGTGGAATAAAACTCCTGCTTTCAGGGGTCTGTGTGGATCTAGATTAGGGCTCTGGCAACCACCAGTTGCTCAGATGTAAATCTCTCAGTTTGCTTCAGCAGTGTTATCCCTGACTTGCAGAGCTGCACCCCTGTTAGGTGTTAGACTTTCTTCTGCGCTGGCTTATTCTGTCCCCAGGATGAGCCCTTGACTCTGCTGTGGGCACATCCTCTTGTCTCTGTAGTGTTTGTGTAGAAATGTGGTCCCAGGAGGTAACAGCAACAGACCAAGTGTAGCTGCTGGGGAAATCGTTGGGGAGCTCTGATGCAAACAGGATGTGATATGTTTCTGGATGTGGGCTGTAAAGGCTTTGTGTGAACCTGTGGAACACTCTAGAGCTCAAAAGTGCCGAGAGGGAGGTCCCTAGAGAAGTAAAAATTGCTTTACAACAGAGTGTCAGAGGAGCAGAAGAAAAATGCCTAATGGAGCAGGGACGCTAGCAGTATTCTGGGAGCTGAGAGAGCTAAAATCAAGGTTTAAGAAACCAAAGAATAAAGATATCAGAACCCAGAGCTTTTGAATGGTCTGGTTAAGAGAACCTCAGGGAGTTAGGCATCCTGTCAGTGTTCGGTTTATGGTGGACATATATTGTTTATGAAAATGTATGCAGATTAGCTCTTTGGAACACTGTTGGAAAATTGTCAACAATTCTCTGCTGTGTTTTTCTATAAACATTTATATTATACATTCTTTTACATTTTATGCTTCACAATGACATTTGACTTTGCCAAATGTATCTCAGAGGAACTTCATTATTTTTGTATTGTTTGTGGTATGAGCATGAACTTTGACTTCCTGCCTTCCAATTTAGTTTGGTGTCTAGCTTTTTGCTGTCTGGGTCACTCATGTTACAGCTGGAGTTTCCTGTTTTCAAACCCATATCAGCCAACCATGTAAACCTGAGGGTCAGCTCGTTTAGAAATGATGCATGATTCCAGTCACTTGTTTACTGAAATAAATTAGATTTACGTAATGAAAGCTGTCAGGTGCTGTATCAATCTTCTGCACTAGTCAAAGTACTTCCTTATTTACAATTCTTGTTTCTTGATGTGCAACTCAGCCACTCAAAAATGCCTTATTTCACATGGAGGACAAGTGAAAAATTCTTTCAGTCGAATCTATTATTGAATTTTGTAAGCCTGATATAAAAAGTCATTACTAATGAAGGTTAATGGTATTCTGTGTGTAAAATCTTGGGTGAAATAGTAATCATTTTGGGTCTAATATCATACCCTGTATCCCCTCTATGTGGAAGAGGAAGGGAGAGTGGAGGGATATCCTTGGGTAAACATGATCCTGAAATCTAGCACTTCCTAGAGAGAGTTTTTTTAGGAAATAGGAAATGCTGTTTCCTGACTTTAAAAAGAAACCCCACAGTTTCTGTATGGATGACTGTGGTGGGTCAGTGTGAGCTTCCCAGATCCATCTCTCCAAGAGTAGAAATGCCAGGTCATGTTAGAGAAAGGGTTCCCACAGGGGATCATCTGCAGATTTGTTCTGTTTGGGCAGTTTTGAGGGTTCTGGAAGGCAAGGCACTTTGCCTCTCTCTTGGCTGTGAGTGCTAGATTTTCTCAAAGTGGCTTTCTGATGCCAGCATTTCTAAAATATCAGCAGCATTGCCAACCACAGGATAAGCTTCTCCTCCCTTGCCCATCAGCAAGTCCCCAAATCGTCGTGAGATTTGCTTAAGTCATGAGAATTTGATGCTGCCATGCTTATGAAGTTCTTTTTATTTGACTTCTTGTTTTTGTGTCTTTGGGATACACCCAAGTCACACTGGCCAGTGTTCCTCCTTGAGGTCACATGGTGGCCCACAATGACATCAGCTGAGGCCTGAACCAAAACACAAAGGTGTTATGTGCAATAAAATCCTGAGAGTTCCAAACACTGTAGCAGATGGAGTGCAGTCAGAACTGGCTTGCTCTTCCTTTTCTGATGCAGCATGAGTTCAGAGAAACTTTTATTATATCTGAAGAATGTCTATTCTGCAGCAAAAGAAAGTACATATTCATCTGGTTTGTGTTGCTTGATTAATTATGTCCCCAGAAGTGATAACTACTAATTTTAAAATAAAAAGCATTTGGAACATTTAGGTGTTGCTTTTATTTACAAAGGAATCTTTGCAGAGCTCTAACAATGTAAAATGGCTCTTAAGTGCATTGAAATTGCATTTAAGCTGCAGCAAGGTAACAATGGTAATTTCCACTGATTTTTGTGTCCATTTAGGGTTTCTGATCACAGCTAAGGAGCTGCCTGTGTTTGATGAACAACTTTGCCTGAGCAAAATGGGTATAACTTCTTCATATCTGAGATATTCATTGGCAGTAGAAGGTATATTCTAATCAGTGTACTTGTCTGTCTTGTGTTTTTAAAAATCAGTTTGTCGAATAGATGATAATATGATGTGAGTTTCACCTCAGACAAATTCAGATTGTCAAAGCAAATGTTGCACTAAGGGCGTGAGTGGTACTAATGGAAATAACTGGGTCACAGACAACCGTGAGAGGAATCAGAATATTAACATTTTCTTTCACTTGACATTCATAATATATGATTGAGAGCTTTGTGCATATTTGACTGGGCCATTGTCAGCCTCAAATCTGAGGTTTATATTTTTATCTTCACAGCTTTTAGGTCCCAGCAATTTTCCTATGAGTCAATTTTGTTTGTGTGAACTTACAAGGCATTATAAAGTTGAACTTTATCGTGTAACTTTTAAAAGAGAGTGTGCTGGCAGCAGTTGGGGGCTGTGGCCCTGTTAACATCCTCGGTGAGTGGAAGTGCTGATGGTTTGTTCCAGGCAGACTCAGGTATTGTGCTCATCCCTGGAGGCCCTTCCCACTGTACACTCAGCCAGATGCTTGGCGTGCTCCTTGGGAGCAAACATGCACACAGTGAATTAATCTGGCAAGCTTTTAATATGCAAATTTATACATCTATGCACACACACATGCACAGAGAAACACAAAGAGAGGTGCAGGCACACATTGGTATGCACAGGGATCTTTCTTTGTTTTAGAGAAAATAAGGTCAGGCAAGTACAATGTGGAGAAGGAAGCACATTCTCCTTCTCCAGGGAATTCCTTCTGTAGGCCTGTGTCAGCAATGCAGAATATTCCTGCTCTAGGATGGATGAGTGAGTGTCACCATTATGATCCAGTTCTGAAGGTTCTAAGCAAGAAGCTTTCAAAAAGATCCTTTACCCTAAAGGTGTATAAACTAATTTGTACATCTCCCCAACAAACTGGTGAGCACCATATGATTAAAATAAGTGGTCTTAAACTTTATTCATCATTCTGGTGGTTGTCCAGATAGGGCATATTTAATACACTCATGAGAGTCTGTGTTTCAGGGAAGATGGGTTGCTATAGTTTGAATTGTTGGCATTTCCTGAGGGTCAGCACCTCCATACTCACGTTCTGCATTGTTATGATCTAGTGGGTAGATGAGAAAGAGCAGCCTCTCGGGTGTGAGCATCCTAGAGCTGGATCACGTGGGGTGTATCTATTTTTAGGGCACCCTTTTAAGCTGTGGCGTTTCTGTGTCTGTAACCTCAGTGCTGCAGTTTAGTCTCTGCACTCCCAGGGTGCAGAGAGCAGTTTTGTGATTGTTGGAAACCAAGCACTGTGCAGAGAGCAATATTTAGGATGTGGATACAAGGTGTCTCCTCCAGAAGAATGTGCATCTTCTTTGAGGATGATCTCCCCCCAGTTTGCTTTCTGGATGTGGGATTTTGCTGGTAACAGGAACATCACAGTGGTGATAGGACTGAGGAATTCAGGGGCAGTTATACAGTCTAACTTATAGGTAGATGCTGAAGTGTTCCTAGGCCTTTGCCTTTGGGTGGTCTTTGACAGAGAATTTGGTAAATGCTTGTTGGGATCAAAGGGGAGGATCTGACAGGGTCAGGGTGGTAAGAGCTGGACTGGCCAAAATGTCAATTTTTAGTGGAGAGGACTTGGTGAGACTGTAAGTAACAGATCTATTATATGCCATAACAGTAAATAGTGACAGAGCTGGGACCAGTGTAGCATTCAAATGGTTACTTAGGTTGACATCACTGAAGAACAAATCAGGAGTCCCTCATCTGTTTGTGTGTAACATACAAACTTTTCTTCAAAGGTATTCAGCAGCATTCCTACTAGGAGTAGTGTTTAATTTAAATTAACCCTGGAACTGATTAATTACAGAAAGTGTACCTTGGTTTATAGGCTGCTGCAGAACTTGCCTTGATGATGGAATAGCATCAGATTCCCTACCTTCCCTTTAAGTTTGGTATTATAGTGGTCTCCTATGCAAGATAAGTTTCAGCCCTTACCTAATTAAAGCTCGAATTTATTAACTCAGACAAGATGTTAAAAAAATTGAGAGCTTCAAGCTGCAGTGATAATTCCTAATGCTCCTACCTTACTCCAGTAGAAATTATATGTACTCTTAAATTCTCCTTCAGGAATCCTCAGTAACCTGTAAGAGCTCTCTAATTCTGCCATGAAGATTAATTTGTATCTGTGGTGAATATTTGAAACACTGACTTCTGCTTGTAATTCATCTAGATTAGGCTTCTCCTCTGCTGTGATTTTACCTAATAGTGATGCAGCTTCTCCATCTAGCAAATGAATAAAAGCATGAACTCCAGCAGCTGCAGGAAATGTTCTGGGGTGAAATATTTTATTTTTGTTTATTTCTGTCTTCAGAGATTACATGTGATAACAAAATTTTTTAAAAAAACCTTTCCCTATTTCCTGGATAAGACTGAAGGTGATAAGAAAAGGAAAGTACAGTACCAGTCCTGGGTATTGATTTATCTCCATCTTAAATCCAGCATTTCACCACAGACAACCTGCTGCTGGATGATTTTCTGCTTTAGACAGATTCTCTACAAACTTCCTCATATTCTGTTCATATGAGGAGGGAAAACAGCTGGAACTGGTGTGGTTTACTGAGTAGGCAAGTCCCGTGCACTGGAGCCAGAGACTGTCCTGCGTTAATCTGGGCTCAAGATTCTGACTCACTATGTGATCCCGAGCAAATCATTTGACCTTCTTGATCTTCTGCCAGCTCAGACGGAAAATTAGGTAAAAAGCAAAGACTGCAGTGGAAACTTGGTTCTGTGACTGAACTGAATAGCTGAGATGAGTAAATGTACAGGTGTTTCCCTGCCTTTACACAACTGATACCAATGGGAGGCACAGCAGGATTTAAACAAAAAGCTGAAAACAGCACATTTGGCGTTTTTTTCTGGCTGAGCCGTCTTTCATAATATGTATCATTTCACTGGAAACAAACCATTACAAATATGTTAAAACAAAGCAGTTCAATGTGCTGTTATTACCAAGGTGCCGTCCACGAAGAATGTGAATTTGATAGCCACAGTAATTTTTTCTGTTCTTATGTTTCCCCTTGGCTTTGGCATGGCATTCAATAGCCCTCACTTCCACTTGTCCTGCCTTGAACAGAAGAGCCCCAGAAGTTCAGAAACCTCTATGAAAGATTCTACTCAGTGGGTGGAAAGGGTTCCCACTCTCAGAATCACAGGGTCTTGTTCCTGCTTCTCCTACTCTCTCACACCGAACCTCTGTTTTCATCTTACCTATCTCTAAAGTATTTGCATTGAAATGTTCTGTAATATACTGAAATTAGCCATACTTGACAATTCAAGGATCGAGTACTCAATTAAAAAAATTGGTTTGCTTTGAAAAAAGATGAGTTACTTACGAAGGTGTGATGAATGCAATGGCTGTGATAATGTTCAGGTTCTATTGCCTCTAGGAGGAAAGGTACAATTAGCAAGGGAAAGAAATAAAGTTCATGGTATAGTCTGAGCAGGAACTGAAAACAGATAAAAAGAAAAGTTTTACATTTCCTTCTCCACCCACATTACTAAAGTTCCTTTAATATCTGAAATTCTGAAAACATTGTTACAGTTGTAGTACCATAGGCCACTTGATCAAGCTTGTTATGATGTCACCAGAGCTGCAAAATTACTTCAAGTCTTACTGCCCACATTGTTTTTATAATTTTTCTTTGCATATCGCTGTTACATTAGAAACTGTTAACACCAGCTGGGAGTTTGTTTGACATTCCACTAAGAATTCAAGGGTGACTGACTTAGTCCTAGATGTAGTTTTATTACATTGTTTTATTTTTATTACCATGCCATGGAAAACATGTTCATATTACTGAAATCCATCTGAGAGAGATCTTATTACCTGAAAAAAATGGAGGTTTTGATCTTCATACATCAAAGGTAATCCTTTTCCACTCCACAACTGGTTTAGGACCAGCCACATGAATGCCACTTTTATAAGTGTTTTCTGAGAATGTCAGAAACCTCCCTATTCCTCAGTGCCTTTAGTTCACATTATTTTTATTTTTCTATCTAAAAATGTATAACTATATATTAATTATGTTTTCTTTCCTGTGGTGCAAAGCAGATGCCAGCCATAGATGCCTTAAAGCATTGGCTTGGAGTAAGGAAATTTTATTTCCATTGTTATAAAATCTGGGACATTTTCCCTCTTTAAGAGTTATTTTCTTGTGTATTAATTTCAATTACTATGTGAGCCTAAAATTATTTTGTGTTTTTCTGGCTTGAACATCTATTGCCTCTGCTGAACTTCAGCCAGATGCAAGCTACCTATGGTAAAGGCGAGATAAAATCTGAACCTTGAGCTAATCCCATCCTGCAGAAACTCCTGTCTTTGAAATAGAAGTAAAACTTTCATCTGAGTTTCTGGGAGGAGTGTCTGAAAACAGGACTGAGATCTGAATTTCACGGCCTGGTCCTGTCTTGCTGGTTGGAATTGTCCTATAGTTACACCAAAGTTATTTTGATTAGGGTAGTAAAGGAAACTGTTTCTGATTCAGTCTGATTCACCATGCCCGGGCTTCTTTCTCATGACTGATTAAACAAAACACCATTTATTGTGTGTGTAGGTTACCATGGTGACAAGAAACACTGAACATCAATGAAACTGATTAGAAATTGTGATTCTTTATCTTCAGAAACTTATCTTTTGTGTGGAGACTTTCTTATAAGTTTGGATTCATGAATTAGCTTTGGGAAATCAATCTCTAAATTTGCTCCCACAAACATGTATGGTCATAGGTGCACGCTAGTAACTTCTATGTGCAAATTAGCATTTTCAGAAGCAAACAAAGGCAAATCATTTGTTTAGGACGTGGATCTGGGAAGCCTGAGTCCTTTCCCAGATTCAGACACAAACATCTTGTTTGGCCTTGGACCTTGTCACATAAAGACTTTTTTTAAAGGCCTGTTCTTTCGACCACTTGTGTTTTCAGATACAAAAGGTACTTTAGGCCTGTTTTATTTCAGGTATTCTGTATATCTCTGATTTTAGTTGTCATCTCTGAGAAACTTTATTTTTTTCCCACTCTAAAATACACATCTTAAAGCAAGGCAGTACAGCATAAATACTTTGTTTTCATATAGTAGGCCATTGTGCGGAACATCTTTTCACTTCCCTTTTCTGGACTATTGATGAGATCTTCTTAAAATAAGAATGATGTTGTTGTTTTCTTCTACCAATAGGTTCCAGTTGCTGGGTTTGTTTGTCTTTCTCAAACAAGTAGCATGAACTAATCAGGCCATTTTCATGAATGAATGAAGATTATACATAACAAAGATTATAGCAGGATGAATCTGACTTCAAGAATTAATCTAGCTTAGCCTGAATCAATTGTGTGGAAAAGAAGCAGCTTTGATCTTGCCCCGTGTAACAGAATTCAGTGGATTTTATAGTTCCTGTAAGTGCACCTGCTTAGGCCTTGGAAGAGGATGCTAAATGTGTGCAGAAATTATCTTTGCATTTACTGTTGTATGTGTAAAATATTACCTCCCAGTTTGTTATTCATGTCTGGGGGGAGATTCCATTATTTTTCCCGGTTTACAGCAATGCTTCGGGGGCAGCCATCAGCTGCTGATGCCTCAGCCCTTATAATGTCCTGGTAGACAATTTCAGAGGTCTTCAATATGAAAGCAGTCTGGCTGGACTGGGGTGGAGAGAAGCTTAGCATTGCCAAAGTCTGAAACATTAATGTGGTGGGTTCAGTCTGAGGGATCTGAGGTTTTCTTTTTCCCCACAAAAAGGCCTGAAACAAGCTGGCATGAAGAATGAATTTATGAATTCCCAACAGAATATGATTTGTCCTGGCCATGGAAAGGTCACTGGTAGGGCAGTGTAGGTAGGATTAGACATACAGACTTGGCTTGATGATTTATTTTTGGTTTGAAACTAATATCACTTTTCTGTTATACTGCTCAGTTGCAGTCCATGACAGATGGGAAGAATCCACAGCCATTTGAACTACTTATAATATTTCAGCATTTACCACTGAAACCCTCTAGTTCATTGTGTGTTATTTTAGAGAGAAGTGATTAAAACAAAAAATAACATAAATCAAATTTTCTTTCTCTCTTTATTTCTTTTCTCTCTCCCCCCTCTTCTGTCTCCCCTTCTTTTCTTCTTTGGAAGGGCTCCAAGAGATACATTAGGAAATTTAATGCCAAATGCCAACAAAGACTCAACCAGTATCAGGATAAGACTTTAAAATATATTTTTGTTAGTACATAAAAAGGCCTGAAAACTAAAGACTTCGTTATTTTACTGAATTACAGATAAAATACTGAATAGCAGTCATCTCAATCAGACATGAAGCTCTTTGAAAAAATTCCATTTGACTTTAATAATTGTGTAAGAGCTTGTTCTCCAAAGCTTTGTTTAAAATAAAGCTTGGGAGTTTGACACCAAGACATGTTTATTCCAATCAGTTTATAGTAGAAGTGTTTAGTACTTCTTGGCCAGTGAATTTTAAAAGGTGCTGAAGGATTGTTCAACACACAGGGAGAGACTCAATAAAAACATTTGATTTGATTTGAGAATATTACCCAAAATATGTCACATTTGATTTGATTTGAGAATATTACCCAAAATATGTCAGAGGAACTGATGGCAGAATTCAGGACTTGTGACTCTGTCTAACTTTGCCAGATGCTGCTTCATTATTCCTGTGCTCCGTGAGAATGTTGACTTCAGCAACACCTTTTGCAAGAGTAAACTTGTATTTGCCAACATTCCTTTGCTGGTGATATGGATGGATAAGACTATTCTTTATCCTTGTTCGTGTGGTTAAATCTCTGCCAAAAGATGGTGAAAAGTGGAAGGATTGACAGATAACAGCCTGACACTTGTTTGATTGTCCAGGAAGTGGTATCCTATTTAGGACAAATCCCTATATTCCTATAATAACACAAAGTGCAGTGTGATGAATGAGATATTACAGTGCTAAAATGCATTAAAATGTCCAGGGAGGTGGGTTGAAGTCTGTCATGGAATGGGGACTTTAATGGCCTTCTTGGAATTGAGGGCATATTACATCCCACATAACGGAAAGATTAGGCAGGGAAAGGTTAGGTAGGAAAATGTCTTGATTTTGATGAACCAGAAGCAATAATCACACAAGAGTAAAAATGAAATTATATCTTCAGACCCTGCCTAAAGTTGCTGACCCTTTTATCAAACTACATAGCAGACTGGCTAAGATTGTAAGACTTAATTAATGTATGGTAGGTATGGATGAAAACCCGAGACACTTCCTTAGGAACAAGGATGAGAGAATACACAGTAGGAATCCTGAAATCCACTGAACAGAGGGATTGAATGGTGCCACTAAGGTGGCTAATTTCTGCTAATGCCACTAATAGTTTCTTTGTGGGCGAACTATTCTCCCCATGCCTTTCTCCACTGTAGTGCACTGTGCTTAGGCTCCCATGTTCCTTTGGGGATGTTGGTGGCAATAGACTCAGCTGACTGCTCTGGCAATGTGGGATGTTGCTGCCAAAGATCCTGTAAAACAAATTCTGCCCATTTCATATAAAAATCTTCCTCTGACAAATGGTTATATACACTCCAAAGCTAATCAGGGCTGCAAAACACAATGGTCTTTAGAAGACAGCAATTAAGGAATTAGGGGGATTCTCTAAAAGGGAAAGTCCTTTGCAGTAAAAGAGGTGCCGTGAAAGTGACAAAGTGATTATGTGTCTTCTTTGGTGTGGAAGGGAAATGTCCCGTCACACTGGCTCCAAGACCCAGCAGGTGGGTTCCCCACCTGAATGGTCCCGGGAACATGTGGCTGCATCTGGGAACAAAAGGAACGTGAACAGTTTGGGATGGGCTCAGGCAGGAAATAAAATCTTGAAAGAAAAGGAAAAGGACTTAAATTCACTTTCCATTGTAAGGAGGAAGATGTTTTGGACTAGGATGAAAAAAAGGAAAACAGGGAGTTGTCGAAAAGGACTGTAAATAAAAGTAAATTAGGACAATATAAAGATTCGATGTCCACGAATCTTTTTTAAAGATTCGATGTCTGATCATTTATTTCTTGAAAGAGACCAGTTCTTAAGTTGCTATGGACTAACTGATCAGTACAATGAGAATTCATCAGCAGAAACACAAACCTTTCCTGTTATTATTGCTAACCCATTTTTGGTAACCTGTTGTTCCCTATGCTCTGGGGACAGTTACAGGATCTAAGTCAATCAGTGGCAGACAGGAGAGAACTTTATAAGAATGGGACAGAAAGCAGATGTGTGATGCACAACTACATTCCCATTGTTATAAATAATCTCATTTATTTTGTCTTATTCTGGTCTGTTTATTTCTGTTCTCTTTTGTTCATATTAATTTAGCTTTCCTCTTTTCATTTTCTGTGTTCTAACTAAGACAAAGGATGATGTTGGCCTGAATATCTGGACTGCTTTATGTCCTGCTTTTGCTTGCCTCATTTGATTCCCTTTATATCTGCTTATCTATTTCCCACCTCTGTATTTTCTTCCAATTAGTTTTTATTTCCCCTTTGTTACCCCTCTCCTTACAGTGGTGATTTCTGTACAGTGGACACACATTCAGCAGGAATTAGTTTCACAGCACCCCCAATTTACTTCCCAGTGGCCCAGCTGTGGTGACTTTCAGTCACTGGAGGCCTGGATCCTACTGGTACCTCTGACCTGAGCTCAAGGTTCTGTGGTGGGCTCAGATTAGCTGCTAACAGGGACTGGGAGGAGAAACTACAAATCCCTCTATTGTGAAATAGTCTGACCTTCCATTTGCTGAAGTCAGTGATACCCAGGGAATCAGAATTGGGTCCAAAGTCTTGGAAGAAGCTTAAGCTATTTAAATTTTCATGTGTAGCAACAGAAATGGCATTTTTGGCTCTCTAAAGTACAGCTCTCACAAGGCCAATGCTGCTGTTTATTCTCTCTTGCCATACTACCTCAGTTATGAATTCATCATGTTTGAAATTCTGAAATACAGAGTCAAACAAAGCCACTTGCAATGATCCAGAGTCCCCATTACTGCCCCTCCTCAGCCGTGGGTAGCTAGCCTTGCATACATCACCCCAGCAATATTTACCCAGAGCCACGAAAACTGCTGGAATTGTGCTTTGCCCCTGCTAGATTAAGTGCACTTTTTAATAGGCATGGGTTGAAAGCAAATTGACTTTTTAAAGGGAAACAGGCTGCTCCTCAAAAACTATTAGAGATTCTGTCATCTGGAATATCCCCATCGTGTTGACCTTATTTACAGATTTCGTGAAAAATACAGCATCATAACATTGATGTATAGACCCTCTAGCATCCAATTTCTTTAAAGGATGCCTCCATATGAAATAAGGATGCTGGTCGTGAATCCATGCATGCTGAGGCAATACTAATGAGAGTAAGCACTGTGGAATATATTGCACACAAAGGCTTTTTTTAAATGTAGTCATACACTTTGGAAATAAAGCAATTTGGCATCTTACCATGGCTACAAATGAGGTGGTGTTATGGGAGGGGGAGTCAGGCAATAAAAGTGACAGTGGTGGGGTGTTATTGACAGCTCTTTTCGTAATTACAAACTCTGTGTGCATCTATCCACATTATCCAAGCTCTGGTCTTCTTTAGGAGTAAAACACAACCACAGGATGGTAACATTTCATTCAGTCTGTTGGAATAACACTTTATCATAAGCAATTAAAACATCTCTTTTATTATTTTTATGCTTTTTATTGTAACAATCATGCTCACGAACATAATTTAAATGTTCCAAGGACCATACCAGACAAGTAGGTAAAGTAGACACAAATCAGATGGTTTGCAGTCCAAATTTACAGTGAAGCGGTCAGGATTCCTTAGGGATTGAGAGTGAAGCTAAGGAAGATTCAGGAGAGCTGAAAACAACGCAAGTGATAATGTGTTCCTTTGTCTAGAACTGCAAATGGCAGCTGCTCTGGGGAGCCTTTGGGAGAGAATAGACTTGAAACAAACAGCCTTGGGATTCCTGGGCCTCTTGCTGATAAGGGCTGGTAAATTGAGTAGTTGTAGTGCAAAAGATCGACCAAACAACAGTCTACTGATGCTTGGGCTAATGTGAAGGACATTGGGGAAGGGAGTGTCCAGTTAAGGGCTTCTGTCAGACTTGTGACTTCTCCAGTTGTTTTTAGTGTCTCCATCTTCTCTCTTATTTAAACAATTTAGCAAGAAAGCCTGGAAGTGTTTATTCTGCTAATCTTTCCCGTAATTCCAGGGAATTCTTTACTTCTCTGGAATGCTTTAATACTATCCATGATTTTTGGCTCACAATACAATGGCAGTCATTGTAAAATGACTGTATTTATGAAAGTGAATGTATGGTCATTTTTACCATTTATACATGTGATTAACAAAATCTCATGTATAAATGATTAACAAAATGACATCAAAATACTTTAAAATATTCAAAATATTTAAGAATATTTTCAGTCTTTTTTCTCTTTTAAGTTGAAAGNAAAATAAAATAAAATAAAATAAAATAAAATAAAATAGTGGTTCTGTGATACGAAATTGTCTTTTGCCTGGAGGCTAAAGTTATCAAGAGCAAAGATCTTTAGGCAGAAACAGGGATGTCTGTTTGGCTTTCATACCTTAGCCAGCATTTTGAATCTGGTTTATAGAAATTTATAGCAAGTGTTGCACACACTTTTAGCCTGCATTTTTTGTATGATCAATAGATCAGAATTGAATGATATCTGTACCTTAGAGTCAGCAATTCAATTTAATAGACAACTTATGAAATTATGCAGAACCTCATAAGTCTTTAAAACAATGTTAAAACCCAATTTCATGTTTGGCAAACAGTCAGCGTCGCTCTGTCGATGCCGAGTGAACACTGAGGTCATACAACAGCAAATTCTGCTCTCGGGTGCTCATGTAATGAACAAATAACACCATTAAAATCAGTGGGGTGACTGACTTTACAACGGTGCATACTGGGGCAGGATGTGACTTTTATGGGAAGAGTCTCTTCCCACTGCATCTGAACAGTGAGGAGCAGATGTGGACTACTGATATAAATGGAATTTAGATTCTTCCCTGACAAGTGGGAGCCTTTGCTGACAAACCTCAGCATATCCATAGGTCAACATACATTGATTATACATACTGACATATTGAGTTAGTTCAGAAGTAATCATTCTTCCAATAAATGATAAAATTATGTTCTATGCTACATTGCTTACTGGAAAGTTGACCCCTGACTCTCATATGTCTCCTCGAATTGTGTACAACAATGCAAATGCTCATACATAAGGGTGCTCTGTGCAGTACAAATACTCTTTTGAGCAAAAGAAAAAACAAGTCCGTCTTGTTTTCTGTGTTCCATTTTCTGTAAGCCTTGTGCTGACGTGTAATGGTTGGTATATTTTCAGCAGGTAAAATTAGCTCCTTTTCCGACCATGAAAATTTGTTTCTGCCCTTAAAAATGTGAGTTCTTTTCTATACAGAACAATAGAGTCAACTCCTTAGGTGGTCATGTGTGTACCTGAGTTAAAACGAGTGTTGTTTTTCTGAGATAAGTGACCTTTGGATATGACTGCCTGCCATTCTCAACTTGTGCTGCCAGAGAAGTTCCTACTTTTGAAAGGCTTGAAGATTTCCAGCTCTTTGTTTTCACCTGGAAGAATTTTAACAATTAGTGGATGGAAACTTCAAGGCTGTAACTGATGAGTGTCCTTTCTTTGAAAATAAATTAGTTTAACTTATGGCTTATGGCAATTACAGCACATCATATGAGATGATATTTATGGGACCTCATCCATCTTAATCACTTGTGACAGAAGGCACTTTGTGGGGAGGATTGAGCAGGACTTCAGAACAACTCATTTCACCTTCAGTTGCTTAAAGGGGAAAACTGAGGAAGTTCCACATTTCTGGTTTAGTTTTTGCCAAGGTTGAAAACTAAATTATTATTATTAAGTGCTGCTATTAGAGCACTTTTATAGATTTTTGGTTTATGTCAAGGGCCTGCTTGCCACTTTGGGGAAGGTGATAGTGGTGCTGAGGGTGATCCCTGTGGTAGCAGTGCCTTCGCTGATCCTGCCACAGCCCATCAGGGTCTGGCCGTGGTGTCAGACAGAGACGGGAGCTGATGATGGGATCCATCAACAGCCCCAGACAAGGCAAGGGATGAAGCAGGCCCAGGGTCCTTCCAGGGAGCCCAGTCAGGGGTAAAAGGAGACAGGGCCGGGGGCAACACTGGAGACAAAGCCACCGGTGGGTTCAAAATCCAGCTGGGGAATGAGGCCACAGCCAGGATTTGGAGGGGATTGTAACACACATCTGCAGTGTGTGCACCAGCACGCTGCCTGCCCCGTCGGTCCAAGGTCCATGAGGGAGACAAAGCTGGAGATAAACATGCCTACAGAACAGCTCAGCTAAGGACTGAAAGCCTGGAATGAAATAGAGCCCCGGGGCCAGACCGCAGGGCAAGGGAGTAGGTCCCAGGTGAGGCGGAACAGGGCCATTAAGACCTATTAGTGCCCGCAAATCCCAGCAGTTTAGAAAAGAGAATCCTTTCACTAAAGATCTTTGTCTACCAGTGGAAAACACACAATACACAGTTAAAGAGATTGTGCAACTCAGTTTCTCAGCGTGTCTTAGTACCAGGTTATTTCAGTCTTTGCAGAGACAAAATAATAATCTAACTAATATTTTAAATGTTATTCATAGAAGGAATGACAATGTAACAGGAGTTAAGAGAATAACTGGGAAGTCTGTTTTAAGATGTTGTACCTTTAATATGTGATCACTACCAAAGCTCTGAAAATAGATGGCAAAATTTGAAGCTATTTTACAGTAATTTTGACTATTGTCTTTTAAATTCTGTGTTATTGGGCCATTAGAAGCATTAACCCAGTGTGTTTTTCTAAAAGGCATTGGAGAGGAAGAAGCAGGAAAAAAGAAGTTATTTCTGAGAGGTGCCTTATCTCAATCCCACACTTGAGAGGGACAATGGTTGTACCATTGGTTTTGAGAACTTTGTCTTAATCTCCTGCTGAGTTTACAGTACTGGTTTTATCTAGGAAGGGCAAACCCTGAGAATACAGAGGAATAACCCACTTGTGACTGGGTGGTGAAATGGTGTTCTCCCTCAGCAGAGGGGTCACTGAGTTGTCGGGGGATGCAGGCTGGGGTGTGCAATGTTTAAAAGAGCAAGGTCGGCCCATCCCAATGGCTGACAGAGTGAGCTTTTGACAAAGATAGACCAGAAATGTCTCCAGCTCTTCACAGTGTCATTTTTTCATGATTGATTTGATCCTACAGTTAAATAATGAATGTTTTTTGACTTTTGGGAGCTGTTTTGTCAGTACCTGATGCCTGTCAGTGTCTCTGAAGTGGAACTAAACAGGCTGTTAACACCTGACTCAGTGCATATGTCGTGATTCCTGTTAAAATCAATGTGTCTGACTAATCCATTCAAAATATTCGTTTTGTATTTATTTTTGTTTAGAAAACCGGGGCTGGGTAAAGACACATGGTGGCTATGAACAATGAACTTTAGCAGTAATGGAGAAATTAATGTCTTGTGCCTCACAGATCGACTTCCAAGTATCTCCTTCCATATAGACTTACTCTTTTTTTGGTTGTTGTACTCCAAATTGAATGGTATAATGCATCCTCCAACACATCCTTTCTGGTTTTTATATTGCAGACATCTGAAGTGAGAAGAAACGGAAGGAACTTTTTAATACTTAACACTTTTTACCACTTGTGGGACCCCTTTAATTTATGAACTACCATGACAAATTTTGCAAAGCTGCGAAATTGAATGAAACAAAAGCAGCTGTTTACTTGGTAATTATTTACCATATAATTTCCATCCCCCAGTGGTGGTACTACATTGCAATTAACTGATCAACAGTGATAATGAGTGCCAGGATCACTCACATTATGAGTGGCCTGCAAATAAGCTGTTACCAAATGCCATGAGCTAAAGTGCAGTGGAAATGCTGAAGGTACCGACCCATGCCTGGCTACATGCTCAATTCCCTCACTAAATGCACAAAGATGTCTCTTTGAACACTGCTATGTGACTTATCAGAAGTGCAGTGTGAGTCTGGATGCTGAGAGCCCATACCATGTATGTCCATAGATAGATCAGTTCAAAAGAAAATCAGACTGCTTCTATTCCCTGGAAATTCAGCTTTGTAACTCACTAGGAAGAGATGTCCTTGTTTCAAAAGTTATTCACTGAGAAACAAGAAACTAGTGAGTTTATTTGTCATAAAGGAGTGGAGTACAGGAGTCAAGGGCCTCTTGTCTCGTTTTGTACAGAATCCTCCTCTGCCTGGCTCTAGAACATGGGGAGCACTGATGCTCCTGCTCTCCTATCAAGGCAAGATGGATGAGGGTGACAGAAGGCATTTCAGCTTTGTATTTGTGCAGCTAGTGAACAGTAGAGGGTGAAAGTGGATTTTCTCACTCAGTGTCCTGCTGGTTGTTGGATTCAGTCTTCACCCATTTATTACCATTTCCAGCAGTTCTTCCTGAGGAAATGTGCCAGGTATGGTGATGAAGCCTCAGCAGACTTTTCCCAAAATATCCCACGAACTAAAACTGGGGAAAAGATTCCTCCTGAAGGATGGACAAAGGTGGTAGTGTGCCAGCCAAGTGAATTGTAGCATGAGATGTTATACTCAGAGTTTTCCTATTAAACTTTCACTGGAGCCTTTTAAAGAAATCTGTTGCTTTGTAGAATGAGGAGGCCAATGAAATATTTCTCCTGGCTAAAAACTGACTGGATATTTGGAATGAAGAGAATGGTAGCTTAGAAGGAGAAATTCCATGGCTTTCAAATTATACATCAATGAGTTACTTGCCGTTTCTTCTCGTTGTTTGCTCAACTGGTATTTCCAAATGTCTCCCTTTGTTGATTTTTGGCATTGAAATATGAGTAGGGGCCTGACAATAGAAAGTGGAAAGGCACATTCCCGAGTTTTTGGGTACATTATTCCATGGATTGATTTTGTCGTTGCACATGACCAATTGACCTTTGAAACTGTGTCAGAAATAACTCCACATCTTGATGGATGACACTGACCTTAATAACAATAACAAAAAGCGAGTAAAAAATGCGGTCCCTTTTCTTTGTAATCACCATGGACTGCTGGCTGTCACACTCAGACTTTCCTTATTGTTCTTCTCATTTACAAGCCAGACAGCATTACAATGGTTTTTACTTACTGCCTACTGCAAAGAGCTAACTTTTTGGGGCTGGGTAGTGCAAGTGCAGCAGCCAGAACTCTGTGGTAGACAGAAGGGGAAAGGGGTGGGAACTGACTTCAAATACATGGCAGAGGCTTTGAGGCAAGAGTGTCACAGTCTGTTGGGGGACACTGAGACTGGTGTTTTTCCACCTTATTTCTCCTGTAAAGGAAGGGCTTTCAAACACTCCAGTGATAAACATGTTTGCACTCCAGTGGTAAACATGTTTGCACCTAGCAGCATGCACAGATGAAGACATTTCTGGCTCCTGATAACACACAATATATGCGTTATTGTGTGTGTATTGCATTAAGAAACAGACGTGGATTAGATTCTTGTGGACAGATTATGGAATGTTTCCTTTGTATTCATGGCTGAAACAGCCTAATAGGATTTACCTGATTCAGAGATCAGATCAGGCCTTGCTTAAAGGAACAGGCAAACCAAGAATGGGAACAGCAACTCTCTGTATCAATACAAGCAGGGAAAAATAAAGAAATAGAATGACTGCAACTTCTATAATACTTTTTATCCTGGTGTGGCATAATACAACCACTTATTATCATTTTTAAAAAAGTCTTTTTTGCAGCCATGCGTTTGAAAATGTCATAATTTTAAAATGTTGATAAAAAAAAGGTAGGAAATAGTACAATGTCTGGAGTTAATGGAAAAAGTGCTATATTGATCTGATAAACCTTTTGTGCCTCTAAGTTTAGGAAGCAGAGAGTACTCACAGTACACAATTTACTAAACCAGTCTAAAGAAGTGAGTCCAGGATGATGAGCCTTTACCCTCATGCTTTTAAAAAGGCCTTTGTGAATCTATTCTGATCGGGTACTTTTCCAGATTTCATGCCCATTAAAGCATCAATTACCTCTGACATTTCTATCAGTCTCCTATTAAGTTTGCACTTACTAAATTTCCAGAAATCTTGAGCAAATTAATCCAGGCATTAATCAGACTGCAGAGGGAATAACTTAAAAAAGGAGGAAAAAGAGACTGGTATAATTTATGGTAATAGATTTTGAAATAAATTGCTTCCTTGAGTTAATAACGTGTTCTCTTGTGACTACATACTTGATATTACACTGGAAGCAGTCCTTTTTTTACTAGATCAATTAGTTATTGTTTGCACAGCACTTTGAAGGTGTAAAGTACCTTGTAAATGCAGGCTTGTTGTTATTAATGCTGCTTCAGTCAGTGATCTACCAGGATCATATTCCTCTTTGCAAAACATATTTAACAGCTGTCCAGTTCCCTTTACCCACCCCATCAAAGTGGTTTTCTTTTCTTTCTCTTCCATATTTTTAGAGCATCCTCAGTTGTGGTGGTGGGTTTTCAGTTGGAAGGTTTCTTTCTTATAGCACTCAATAACCACCTCATTGTGCTGAAAAGACCCAGGAGGGAGACAGGCCAAAGTTATTATTACCTATTATTACTTGTTATTGCCTCAATTAAGAGGTTTAAAAGCCCCCCAGACCTGGAATCAATAAGATCAGAAACTGAATAAATTAGTTATATTTACTCTTTATTTTCTTCCCCTTATATGACTGAATCTCTTACCACAGGGGTAGGGTTACTCTGAATTTCAAAGCCATTAGAATTTCGAAATGATAAGAATTAACTGAATTGAAAGAAATACTGTTTTCAAAGGGGCTTGTTTTGGGGCTGCACAGCAGGGGACATTTTGCATTGTATGCTGAAGTCAAGTTAGATAGGGAGACGCACAATAGGTAAGTCGTTAAGCTTCAGTTAAATTTAGGGGCTTGAAATACTCAAAGCTGGTGGGATTCTGGCTGTTTGCAGGGAAGCTCTCCGGTTCTAATCCAGTCATTCCTAACAAAGAGGTGGAGTTGCTGAAATGCAATTCTTGTTTTTCTCTCCTGCTTTTTTATCTAACCTTATAAATATTTGAGCCTATTGCTGAGCTTCTATATGGCACAGGACTCTGTACATCACATCCTAATTGTTCTTTCAGAACAAAATGAGAGCTAAGCAAAAAAACGGGAAAGTGAGAATAGGGACGTTGCAGACATAGACATCTAAGAAATTGTGATTAATACCACTCACCGGTTTTATAACGCTTTTGTCTAGTGGCACTGGCCTGGAACAAACAATAACAAACCAACCATAATGTAACATCCCCTGAGAGCCATTTGGATCATGCAGGAGCTGGAGAGCCGACAGCATGAGCTAGTGAAAATTGCTCTAATTACTTGTTAAGATACACTCTGAAATCTGGCAGAGGAAGCTGTGCTGAGCACCACAAATGGTGCAGCAGTGCCACCACCTGAAAGAAAGGGAGACTCTAAGGGGGGAGGAGAAAGCCGTGAGGACAATTAAATGAAAGCATGGTAAAGGGATTTCTCATTCTGAAATCTAACTGAAATCCTACTGCAGCCATTCCCAATGAGGCTGGCCTTTGACCTCGCACCCAGAGATCAGTTTGTTTTCATCTCTAGCACTAAATCCAGGATGTACTGGGTATGGTACATGTGTGAAACCTGAGCAGTAGAGAAACTACTGGGACAGGAAAGGGTTCTGTCCTTGCATGTGGTGTAGGAAGGTGCCATGAAGGATCTCTAGTTCCCTGAGCTGCTCCTGGAGACTGATGTTCCTTCTGCTTACCTCTCGCTTTCCTTTCCTGCTTTTCCTTTGAATCTTTGCACAGGATTCCAGAGGTATTGGAAGGTGAAAGTAGAAGTAAGAAAGCACCACAGCCTTTATACTCACTTTAGTTCCATCTCATATTTGATGACTGGGTGACAAGACAGTAAGAAGTGTGATCACCAAGGAAATATATTTACTAAGGGATAGCACTGAGCAACTTTGTCTTCAGGCTCTTACCTAGTCAGGCACGCCTGATGGGGCACCTTCACAGCCTGACGTGCACCAGGGCCAAATCATTGGAAAAAAAGAAGAATTTGACTCTTTCTGATGGCACCTTGTCTCTCTGATATATGCCAGGGACTGCTAAGATTTTATGTTCAATTAAATGTCCAAAGTTCGAGTGTTTCTGTAAGAAACCCCCATACTTATTGAAGAATCTCAGATGTTGTGATTAGGACAAGACAGAACAGCACAGAAAGAGGTGAAAGCTCTCTATATAAATTTGTTCATTTAAAGCTTTAAAGGAATTATGATTGCCATCCTTGGCTGATTTGAAAGGCCCACATATTGTGGCTTCAGAAGAAAAGGTAAAACTAAAATGTGCTGTTTAAATAATTAAAATTTTTAACCAGGAGTCATTGTAAATATTTTTTATGCGTGAGATAGTTTTGCATTCAGAATTTCAGGCTCCGTTGCCACTTCTAATCCTCTTCAACACTGGTGTCTGAATTGGAATCATTGACTCTTAGCAATCGAGTTTCTGTTGTCATTGCATTCAATTTAATATTGGTTATGTGGATTCGAGTTTTTGGTAATGTTTCATTTGTTATTCAGCATTCAGGGAAGTTTCCTCAAGCACTAACAGGTCATCCAAAGCAACTTTCTGATGATTAACCAGTCACAATCTTTGCTGTCTTTGTTATGTCAGGTTTCCATTGTCGATTTTAAACACGGATTTCTAATAAACACTATTCCTAAAGTAAAGAAAAGAAAAAGTTTCCAGTTGGGAAATAAGTAGCTGAAGTGTTTCTATCCATTTATTGTCAGTGTGAATGATGCAAAACCAAACAGGTGCACAACAGAGGGCTAAAACCTTCTGTGAGCCTGTGAAAACAAACTATCCCTCTCTCTCTTCTGCTGAGGTGAGTATAAGAGGGAGCCTTCCTGTTTGTTTTTTCCCAAACAAGGAGGAAGCACTGAGCTTTATTTTCCTATATCTTGTTTAGCCACCTTGATTAGAGTCTTCATTCAGGTTCCTTAATGGACAGCGTGTTATATAGGTTGTTTGAGGTTAAGTAACAATGGGGAGCATGGCTAGCACAGTTTCCCATGTCTCTAAATATAAACACAATAAGAATCCTGTTAAGACAATGAAGCAAGATAGAAACAGGCTTGCTGCTCCAGCGTGTAGGTTCTTTTCTTGTTTTCTGGCCATTATGTAAACTGACATTCTGTTTTTCCCATTTGAGAGCAGACCTCTGCCTTATCATCATCACTGCGGATGTGCCCAGAGAGTGTTTACCAATAAGGAAAAGAGACATTGCCGTTGTCTGGGTTGTTATTTCCTACAATAAAGAATAGGGGAGTTGGGATGAAGGAGGAGGACGGAAGGCAGCCGGTGTTGAAACGCTGCAGGCGACAATGTAAGCAGAGCCCCTGATGCGTGGTTAGAGCGGAGCTGTCGCAGAGCTTCCACCTTCCCTCGGCAGTGTGGGTGTACGGGAGAAGTGCTAACTGCTGCCATGCTGCCGCCTTTGCACCCACAGGCACAACAACCTTCTGATGAAAGCTCGCCGAGCTTTTCTCCTCCCCCCAGTGATAGTTAGACCAGATCAAACCCTTCCGTGCGAGTTTGTGACACTCAGCTCAGCTGGGTCTCACACCACACAAGCCATCTCTGTGTCGGCTTGGTTTTATTCTTGTGCAGGCCATTTACACCAAAATTAGCTGAATTATTAAATAATGTCACCATAAGCAAAAGGTCCTGCCATCAGTAAGGCCAACAAATATTTTCCACAGATGGAGGAGAGGTTAGGTTTTCCACTAGAAAACTGAATTCTCTGCAAAAATAGACAATACTTGCTTTGGAGCAAAATCAAATTAAAGTGTAAACGGAGGCAGAATATAACAATTTGTAGGCTGGAAGAATGTCTGTGCAGTAATAACAATATTTTAACTGTTAAATATTCATGAATACAACAATTTAATAAAGACAAGAAAGTTACAAAATTCAGCTGAGCTCCGGATCAGAGCTTTTCTCCTTGCTCAGATACAAGATTGCCTTCTGCCTAAAGTGGCTGTGACTGCTAAAAAGCAATTTCTGAGAGTCATGGAGTATTCAAGCTTGGGGTTTTAGATTGCTTCTTTGTCTGAAAAAAAGCAAGCTAAATGTCTTTAGAAAGTGTACATGAACTCCACCAGACACTAAAACCTTCCTTCTAACCACACAGCTGTCACTGCACTTGTGGCTCTGTAGTTTCTGCAAAATACAGATTATAGTTTTCCCTAATTCAATGTTAGGACAAGGATTTAACAGATACTTGATTAAGATCTTGGGGCATAAACAGTTAAAGAGTGTAAAGATCTGAGAAGTGGTTTTGCCTGTGGTACAGCCTTATGCTGTTTGTTTCTCAGAGACACAAAAGGGGCTTTAAATTTTTGCAGTGGGAATAATAAGCAGAGTTCAGGTCTCACTTATGTGGCTAAGAGAAATAAAAACGCGGTAGAAGTAAAATCCTGACCCTGTTAACAAGTAAATGTAGAGTGTCAGGGCTTGAAGTCATTCTGACTTCTCCAAGCTATAAATGTTAAAACGCAGCAGTGTCTGTACGGGAGTGGAAATGCCTCAGGTTCTGTGTTCAGTAAAACCAGCTTCATTGTCTCTGCCACAGCTGATGAAGACATGCTCAGCTGCAGAGCAGCACAGGTATAACCACGAGCAGAATTTGTCATCTTTGGGTTATTTGTCCAGATTTAACCTCCAAGACAAAGTGTCACCATCTGTGAGCGAAGGTCTTGGCAGCTGTATTCCAGGTGGCCGTTTAACTTGTGTTAATATAGCTTCGCCCTCTGCATTGATCCCTTTGTGACAGTTTGGAGATGCCATAGAAATGGAAAGCAAGGGCACAAGGTTACTTCTCCTGCACTGGAGTCACACACATAATATGTTTTGACCTCCTGGGATTTGGTGGAGTGGTTCATTAGTTCAGTGGAACGTATTCAAGACTCTAAACTTTTTCTGCCAGGTATTTGTCTCTATAATTACATGCCTTTTTTTTTTTTTTTTTCCCTTCTTCCTTTTTTTTCCCTCCCCAGAAGCACTTGTTTCTGGAAAGCCAGAGGGCTAATGAGCCTGGAAATTTAAAAGAAGCCTTTATGTAATTGTTATGGCACATTTTACATGCATTGCAACATCATATTCCTATAGAGAAGAAAATCTATATTTCTCCATCATACTTTAAAGACTAATTCCCTGGAGTAATCTCCATTCTTTACTAGTTTATTCTAAATAAAATTGATTTTTTCCTGGGAGATTAAAACCTGCCTTGAAGATTGTGAACGGTTTTGCTGTGTAGGACTTTATTAATAGACTCCCTGCAGCCTAATTCTGTTTATACAACTTGAAAACAATAAAAAGGGTTGACAGTTTTGTCAGTTGTTTGCTTTTTAAAAAAAAAAGTAAAAAAAGGAAACACAGAGCCCTCCTTGCCCTGATGTAGCAAGCGCCGGAGCTGTAAACAAACTTCAACGGAGCGTTGAGGAAGATGTGAGTCATTACTCAGGGCAGAGCGGGCTGTTGGGTTTATCTGTGAAATGAAATGTTCCATCAGGCAGGGAGGAGCCCTGGGGCTCGGTGTCGAGCAGGACACGCGGGTTTATCGCGATCAGCAATAGAGATTGCAGGAGCCGGGGAGGACACGCGGTTTTATCGCGATCAGTAATAGGGGTTGCAGGAGCGAGGGGAGGACACGCGGGTTATTGCGATCAGGAGCCCGAGCAGGACACGCGGGTTTATCGCGATCAGCAATAGGGTTTGCAGGAGCCCGCTGGCAGCAGGAGAGCCCCGGGCTCCGGCCCGGCCAGCCCCGCAAGGTGCCCGGCCAGGGAGCACTGGAAGGGCTCGTGGGCAGAGATACCGAAACTGCCTTCACTTCGGGCGTGGGGAACAAAGAGAGAGAGAGAGAG